>JAEMON010000008.1:18839099-18876582 GCA_030264115.1 Lygus lineolaris | reverse complement strand
GGGAGAAAGGTTGGCTTCCGTACAATTCAAATTAGTTAAGTCACGCTGACGGAGGACGGCAGTTAACGCGGAAGAAGGCTTTTGAAAACGGTACGGAAATAATCACGGTCACAATGACCGCTAGGGAAGATGAAAGGAGAGATATGATCCATGGAGCCGTGGAAAATTGACTATCAAAAATATAACGGATATGAAAAACTAAATCAGAATGATATCATATATTTGTGTACGATGTGATAGAGAACTATTCTACACAACCAACGAGTTGTCCGGAAAGAACACAATAGGATTTGCATTTTCATGTGTGTAGGTATCTACGAAAGCATAGATGGATTTAGCAAAGGGTGAATCGCGATACTTGAACTTTGTATTTCAGGTCGGTTACAATACTTCTCCTCTACCCTTTGGGTCAAGTACGACATGAAAAGGCAGGATGGAGGACTGACGAAATACTGGGATGCGATTCAAATGACTTTATATTTTGTCCCCAGTTGCTGCATCATCGTAAAAAGCAGCAAAGATGTTTCACAAATATGTACCTGGGATTACTGAGGGGCTTGACGATATGATTATCCAAACCGTAGTATACATTTCATAGCTTTATACAACTTATATAACTCCACGTCTCTATGAACTGACCACTACCTATTCATTTATTTTTAGGCATTTCCTACTATTCCTTAGTGAAGGGCATACGAATAGAACTGCTACATTATAAATGGGTCAATAATAATGATGAGAGAAAAAAGAGAGCTGGATTTTCAAGGATAAATAACTATAACGTTGTGCTCTGGAAAATACAATGTATCAGCCACGCAGGTATTGAAGTCCTCTGGTACGACACCACTCTATAAACTAGGAAGAACCCCTCATATAGCACTTTTTCGGGAAGCCCTCGCTAAGATCTTTCAAAATACAGAATAAAAAATCACCATGCAAGTCCCCCATTCTGAAGGTTTGCTTCGTTTCTTGAATCCCTTACTACGTTGGGAAAACTACATCTAGGTAAGTGAATAATACTTAATTCACCGAATTGCGGTATTCCGTACTTTCAGCACTGGAAGATGCACATCGATGCATCATTAGGTATATAGAATGAGTGTTACAACTCTTCTTCCAAGATGAGATTTCATTATTTTCAACAGAAGCTGATGAGGAAGTGATATAATTAAAAGTGATTTAAGAAGTCGGAATTCTCAAGAACGAAATTGAATGAAAAAGAGGAAGATCGTTTAGAGGGCTTCTTCCCTTTTTTGAGTCTTCAATCTTTATTTTTCGTACCCTTTTTTCTCTCTTCCAAGACAAGGGCCTAACGTCAAGGCGTAAGAACATTCGAAGCGTAAAGGGCTCCCCCAAACCACTCCAGGTTTCCCTTAAAGGGAGAATGATTTGGGCAAGTGGAAAGCCTCGGAAAGGGAGGGTGCTAATGACAAAAGAATTAATGGATAAACGGCCGGAAAGTTTGATTTCTCACGGACCAGGAAGTTTCCTGGAGGCGCAGCGGGGCAGAATGGGGAGATGCTGAAGGAAGTTGGTCGGGAAATCTCTGACTGAGGGGAAAACGGGAAATTCTCTGGAACTTTATGAGACGGTGTTTGTTTCCGCGGGGCGAGAGGAAAAATAAGGTGGAAGACTTCGGTACTTTTGGCCCGCGAAATGTTAGAGGTTAACTTACCTGGAGACCAACAAACTAAAAATAGTTACAACACGAAACAATCACAATAATTTATTTTTCAGGTTATTGTTAATGTTGGTAGCACTGTGAACTATTTCAAAGATTACCAAAGGAAGTAGCTTCTTCTTCATTCCATGAAATTACCTAATCGTGTCGAAACTTCTTCCTCCCAGGATGCGCATGAATATAACCAACGCTTCAGTTTATTATACTGACCAGTTTTCCAGAAATAAATCGATTCCTTTGAGGCTGCAGTTATTGCGAATCAGCCAATTCAGTATTGCGAGTCAGTAAACTCTTGGAGCCAAAGGCGGTGGTGCCCTGAATCGTTGTTATTAGTTCAAATAAAAGAATATCTCGCTGGGATGTGAAGTCGGGTTCATTACTCATGATGTCTACGCAAGCAAATCGATTTCTTTTGTGCAACGCGAAGTGATAAATCACCATCAGGAAGAAAAAGCTAGAGGTTGTTGCAACTTTGCCCCTCCCTGTACCGAAGAAATGATGAGAACCTAATGGAATCATATCATTATGAATCGACGCAGCAGTTTGTTTGTACTCGAGTTTAATGAAAGAAAGGTAACTATTGTTCTTCCCATCATGACGATGCCAAGCAGTACCTACCAGGTTTATCTCCGAATAGTTTCAAATCAAGTAGTTTAAATTTGGAAAGCAGTTGCAAATGAAACACATGCACAGATGTTCCAAAATCTAAGATGCCTACGTATTTCAGCTTTACTATGGTGTGTGTAGTAGGCAGTGGGATCAAGTTTTGATTGGTGGTATCGTTGGATTGAACGATCATAAATTATTTACATTTTCCAAGATAAAAGTGACTTTTATTAGTTGTCAGATTTATTTCTATATTTTGAAAAACTTCCCCACATCACAGGATGGGCATACCGAAGTACACCTTCTTTCATTCGCCCATTCATTTGCCCAGTTGTCCAAAGGTCAACAGATGAGATTATGTGCAAAACACTTTTTCGGTTCTGCCGGAGCATTCGAGTGGTATGCTAAAAATGATATTAAATTAGCAATTTATCGAGAAATAACTCTTGAAGAGATATTTTTAAAGGCCTTTTTAGGTTTTTTAGGCTGGTTGATTTCTCATTGCTGAATCAATAACCGCCTATACGCATGGGCAGACGTAGAGTATTCGAGATATCAGTATTTCACTATTTATGTAGCAATGTCGCTCATACTGCAAGACTAAGTTAGTGAAGACTGACTTCTACATGTTCGTTTATTTATATTACGCATTCTTCGGTGAATGGACTTATTGTCACCGCGTGTATGTTACTGCGCATGCGCTACCGATGAATATTTGGCTCATCTATTACTTCCGCTGTTATCATATAATTCTCATCAATGCTAATATCAGGGTTTGTATGTGAGGCTCCAGATAGTGCCATATATATTCATTGCTCCGGGACTACATTACGATGACACCAATAATACGAGTATCGACACCTGAAACACCTCGTATATCGACACCTGAAAGGGAAAAGGGGCATTCGATATTTTGAAAAATCTTCAGACCTGATGATCCGAATCCAATAGCTCAAATTCTTCTCCAATAACTCGCCTTCTTAGATCTTTTTTTTTTTTTAATGCTTACCCAGACCTCCTTCACAGCTTATGCTTATGACAACGTATGTGGCCGAAAAATGTGTAAATTTAATATGGATATAACTCACGTCAGTGGTCACCAAACTCTGGTCATCCCCTCGAAGCGAGAAGAATTTTTTCTGAATCCCAAACATCTTCGTGTAAGTTACATTCAAGAGGATTTTCGCATCCGCCCTTTCGAAAAAACCCTCATAATTCACTACTCCCGGCACATATGCTATCATTTCACGTGTAAGGGCTCCCTTGACCATTCCAGCAAAACCTCCATGTACTTCCTCGCATTTTACCTTTCACATAACTCACATTTCTCTGACCCTCCAAACTCACCAGTTATGATGCAGTTTTCCGAGTAGGATATGTAAGCGCCGCAAACGTTATCCTTATTTTTTTTATTTATTTTTTTTTTGTTCAGGTTGAGTTCCGGATCTTCCTCTCCGTTCCCAAGAGGCGGGAGCTACCTATCGCCATAAAATAAACATCATTCTGTACAGAGGAAAAACGGGCTTTCTTCTCCTTAACAAACTGTAAATCGGTTACTATGGTAAGGTTTTTTCAACCTATTATGTGCTACTACACAGGGTGGAGTGAGTGAAATGCGAAGAAAATCTATTTAAAACGGAATACCAGAAATAGAAGAGGTAGGTGGTTCTTTCAATTTCATTTTGGTTCAATCGATTTTGCTTCACAACCTATCGAGGTAGCGGCAGTATTGTTAGGTAACACTCTTGGGACATCAACGTTTGACCTCCAAAACCATGATATCCACTCACATTTTACCCCCTTGACCCTCCTGAACAAATTTGGTGTTTGTGAATCCAAACATTCTTTCAACACGCACATCCGAAACTGTCGGGGATTGTATTATGATCTAGTTAGCCCCTAGTGAATTTCAACGTTTTCGAATTCCATTATTTGACCTATATTTTGGGACTACCACATCATGCCTACATTAATGTGTATAATCCACACTTTTATTCATCGACGTTTCGGGTCTAACCTAGACACATCTCCAGACAACCTGATCATGAGGAAGAATGAGTCCTCAAGTCCCAAAAACAAAGCAGTTCCATCATAAAAAATAGGAGGGGAACCTTGTTCAACCTTGTGCTTCTTTTTGATTGTCCACCTCAGTTGGTGTGGAAGTTTCCATATAAAAATATATTTATATTTATCTATTTCCAAATGATTGTAAAACAGTATTGTATGGTTTTGATGCAACCTTCCTTATTCTACCCTTTTTCGACAAGGTTCCCCTCTCCTATTTTTTATGAGTGCTTTATTTTTGAGACTTGAGGACGCCTTCTTTCTCATGATGGTCTGGGTTAGAACCGAAACGTCGATGAATAAAAGAATGCTTTAAAGCGAGGGTTTTTTGGCTGGATCCCGAATAATCATCCACAAATAACTAATCATGCAGTCGACCATTTCTTCCACATGTGATGCATACGATCGTTTATGCTGTGAGTCTTGAAGCGAGCCATAAGTAAATGACTATTTTTTGAGTTTTTCATTGGTAATGAAACGTTTATACAGTAGAACCTTTTCCCCACCATGAAATTGCCACACTTTGAGTACATTTCTTTCCTACACCTCCTCGTTTTGTTCCCCCCCATCACGCCTGTTTTCTCCAAGTTTTCCCTTTGACCCACATTTGAATAAAGTCACACATACCCATTTTCTTTTCAGGTTTGCGGAGTGTTTCCCCTCTTCACATGCCTAGGCTCCTTCTCATTCGCCACACGTACGTTCCGTCCTCCTTGTTACGTCCCATCACACGTGCGCACATACACGGTCGACACGTGGACTTTCTTCCTCGCTCCTTATATCTCGACCTTTATAAGAGGACCTTTGCAACCGCGTAAAGAGCCGAGTTTTTTTTATTTCCACTTCTTTTGAACCGCATCACTTCTGCGGACCTCGGAGATTTTCATCTAAATGCGGATAAAACAGTAGGGTACTGGTTTCTGCGGTTTATATAGCGACGATTCCCGAAATATTCTGCAACGCGTAGGCAATCTTCGGAACATTGTGAGAACAACAATTTTCGAACAATTTTACTGGTGATAATAACAATCAACATTAGGTACTTCCAGAAAACAACCGAATCCCAAAAAGCCCCCCCCCCCCCCCCCCCCCCCCCCCCCCCCCCCCCCCCTGAACCGCTCTTATTAGGAGAAAAATCCCTTTCAGTAAAAATTTGCACTTGAGTGAGTTCATCTAATGTACCTACTTGATTTGCTTCCCCATCTTTTTGCCATTTCATCGTGATTTCTTTATGGGCATAAATATTGTAAATAGATAATTGGGTAGGTACTTGAGTACTTATGTTTCGTTACAGTATGAAATAGGTCAAAGGTATAAATATTGAGGGGCGGAATGTAATATTGGTTCACAGACAACGAGAAGTCTTCGTCGGTATCAATTATCTTACCTATATACATGTTGTACTAACAGGACTGGTATTGAAAGACCGTCAAAGGGTTGATACATGTTCTAGAGTCAATTTTAATCGTTGAGCCATTACTCATACCTTCGAAGGGAGATACGTCTGAGGAACAACTCGCTTCAATTTACATACTTACTGAGCCTTAAGTAGGTAGCAGTGTCAGGCACACCTACGGACCCCAATGGTAACAATACGTTATATCAAATAATTGTTAGGTCGTAGAAATATTTCACGCCCACGGGGACCCCCTTTTAAAACGATCGAGTTATTATTTTCCAATAATATTTACAGGAACTGTTCGGGATTTATGGGAGAGGCCCTCGAAAGGCCGGCCCCAGCGAATCTACACCGCTTTGTTAAATTATAAAAAATTCTCTTCATTAGAGAAGGACAGTGTGGGAAGAACAGCTACGTCCAGAACATTCTAAACAACTCTGGTTCACATTTTAATTCAATTGACCGTAAGGGAATACTGAAAATAGATACCCACTTAATAATGGTTCGTTTTTCCTGATGTTTTTAATTTTCACAGGTTTTCAGGATACTTTTGTATTCCACTCCAGCATCCAAAAAACGTAGCTGTTTTAAGTTTCAACACTTGGAACAGAAGCAACGGGGGGGATTAAGTTATCACCCGGTTTCGAACACAGGTCTTAAGAAAAAGTGTTTATAGTGTGCCCAAACCACTTGAGCTTGAGGACACATATCTATAAACTTGGCAGATAAGCGATACAGTGATGATGAGTGATGTCTCGTCCAACAGTTCACAGGTTTCTGTTGTCTAATGAACGCATAGGAAAGTACGTATAATTATGGAATTGGCCGGATTGCAGAAAACAATGACAGACGACGCATAGCTATAATAGTTACATCGATGATACATCCAACTTGTTCTGATGTATCAACATAAGGAAGCTATACAACCTCCGGCTTGGCAGGCATTTTGTAAGAAGTATGGATGGGATGTGACATAGGAGCGAGAGGATATCGTCAACGTGACGAGCAAAAACCCCGTTTTGACCCTTCAGGGGATGATGAAGTTCTCTCGTGAAGAAATCCAGCACGACTTAGCGGGAGCATCAACTAGTTCTCATACATAATGGATGGTACAAGAAAGGATGTTGATGGTACAAGAAACTTGCTATACGGAACTTAGTAGGGTGTACCATTCGACGGCGAGCAGTTCGTATAACAAGTCAGATCATTAGGCTGATGACATTTGCGAGAGGGAATAAACCGAATCGCCAATGATTTTGAACGTAAAAACAAGAGTCTATATGCAAAAGTATATACACCCATAATTAATTATAACCAGTGACCAGATGAAGTTTTGATCGATTCAATGAAAGTATAAGATGACCGTGTTATTAAATTGACCCGACCAGTCGGGTTTGAACTTCACGTTCATACAAAGAATATGGACACCAACACAATTTTAACATTTACCTTCATCCTAATGATTGACTGTAAATTTTCAACGGGCTGGAAGCTTTGGTGATCGGGATCGCAACAAGATAAAAGTAAAATTACATCAATAGGGAGGGACTTCATGTGGTGTAAAACTATTTTAGGAGTCATTGCCGATAAGAATACAGCATCCAAAAGAAGAGCTCCTCAACATACCTAATATAAATATTATAATTACTATATTGCAAAATAGCACAACTATATTAAGTGCTATGAACGTTTATGAATCAACCACAATAATCCGAAACAACACAATAGCTCGCAGTCGATTGAATAGCAACCACCATTCTTAGCTCACATTTCAGCACCATATCATTGGTCCGAGGGTGTATTTTGAATTTGATGGATCCCTATGGGTGGGATTACTCTATTAACCATTATCTGCACCAGCCAGATCGGTATGTTGACGAGAATGCACAGTTCATCCCTCATCCCTACCTTTGGGAGGGGAAAATGACGGTGAAAACCAACGAATGCAGAGAGGGGTGGACGTGAATCGGCGTTCTGTCGGATCAGCGAGGGACGTCCTCTAGTCATAATGAGCTCGACCGTGGAGGGAATACTGAGAGTGAAGGGGGTACAGAGGAGGGGGTAAACTGAAACCGACATCTATTTGTGTTCAGGTTGGTGGGCTTAGACTCCGCAAATAGGCACAAGCTGAAGTAAAGAGGGAAAGGGAACGATGAGCGTTTCGTCATGGGGACACCGAAAATGATGGATGCATCCTCGACGAAGGGGACCCCCATATTTACAGTGGCGGTATACGTTATATACACCCTCCTGTATATCTCCCAGTATATACCCCAGAGGCTATCGAACCAAAAATACACAATGTCCTAATTGAATTAGACTGCTAATTCACCTAATCGCGCCTTCCATCAGAAGAAACGAGGAAAAAGTCCCCTTCGAAATAGCAATCCATCATCACATCGAAAAGGCGAATATTCAAACTGATGATGGCAATTAGGGGGTGCTCACAGGCTCGGATTTCACATTTCTTTATTACTCCCAATAATAACCAGATAGGTATGTTGACGAGTGGTGAGATGGTTTTGCAATGTAAATATCAGTAAAAGTGCAGGAAATTAGGGTTTTTATATAAATATAGTAAAGGCGATGTTGATCAAAATTTTCCGTTTCATGCTAAACGTACTTGAAGAACGACACGAATTTCCTAATTTTTCTGTCCGTCCGTCTGTTCGTCGGCTCTTCACGGCCACAGACCCCTGCCAGACATCCAGCAATAATTATCGGAGTGAAGGGGTGGGGGTTATCATTGTAACAGTTAGTACACGACAAATCGATAAATTATTCGTCAATCAATATTATTCATTCAGTAAATCAATAGTGAATTCCGGGACAAAATCAGCTACCAACTACTTTCGGAACGAACCTACCTACTTTGTACCTATGTAACATTTCCAAGCAAGTTAGTTTTCTTTTTTTGGGAAGTGAGGAAACTCTTCGTGAGCAAAATAGGGAGGTCTGCAACAGTATTGGAGAGGACTATCTCTCTTCAGGGAATAAAAACTAAAACCCCACTCCTGTTTTTTTATTTTGAGGCTCACCCCGAACCGCTTGTTCAGTAATACATCGGGGTGTGGTGAGCAAGTTAGTGGAGCCAAAAACTTTCGTAAAAGCTAGATTTGACGGTTAATGTACAATTAATTCAAAATTCTCACTGGAACAGCTAGTAGACCGATAAACATCCTGTGAATATTCTGTGTTTGGGAACGTTATTTTTTGGAATCTCATTGAAGAAAATCGTGTAAATGACTCATTAAAGAATATCAACGTCTATTGATAATGATGGTTGGGAAGAAAATGAATGGGGTTCAGATAGCTTAATTTTGTTTAAGAAAAAAAATTAAATTTGATGCAAAAACGCTTCAAATTATTGCACAACGGTTTATTATTTTCTATATAGATCACCCATCTGAAAAGATCTATTTTTATATAATAATAAGTACCTACTTACATACCGTAATTATATCGCGGGTTCACAATCAATATAAATTTCTTGTGTACCTACAATGAGTATACTCACCTACCAGTTATTATTAATATCCGAGAGTTGTGGGTCCTTTTATAGAGTAAGGAAGTAACTTATAAAAGCTTATAAAAGAAGACGACCAAACTTTAAAATAATTTTCATTTGTTCGTGCTCGATTCCAAAGGTTCATTATTGAAATTAATACACCAAAATTGGATTTGGGAAATGATGAATACATGGAGTCTGTTGCCTATAATGCCTATTGGTAACGGTCGTCACTTATTACTGAATCAATTGAGAACTGCGGTTTAATGAGTTATCTTGGGCCTTCTTGAAAAAATATATAATATATTATACCTTCTCGTAGAGGTCCGAAAATGGAAATTGTTCTTTGTTGACGATCTAACAAGGCGCAAGAAGAGCACCTACCGTGGCCTGGATGCATAATTCATAATTCGACTGGGAGGGGGTCAGGAGACCAGAAGAGTTTGTGGGCCTCCTCGGATTTCCGAGCCGATGCTAATGGGCTTTCGGAAACCCCTGTGTGGTCTTCTCTATTTACACCTGCTCACAAAACTTGAAACCACTCGTTATCCGTGTGATGCAACCGTGAGGTGGAACCACTGAAAATCCTTTTGAACAGTAAAAAGTGGGTTCATCAACTCTTATTATAACGTTGTAATAATCCCATAATATCCCAAGTTGATTGAGTTCCTTGGCTATCGTTACCAATCCCTTTTCCAGTTAAGCTCTACATACAGGAGCGTCTTGAGAAGCAGCGAGAGTCCACCACAACAATGGGCATGTACATAATTTAGTATTAACAAAATTGTAAACACAGTACCTATCTAATGACAACTGCGAGGGCGATTTCTAATATTATGTTAATGACCCAGTTACAGACGCTCTGGATTTACGTGATAGGGGTCGGGTGTTAAAATCTTCTGGCCTTCACTTTGTTTCCCTGTTTTGCGATTTGTTACTCCCTTTTCTCTGCTACATTCTCTAAGGGTTTTAAGAGGAGTGCTTCGACATAGATAGGTATGCCATAGGACAGGAGGTTAGCCAGAAACGTACGACCAATCCGTATCTATACAAATGTAACTCCAAAAAATGTGTATTCCGAAAAAATCACATGTTGGAAAGCTCTCTATCTATCTTAAAATCTCGAGCAGCCAAAACACCCCCTCCTCAACCCACTGATCAGCTGAGTGACGCCAGAAGTGTCAGTTTTTTAGTTGTAAAAACATATTTATTTATATACCAAACAATATTTATAAATAAAATAATTATACTTAATTACTTAATACTTTATACACTAAACATATTTATCTATTTATATATCCATCTATCTATTTATCTATCTATATTCAGCAAGGGACAAAATATTCATGGGTACCAATCTATCCGTTCTTTATAATTCGAGTTCCAGATCAGCTAAGTCAAAAATCTTGTTTATACCTAGACCACCTTACCTAGTAGTTGAAATTTGAGGACCTAGGTCAGCTGTGTTATGCTTTGGAATGTGTATTTCCCTCCTAGTAAACAAGAAGGGACCACCTTTCAAAAAAATATATATTTCATGCATACATTTCCTACCTTTAATAAAATACATATTTTTGAGAACCCGCAACCTTGGGACGCTGGGATTCAGGAGAAGCGTTAACTTAGGTACACTGGGGAAGTTGCATGGGTACGGATTTGCATGTTGAACCTCGAAATCTGATTCAGCGCCCTTTAAAACCCACTGGAGCCAATTTTCAGCTTGAAATTGCGGCAGGTTTGTTCAGAAAATGGGTTGAGAGGCAGAGCGTGACGTCATGTAGGTTCCGCAAAAGGGGGGCCCACCCAGGCAGCCGGGGGGGTCGGTGAAGTCAGTTAGGTTCAAAGACACATTTTCGGTAACTTTCAATTGTCGGATACCCCGTATATAGCAACCCCTTTTTGGAAAACCCTTATTAAGATCTTTTAAATAACAGAATAAAAAATAACCATGCAAGTTCCCCATCAGGTGTCTTGCCGGTTGCTGGAAGTTTTCTTTGCACACTAGATGTTTCGTAGAGGTTTTTGAGGAATTTGCATGTTCTCACCAACTTGTATTCACTGTGCCGATGAATGAGACAATAAATCGGCAGCAGGCTCGGTGAAGAAGGTGAAACCATCAGATGACCCCGTTCCCAATCGTGGTTGACATAGCAGTTCTGTTGGACCTATCTTCATATTTGCAGTTCACAACTATAGTAGGTAATATTTTAGTGCAACATCACGATTTGGTTAGAATAACGTAGGAAGAAGTTAAGCAGTCCAATAGAACAAATTACAACTGGCACGAACCCCCAGACGTTTCTAAACCGTCCATGGGAATCGCGGGAGATCAAAGAAGACCCTTTTGGCGCATCTTTCGATATCCTCTCGGACTGGAGAAGCCACGAAGGGAACGTCACGGCTGGTCGCCGCATCTTCCCGAAGATTCCAACACGAAGTCTCCCAGAGCGCCACGATTTCCCATCTTTCCAAGCAATCGCCCCGATCCGACCGTCCTAATCAGTTCTGAACTTTAATTAAAACCTCTTTCCTCTATCTCCCCCCCCCCCTTCTTACTCCCACCACCAGATTTAAGGGGTTACGAAATGGCCCCCAAGGAGGTCCTGAAGTCGAAAATTATACTTCCACATTAGCCCAAAACCCAACGTTCGGAGGGCAGGAATCAACTCCAAATTATCATTCGTCTTCATTCGGTTGGAACCATCAATTTATTAATTGAGGTTCATTCGAGAAATTAAAACACGATGGGAATAACTGGAACAAGAACCTTCGCCCTCTGATGCGAGAAGTCACAAGTAGTAGGGACCACTTGACAACTAAGTAGACTATCAGGTTCACAAACACGTCTTATGGTAGTGACTTACTCCCAAGTCTGGCAGTGATTCTCTAATGTTATTCTATACTGACGTCAAAGAAACTTGCACAAGTCAGGCTATGTTGATTCGTATCCTCATAGCTCTTCATGAATTTGCTGGCTGAAGTTAGGCTTCTTATCTAAGCTCTCCAATCCATGAGACGAAAAAAGCCCTTCCTGGAATTTTGTTCGTGTGATCTCCCTGCTCAGATTCCATAGCAACATTCAGTCGTAAGGGATTTTTCATGCTTTTTCTATCATTAGTTATCAGCTCATCTGCATTTTTCTTCTCGTTCCTCTCTTAATTTCTCATTTCGTGAACTATTGTTTCTTCCCGTTCCCAAATCCTCTTTATCTTTTTTGTTTTCTGAGTCTTCTTCTTCCTCTGACTCCTCCTCCTTTCTTCCGAATCTACTTCTTTTCCAGTTTCTTCTTCTCCCTATCCAGATTTTGCTCGTTTTCTCGATGCCTCTCTTTCATTCCTGTTTTTCTAATTCTAAAATCTAGCCGTGGCGGATTTCACATGATCCAAATTCTTGGTACGCCTCTATACAAAGAGAGTTAGTAGATGCTTAAAATCCTAACAACTCTTATTTATATCAGAGCGATCAATTTCACGTGTGGAAAGTTGCACTAAAAACCAAAGAAAGCACCAAAGGGATTATAAGGAAGGTTGCACTGTTACAATGAACGGTTATGTATGCTGTTGTATCAATCGAGACGTAATGTACCTACCTACAATGTCGTGATCCGACTATGACTCTCCAAGTACCTACGCTGTAGCTGAGAGCATCAATATTGGCCATTGTTCACAATAAATTCATTGTGGATCATTATTGTTTCGTTTCATAATAAAATACACCACTGCTTAGAATTCGTAGGTAAGTATTGATCGAGACTGAAGTGCATAAAATGATTGGGTTGATGAACTAAACGAACGAACAAATTCACGATAGGTAGGATTTAATACCTTTATTAAATCCTACACTTATTATGACACTAACGACCTGCATTACTGAAGTATAATGAAAAAGCCATAAGCAACATATAGTTGTAGTTTGCATGTAAATAAAAACGTTGTTTGATTTGACTATTACACACTCATATTCCCAAGCCGAGAACGGATGATTCTCTTCGTTCAGCCTCTTAATTTTGATTTTCTTAGTTCCGACATTTCCAGTTGTGTTTGTAGGTGAATTCGCCTTTCATGTTTATTTTGGTCAGCGCGCCTGTGTGTGTTTTGTGGTCACACGAAAACCAATATTGAACCACAATCCGCCCTGATAATATTTGGACTGCTAATAGGTACGGCCGTTGGCCATTGAATTCAAATGTGATTCGTTCTTTACGTGGCGTCGAAATCAAGGGGGAATGTGATACATCGATATTCTAGCCTGGAGTTTATAAAATATTAAGTATAGAAATCGCTGTACAAAACTTCATGGCTTGTCACTAATCGCAAGATTGGTGTACTTGTCAAAATCGAATTTCACATAGGTTTGACCATAAATATGAAAAAGGTAGTTTCGGACAAAAGGCAGTAACAACAATTTATAACGCATCATCTATAAAGTATCTAGGTACTACCTTGGAAACTTCATACGTACGTATGCAACAAACTTTAGATCAACTCCAATTAATTACTCGTACGTACCATCACACTTGGATCTGTAGGATCAATCTAGGGTTTAGGTACGTGCTTTACTTCTGGATAAATCTCCCCTAACTATCCCTCTTGACAGCATATCTTGAGGATAGTTTGGAGTCCAGAGTTTCTTTGGTTTATTCCAATTACGACTCTTCTTGCTGATCATTGCAGCATTTATTTTATGAATGCATCTTAGTTCAGAATGCATACCGTGATATCTCAATACAAATAACCAAGGAAATCTTCCAACACACAAGCACATCAACTTTCTAAACTTACACTCAGTAAGCACAAGTAGAAAGAACGTGCCTTTGCAGGAAGTAGATCTGCATCTCGATTTATTTTTGTAACGAAAAGACGCAGGTACCTAACAGTTAAACATGCACTCTCGGCCAGAAGTAAAAATATTTATATCACCACATGTTTTGTTTTCAATGTTTAGGAGTAAAAATATATCATAAAGAGAAAATTAATAAGAATGTGGAAGCATCCTTCTGTTAAGGGTGTTCCGGCCAGGGTGTGAACCGTCATCAAAAATTCGCAAATCTCGGAAATCATAGAGTTCATACTAACTCTCACTACAAATCTTCATGTCAGTATGTTTAAAAAAAACCGCCCCTTCCCCTCCTTCCGCTACCATTTTACCGTTAAAACATTTCTCCAACTTTTCTCAGCCAATAATCGATCAATTTCAAATCTGTTTTCGGCATTCTTCCTATTTTTAATTCTGCAGGGCAACGCACTATCAAAATTTCAAATTCTAAATTTTAAATTGATAATGAAATGTGAAATTTTTGAAATTTAAATTTTCGATAGTGTGTTGACATGCAGAATTAAAAATAGAAAGAATGCCGAAAACAGATTTGACATCGATTGATTATTGGCTGAGAACTACTGGCGGAAGGGCGGAACCCCCTTAAGAGAAGAACGAAGTGTTTTTAACGCGGAAAAGCATTTTTGATGTTTGATGCAAAAGTAACTCTATGATAGGTAAAACAAGACTGATGCGACAAGCAGCTAAATTTTAAGATGAAGACAGCAGCAATGATGAGCAGAAACATGTTCAAATGGTTCATAGATACCGAATGTACTCAAGACTCCACAACATAACAATTAATTTAATAATTATTTCATATCGATTATTCCATACTACCTACCAATCACCTGTCACCAATAATTTTTTCTCTTGATTGATAGTATGGTGTGCCGCATAAATATATGGCCAACCGATCCTGATGAAATGGTAATACCATTAATATAACTACAAACCTAAATTGTTCCTCACACATGTTGATTCATTTCTGCTCTGCTTAGTATGTATCCAAATCCTTCTAGATGATACATTTCTTCTTAATGTAACCTGCACGAATTAACCTGGCTTATATTCGCGTCTAGCGGCTCAAAGATCGAGGGCTGATGCCAACCGTTCAGGGTCGATACGCGGAACCCTGGAAGATCGTCGAAGGAGCTGGTTGAGGGCGAGGGAAGAAAATGCGGCACTAGACCTGTCACCATCGTTTCAACAACAAGCCAACCCTCGTGGGGGTTTTACGTATTTAAATAACAATTTCCATCTCACAAGAGTATGGAGGAAGGCTTACCTACGGCGGTCATAAACTCCACAAGTGTTACCCTCCTTTTATGGCGTATCAAAACCCCCGTCCCCCTCACACCCTTATAACAGAGGCCTATCGCCCCCTCATTTCACCAGCCCCCATCATTGCCAAGGGCGACGGCTCTTTTGCCCCCTCACCACCCTTCAACGCTACAACCGCTTGCATCTGGGACACCCTGCTCCCTTGTGTGCTCGGTTTATCAACTTTAATAAAGGTCCTCCACCTCATATCTACAAAGAGGAGTAAACGTCATGCCAAAGAAAGAAGACCGAACCAAAAGGGAATATGATGCGCAATTCCAGAATTCAGACATTTAATAGCGCGTCATATGGACTCTTGACAGTTTTTTTTCGCAGCTTGTCAACTTCAGAAACTATCCAGAGGAATATGTACACCATACATGCTTGAGTATATTTTTAGCGAATTTTCGAGGAAAAGGAATCTGTTGCAATGGCTTCAAAATTTTAGTAATGCACATTTTTTGAACATGTTCTTCATGGAAATCCGTTTCAGACCATTCTAAAAAGATTCCGGAAATGCAACACTTTTATGTATATAGTGGGTGTGTTTGTGTGTGTGTGTGTGTCACTCCACACGATAGCAGTGACACAGTGGAATCGAGATAAAGAATCAACAAACTTTTAGAATGTCAATAATATCAAAATGAACGACGTGTTCATTGGCCAGAATTGGCCTAAAAAACGTGTTTTTTCAGGTTTTTGGTGTAAGTTACCATCTCAAACATAGGGACATATATATGGTATATTCAGAACCAGCGCGAAATTTTCTGTAAGAATCACCCCTCAAATTGGTTAAGATTATTCTTTGAAAATTCGCTCATCAACTAATGCTGCAGGAATGGAACTTTTATATGAGTAGATTTTTGGAAGTCCAGCACTTGTAATTTTATTACATTTAGTTAGTTATTTTCAAACATTCGTATTCGAGCAAAGAAATTTGTTTTCGCACACACTACCAAAAATTTCTCCCTTGCGAGGGAAAAACATTAAATCATGTTTAATGTTTTTTTTAATTCTCAACTTTTCAGCTTCCTGCGTTCAACAGGAGAGAAAATGGCCTTGGAGCTCACTCAGCTGATCAGTGACCACTCAGGCGCCTTCAGCATTCTCCATTGACCCTGCTTCTCAAATTTCAGCTTCCTGCGATGAATAGGAGAGAAAATGGCTTTGGAACTTTCATCCCCTAGTTTTCACCCCTTAGAAGTGACTGACAATAACCAAAAGCATCTTGGTACAACTAGACCCCAAATGGAGCCGATATAACGTGGTAACTAAGAAATCGGTCCGTGGTAACTAAGAAAAAAAACGTTGCAGATTTGCGTGTCGGAATTCACAGAAAGATCCCCAGCCCTAAAACATTAAACATGTTAAAAAATTGGCGTTCATAAAATACGTTTCACTCGAAACGATAATACCTATATCTAAAACATCAATAAACAAAAATTCACGAATGCCAATGTAATCCGTATGAAAAAAAAGGATGAGTTCGTTGGGCAGAATGCTTGGAGTATACATAGAGGTCAAACTTTTCGAAAATTAATGGTAAAAAAAGTGTATCCTGAGGTTTTTCGTGTTAATTACCATCTCGAACATAGGGGCATCATTATATTTGAATTCAGCTCGAAATTTCCTAATGAGAATCATCCACCCGCTTGGAAGGCAGTTTTTCGCATAAGTATTTGTAATCAGTTTGGTTTCGACCGCACGTCTAAAATAAGCACCTCTATAAAAATGTGAATTCCAGAAATTTCGTGTTTCCACCTTTATTTATTTATTGTTATTTGGTCTAATCTCCACGTGATGGTTCTGTCTGAACATCAAGTTTCATCATAATGGTTTCATGGTTCACTCCTAACAAACTTTAATCCATACAAAAACCCGGATGGAAAAGGTTTTGAAACATCTTTTGAATCCCCCGTTTAATAACGTTGCTTGGGGTGCATGTTAGCTTATAAGCTGAGTGTGAAGTTGTAAATTGGAAGGATTTCCTACACCCTCGTTGAAATCCTCTTAATATCCCTAATTCTCTGTACTGGGAGATTCCTTCAAATAACATTCAAGTGCATTTGAAAAAACTTGTTGACTCGTTGGTAGAATCGAACTTAATCATTATCATAGCTGCCAGATGTGTTTGCAGCAAGGTTGTCTAATCCCACTGTCCAGTAAGTAATCCAACATGTAAGTGGCACAATAAGGGGCTGTTATTAATAAGGTAAAAAATCGTGAAACTGTCAATTCTCCATCCCGTCGTATTAAAATATAACTACGATTGCAGTCTCCCGATTGTTGACATTTTCGGCACTATACTCGAAATTCGCTTTGGCAAAAAAATCATCACGAAAACCCGGTACATACACAACCGATAAGCAAAGCAGTTGTTCGTAAGGAATTATGTTTACAATTACAGATTATATTTATGTTGCGTTGCTATGAATTCGTCAACCGTCTGTTGAGTTGAGGTTGGAGCATTTAAACAATTTTCATTCCTGAACGACATTTGTACGGACTTGTACGCAAACTGTCTTCTACTTCTTTTCCTGTTCTTTTTTTTCGCATCATAACCAGTAGGAAAGTAGGAAGGTATAACCGAAAAATGAGAAAACCCGATAATGAGGTGCCAGGAAGTATTCGAAAGAGCAAGAGACTCCATAAGACCAAGTTTATTTGCCAAGTGTTACCATCGCCTAACGGTCTTTCAACTTCTCAAACTTACAGCCTCGAAAACTGAGCCTTCCCGTTCAAGAACTTCTATTTTCAAACCGATATTTCCACCGTCAACATTCGCTTCTTTCTGCTTTTCGGCGTGTTTTACAGCTTTTACGACTTCTATTTTCAATGGAATCACTTTTTTCCCTTCCTACCACTAAAACTTTACGAGAGGCGATTTCCTCGCGAAAATATCTATTCCATTTCCGATCGAATAGAACGAATGAAAAAAATTCTTCGGGACCAAAGGTTAGTTTTATCAAGGGAAAGAGGAGAAGGTATCACGTTTTTATGAGCGGGTAGGCTAGCGCTGCTTTTTGACTCCATAAAACACGACACTATCGTTTTTACCGTTTCGGAAAAATCGAATGATTTACATATTCCGAGGTATTCGAGACGCGAGTGGGCCGATAATGTTCACTCGAACTGGTATAAAATAGCACTAAATGGGCGACGGATACGATTTCCCGTTCTTTTGCCATCACAATAACGTCGGATCGTTATTTAAGGTGTCGTGAAATATCACGGTTTTCATGCATTCGAAAGAGGAACTACTTGAACCGATACTACTTGTTCTGTCACTATATTCCTCTCTCTTCCATAATATATTCACCTTAACAGTGTTAATACTACAACTACTACAGTTTTAGCATTGGTAATGATTAATGGTACAGATTCTTGGTTCCAAGTAGTTACTATTATAGAAGCATAAATATTAATTGATGCATTTTGTTCATGGGTAGAGGTAGGACACATCAGGGTCAAATGAAAAATTTTACGACTCTTATCACGAGCTTTTCTTCAGATTTCCATGAGTTTAAAATGCTAAATTTTAGATTTGAGCATATTTTCTGCCTCCGTGAATAGAGGACTTATAACTTACCTATAAGACTAATTTTCCTTGGATTTTGCTTAATTTGTCCAAACGTAAAGTATTTATCAAAATGTAAATATTATTGATGATTCCCGAGCACAATACTTGGACAAGAAAGAAAAATCCACAACAAATAAACTGACAAAATTCATGATTCAATTGCATGTGATCGAGAATTTCATTCACGTGCACGGCAGGAGGCCAGCCATAACTACGTTCAACGTTTGAGTGGAATCGGGCCATTGTAAATGGTATTTGCCGAAATTCACGTTTTGTTTATGAACGCTACCGCTGTTTCGATTAGTATGATATTCATCTGAGAGAAATCCAATAGTGTAACCCGTGCGAATATTCCCTGTGAATTCAATCAAAATAAGATGAAACTAGCGAATGTCAACCTTGTCAGACTCGCAGAACGGCATGGATATATGCAGTCAGGTTTGTTCAGGAAAGCCTAAAACGTGAAGTGCGAGTGGAAATTGTGGTTTTGGAGAAAGAAAAATGTTTCAGTTTCAGGCCCAAAAAGTGGCAAAAAAGATTCAATGCGAAAGTGAAATGCCGAAACAGAATGTATAATGTAGGGATGTTCCGTGTATCGTCATAGTAAATTTATATGTATATTATGCATATATATGTATATTATGTGTATTTGTAGGAGAAATTCTGGCGCACAACATCATAACCTTCTTCCTCTGCGTCTCAAGTTAGCTTCGTAAAGCAGTAGCCTTCACTAGGTCAACTGGTCTTTTTACCTCAGCGGCAATCCAGTAGCTCTGAGCCCGCTCAATTGGAAATTCATTGTGGCCGTCCTGTGAATCATATCGTGTGTTCACAAAGGTGGAAGGTCGTCAGAAATAGAGCTATCCGATCCTCTCCTTTCAGCATTTTAGGTATATCGATTCACATACTCCTTGATCCCGAGTTTTCTCGCAGTTGATATATTATTGTCTTTACTTGTCTTACCTGAGCCAACGGGTGAACATAAAGTATTTAAAAAAAAAAGGAAGATAATGTTCGAAAATCAGCCAAATGAAATTGGACTCAATCTGGAACAAGGAGCTTTTTTAAAACCCATGTATGTGTGTATATCTATTCAACTCTGAATGATAAGCTTCCTTCCTTATTTTCATCCAAAAATAAGCTCTTGCCAAAGTTACCAAATGAAGCATTTAGCATTTTATCAACTTTCCATCCAATGGCTCCACGAGAGATTTTGACGCAATTCTTATATAAAGGTAAAGGGGTACCTACCCTTCACATTTATAGTGTTTAAAAAATATATCTAATATCCCTCAGAACCAGGAAAATTCCCCAAGTGCCATAAATAGCAAAAAAAAAACTCGAATGAGCCATTTTCAAGGTCTATACGGATAAGTAAATCAATAGAATGGTGCTGTTGAAATTAGTCCAAAATTGTTGGAAGGCGAATTGTGGAAATGTGTTTGCTCGGGAAACCATTTTGAAGTATTAAGTATTGTCATTTAAGAAAACCTTCTGAAAAGGTCCCGAAATGTCGACAATACAAGAGAAAGAATGCCTCAAGTATCGAGTTGAATTCGAGTATCAAGAGAAACAAGAGATTATGGGAGAGAGTGATTATGTTGGTCAGCAATTTTGGTGCATTTTGAAGGTCAAACTCGAAATGATCAAATGTCGTTAAAAATGGGTGGGAACCTTTTTCTAATCGAAGCGGAAATTCCAGAAGGTGTATCTTTGAAAATTTGTTCACACCTGAAAAGTTGCTCATATGAGCATACTTACTGACTGGAACTTTAGATTGATTTATATACATTTCAGTCCAATATTGGAGTTTAATTGAACGATACCTGTTGATATTTCGGTGAAAAGGCAACAATACCCAACGGTAACAACCAATAAGGAAGAACGAGTAGTGGAAACAAGTCATGAAGTGACAGAACTGGGAGGGTGTCGTATCACCCTCGTAACGTGAACGTCCAACCCTTCACTACGAAGCGCCTGGTGACAAGCGCGAAACCATTTCAGCGTGAAACTTCATCGAAATTCCAATCAGCCCCCACACTGAATGCTTCCTAACTGGGGGAGGTCCCATTCGAGCTATCCGTTTCTATCGGCCTTTCTCCAACGCCTGTTCTATCAGTTCTCAGAGCCCTGATCAATCCTCGACCGCGACGCTAATTTGCAGGAACAAGTCGGAAAAGGGGGAACCCTTTTCAGTTCTCCAGAGGTAGCATTCAAAGGTCCGCTATTCACGAAAACGGAACTTGAAGGATTGGAGTCCAGTGGTACGACTCGTACGAACAAGAACAAGAACAATCGGTTTCTCCGCAACCGTTCCAAAGGAATGATACGGGCTTCATTACGTTCGTATAGAGAAAATCGTGGGAAAGCAAGAACTCGGCGCCAACGGGGGTAGGACCGTCCTCGGGGTGATTAATGCAGCCTTTGGGTGAGCAGTCGGTCGGGAAACGCCGGGTTTCCTTGCCATTAACGTAGCAGAGACTCCTCGGTCTGGTTTCACCTTCACTAATGTACCGCCCCCGAACCCCGAGCGCCACCCTCGAGCTTCACCAGAGTGATGCGAGGCCCTTTTGGGATCTATATAGCTTAAGACTACTATTAATTATACCGGAGAGACCTACTTAACAGACCTCCCCTCTCAATTTAAGGGTTGAATTATATGAAATGTTATGCTGTTTCGATAATTGCATGGCCGGCGTTATGCAAAAACCTCACGTAAACAACAAAACTCCAAACTTGAGTTTTTTATACCGTTGGATTCAACTCGTCAGTATCTATCAAAGTGGAGGGATTTCGTGGTCGTATCTTAACTGGTTCGGTTAATATTAACCAAACAGTTAAAGACCATTCGCAGAAATCGGCATTTGAAACCCAGGTAACCGCCAGATTCACCTCACCAGTTTCGCAATTCTCAGGTATGCGACAATAACAGAAATTCAAAGACCAGTTAAACGTCATAATGTGACATTCCAAGTTTTTGGAGTTCCCAGGTAAGTGCCACGTGGTGTCAGACATAGGCGCCATGGGAAGGGTATGTAAAGGGTAGGTACCTTGAATGATAAGGGCCGTAAAACATAAGGGAACATACATCAGCATGGTGAGGGGGGGGGGGGGGGGATACCATTCGAAGGGGTATCTATTGAGAGTCACAGCAGGTGTACCGATCGTGGTATACAGCAACATCATGGTAGGTACCACTAGTAGTCAATGAATGGGGGCTTTGTGGCAGTAGGAGGCGATACATCCACGCACAAGGCATTAAATGACTGTATTTGATTTGAATCTAAACCAACCTGAAAAGGCGTTTACCTGGCTATTGCGTTTCAGCTGTTCGTTCCGTTTTGCCACAATACGGCGTTTACCGGGTTTATTGCACATTACATTTTCGTTCATTCTGAGTTTTGCGAATCCAAGGTAAGCCCTAAAAGGGTACTTCGTCTCATTCTTCTGACTTTTTGACCCAAAAACTTCAAAGAGCAAACCAAAAAACCCCTTGATACCAAAATTGGCAGCTCCAATTCCGAAGCAACTACAGCAACGACGTGTACATCCACTAAAACTTTGATCGCGTTTTCCCGAAAATCAACTTCTGTCGCTCATCTGGCTCTTGCATAATGCCATCCAATTATTTGTTTTGTGGTTTTGCCTTTGTAGAAAGGTTTGGGTTCTTTGAGAGCAGAAGTGAATGACTCTCCTATATTCGTTTAATACATTCATTAATTATTTGAATCATCATAACTTAGAGCTTTCATACAGTAAGAACTCGTTTAAAAGAATGGGGGACTTGCATGGGTGGGAATTTTGCATTTTGAATCTCAAAATTCAAAACCCCCTGGTGCTAATTAAGGCTGGTATGTCCAAAAAATGGGTTGAAAGGGAGCTCGTCACGTCATTTGGGTTCCGCGAAAGGGGAGCCCGCCCAGGCAGGCTGGGGGTCGGTGACGTCAGTTAGGTTCAAATTACCAGATCCATTTTGGCCAGAAAATACGGCCAGAATTATTTTTGATGTTTACCTTTTGTGGAAGGAGGGGGGGGGGGGGGGTATTTTGTTTGAGATTATGTTGAAAGGATAATTTTGATTTCAGAAGCATAAAGGATGGGGGGCGAATTGTCTCATAAATATCTACACATACCTACATTTATCAGGGTTTACACTTATTCGACCACCCCAAGTCAGGTTTTAAATATACCTATCGAAGACCACCAAGGGAAAGGAAAAGAAAAGAAGGTTAAATAAGAGATGAAGAACAAGAAGCAATAAAGGATGGGTGAGTAATACCGACCGCATTAAATCTTGATTAAACATGTGCGCCGTGAAGGAAGGGCTGGAGCCGAATGGTAGCATATGCCGATATCTCGAACTATAATTAGTCGTGGTATTAATAACTAGGGATGTAGAGAGAGAAACGTGTGACCTCACATGTCGATAACGAGAGAATTATGATTCTTAATTATGATTGTAATATTTCAATATTCAAAAGTACCTAAGTAAGTACCCCAAGTAAATTCATCACGAGCATCGACCTTCGTGAAATATAAGGTTATTAATTTGACCTATTCAACTTTTGACATCCGTAGCTCGAAAAATATAATAATATTCCTCATTTTAACAAGCACTCAATTTAAGATTTATTGGGTGAATTTATTTACCCAGGGCGTTCACATAGAGATATCGGTTTACTGTCAAAATCGGGTTAACCATAGCTTCACTGTAGGTAGGTATGTTTTCGAAGAAAATTAACTACAACAAAGCACACATTAATGACCATCAAACATTGTACTTGACAAGCTAGGTAAGGTAACTAACAAAATTACATAATTACTACTCACGACGGTACTTTATCAACGAGAAGTGATGGGTACTGATACTCACCTGAAAAAAAACAGGAACACAATTATATATTAGTTAATTGAAGAAAAAGTTTCATTCATGCAGCATGAGTTGGTGAGCGAATTTTAAAATAATAATTTCAACCGATTTTGTGGGTAATTCTTAAAGGAAATTTCAAAGCTGATTCCGAATATACCATCATATTATGTTCCTATGTTTAGGGTGGTATTTCACACCAAAAATCTCAAAAACCCCGTTTTTTTTAGCGATTTTTGAAACTTAATTTTCAAAATTTGACCCCTTGGAGTACTCCAAAAATTCGGGCCAACGAACTCATCCTTACTTTTGATATTATTGAAATTTTAACATTTTTTTGGATTTTTTATCTCGATCCCCCGGGTAGATATCGTCTGGAGTGACTTAGGTATATATACATTTATACATATATATAAAAGTGTTAAATTTCAGGAATCTTTTAGAATGGTCTGAAACGGATTTCCATGAAGAAAATTGTCAAAAAATTGCATTACAAAAATTTCGAAGCCATTGCAATAGCTTCATTTTCTTCGAAAATTCGCTAAAACGTCTGACAAGTTGAGTGGGCAGTATAGCTTCCTCACTTTTGTCACATGTACGTCTATAGAATCAGTTAGTGAACATTTCAGCAAAAGAGGTAGAATAGTTCAGGAGTTACTTATGCCTATGACGATAATTTCAAGTTTGCGCAAGCGCAGTAGCCATAGCTCATCCAAGTAGCGAAATTCATGAGTGATTGTCTCGGAGTCAGCAATCAACTACACTGCGAATTTGGGCGGAATCGGTCCATTAGAAACTGAGGAATCGTAGTTTCAGGAAATTCACGTTTGCGCATGCGGAGACACCACTACAGCTCCGATGGCTATGGGATTGACATAGGGCTGCCTAGGGGGCTACCCTGTACAATCCCTGAAAATTTCACCGAAATTGGTCGAGTAGTTCCGGAGTTATGGCTATGAAACACAATTCAAAATTGCGCATGCTCAGTGGATATTGCGGATACAATCGTGTAAAAATTCGAAGGTAATTATCCTTCAACTACCCTCCGAATTTGGGCGAAATCGGTCAATCAGGAACAGAGAAATCATAGTGTCAGGAAATTCACGTTAGCGCAAACGCTACTGGCGCTCCGATGGCGATGCAATTCATGGGGGACCCCCTAGGGTCTATAGGGTATAATCCGAGTAATCCCTGAAAATGTCACCGAAATTGATCGATTACTTCCGGAGCTACGGCAATGGCAACAAATTTCAAGTTGGCGCTTGCGCAAACTTTCGTCCTCAAGAAATCACTTTTCCCAAAGAGGAACGAAGGTAAAACTGGATGTGTGAACGGAAGGCAAGATTGACAAATGATATGGTAGGCGATGGGAGTTCTTAAATTAGGGCCTTCAATTTCTAAACGAAATTTAAATATATGGTCTCAAACGGTCGTTCAAATCATTTACTTCTCACTCATTAAGAAATGGAAAGAGCTGTGGCATATTTTAGAAAGCGAGGGGGGCCTCTTGGTAGAAGTATAAAAGGGGGCCCCATTTCAGCGATGGTCCGGCCGGGAGGGCCAGGGCCTGGGCTTAATTGGGGGTTCCGGGCCTACGCAGCTTGTTAACATATGTCTGGGGCGTCTCAGGACAACCCCGAGTAATGATGTATGTTAATTATTTTTATTCGCCCACTCCAGAAAGGCAATCAGAGCTCCGGGAAGACAGGGTAATTGGCTCAATGTGATGTGAATCGATCTGGTTATCAACAAAAATTTAATGGGCGTAAAGCGCTAGTAGCGCAATGATAGTTTGAAATATATAGGATGGTTTATAATTAGGTTTGTGAATTAATTAGTAGGTTGGAACAAATTAACGAAATACCAATGAAGTGGGAAGCAGATCTCGAAAAATCGACAGCAGTGCTGCGAGTTCTTACACTGACATAATATTTCTGTAATTCAGTTAACCAGTGTGTTGCACAGGATAAGTACTAATAGTGATCAGTTGATAAAAATTCATTCAGAGCTGATGGTAGAAATTAGGCCAAATCTCGTTGTCTCCAACCTCTCTCCTTAAACTCCTCCTCTCTCACTAATTTTAAGCAGATACATAAATGAAATGAAGGGTCAATCAAATTCTAACTAAACCCCTATTTTCAAACGGATTGGACCAACGCACTCTGAAAATCCTCCTGGCATATCTTAATAATATCTAGTTTGCATAATAGGTACTCACATTATATTTTTGGATGTGTCATCACATTCATATAAAATAAAAAGAAGGTTATTAAGAACAAAATTTTCATAGTTTTGAACAATATAAATGTATCGTGAAATCTATGCTGAACTTAAAATTTGATTATTATGGAATATAGATGGTAAACCGGTGGGTTCCACAGGATATAGTGATCAGTTTCATTATGACACATGATGACAGAAATATTGGCACTCTCGTCGTCCCCCAATCTTCCACCATCCTTAAAAAAAAAAAAATCTTCACAGCTGGAATTTAGGCAGCCATCTGAGATGATCTTCTTATGGGAAGATTATCAGGTATTAAATGGATTGGATCAACCAATTTGGGCTAATTGAAATATAGTATATTTCAATATATATATATTTCAATTCAGGAGAAATGAAAAATTTTAGCTAAGAGATAAAAAATGCAGTAACTACTAAACGGAGTAAAAAGCGCTGAATTTCAAGATTATAATGCATGCATGCACCTAATACAGACGGAATTATTCCGATTTTGTCGATATATATACGCAATACTGTACGAAGATGCTGAGAACGAAAGCAGTCGGAAACCTTCCAAGTTTCACCAAAGTTAACAGATTGTTCGGGCACTTGTCGAATTTCGTCCTTGAATCCCCAAGTACTTGAGTCAAGTAGTTTGTGTAACAAGCTCCTTCGCTTTTAAAAGAAGTGTAAAAGGGAGCGGAGTTAAAGAACAACTTGGAAACAAACCTGAGGGGAGAAGACTCCTCAACCGCAACATTCCCCTCAGAGCCGCGCACTTTTCTTAAAATCCGAGTTTAAGTTCAGTTTTGTATTCTATAATTCTCTCACACTTTTAGGTTCAGTTGTCTGAGCTTCTCCCTAGTAAGCTTTTCTCGTAGTTGCCCTCCCCAACTCTTTCGTTCTGAAAGTTGTTTCTTCTGTTGGTCCGCTGGAGGGGTCAGAGTTTGCTTCGAACCGCGGCTACTCCTTTCAGAAGTCCAGAAGCTGTGTGTACAAGATCCCAAACGATTCCCACCAGTTCGTTATCCTTTCACTAACAGACTGCACCCGGTGAATTCATCTTCTCGATGCGTTCATCATGAACAGCTTCGCGTTTTATCAAGACATCAACTCCCAGTTTCATTGAAGCCGAGACTAATATTCACCATCCGTTTCGCCTCATTTGAATCCTTACATCATGCCGCTCCGTGTTTCATATCTTTCTTAAAGTATCCAGAGGGAAGGATTTGAATCGAACACAAGAAGATTAGTATTTTTTTATATTTCCGTTTCATTTCCGATGCTTGTATGGTAGCTTTTCCAACTCAGATTATAATTTTCTCTTGTTTACAAATTTACCTTACATTATTTGTTTGAGTTTCATAAAAACACTTCGGGGTGTTCCTGTCGTGAACCCTGCCTGAAGCCTCCAGCGTTCGCCTCCACTCAAGATAGGGTAACTCCGCTGCCTGCTTGTTGTTGTGTTATTGGACGCACTACGAAACGTCTTGCGTCGGAGTAAAAAACTGTACAGAAGACATCTGCTGTTTATTTATACTCTTTTCCCCGAAGGAGTAAAAAAATATATAAGCAAAGAAGCACCTTTGAACGAGAGCGTGTTGATGAATGTAGGGCATAAGGAAATGTTTGGAGTTTTTATATAAAGAACGTTCCTTCGGACGTATTCCCTTCCTCGGAGATTTATCGATGATATTTTCTACTTCTCGGTTTGACAAGCTGTGCTGACAGGGTATTTATTCGTCGGTTTTTATTGGACTCATATGTAGTTCTCATGAACGGAATTCTTTGAGTCAACTCAACACCACTATAACACATACGAACTCTTTTTCAGTGGTACAATGGCTCATGATTATTCAAATTTTGCTCATATACTCGTACACATACCCGAACTATATGAGTCCATGTTTTCCACTGTGGTCATTCGTGAGTTTTTCCAATTCTTTCCCTACCCAGACAAATTCTGTAGTATTTTGTAGATAGGTACATGATAGTTATACGCGTGAACTCACATAGGTAGCTAATAACAAGAAAATAGACCTCGCAGTGATAATTTGTATTACCATCAAGATGATGTGATTCCAATTATTTTGCTGTCTTATTTTCCTGGATGTTGCTGATTTCACTGAAGAAAGATAAACGAAATACAGGCAGCTAAACGAAATCAATGGGATTCAGGATTGTTAATAGATCACACAATCATATTATTATAATAGGTTGAAAATCCCTTTTGTCGACGGAAAAATGACTGTTTCGGTTAGATTATTCCTCTGTCTTCATCTTCCTACATCATAATCTATCTAAGAAGAGCCTACAAATGCAAAGTGGAAAATTCATTCAACTGGTAGAAGCGGTGCGATTCACATTCGAAGCCAAGTTTTTGTTGAGGCAGAAGTACAAAAACAACAGACCATAGTCGGAATCACTGGTGCCATGAAAAAATGCGGATACCTATCCAAATCCTATTGCACGCAATGACTCTAGTGTTCAGAGTACTATTATTTTAATCTCGTATTGTAAAGAACCAGAAAAGTACCGGTTCAACGGTACAACGCTACAAGAAACGTACAACTGTAGGCGGTACTTAACCGGATTATAATTTTAGGTCGAACCAATTTATTTAGTAAGTTGTCCAAAAATTGGTATTTTCGTGCTGTGCTATTCTGTTATGGAATCCCTTGTTTCCTTCCAATATTATAAGCTATAGCCATTAGAATAGCAGCCATTTTCTCATTAGTAAAGCATCAGTAAATAATCATACAATTCTGTAGTGGGGGCATAAATAGTAATTTATCTAATAATACGATATCTAATATACGATTACTAATTAATAACGGATTACTTATCATAATATTATCAAAAAACTACAATTTGCTCCGGAAGGCACCACGGTGGAAGCCAAAACGATCTTACATATCTTGATCAATGAACTCTAATGATTAAAACAACGAAGAGAACCGGTCTATTGGACGGTTAAGATTTAATCATGTAATATCGAGATTAATTGGCATAGCCGATAAAATAGTTCGAGAAGCGGCCTCTTAATCAAAAGCCATTATTTGTAAAGCAAACTGATAATAACATCCATCGATACAAAAGGTTAATTTACAAACAAACGCCCACAACTTTTTTCCACTAGGTGGGTTTTAATAACTCGGTGCGTGAGCTGCGTAGTTATAGTGTTTTTAGGATAAAAATTAATTAAAATGGAAGACGAGAGAAAACTAAAAAAAAAAACCATTATGAAGGTAATTAAATGTTACCGCAATTAACAACGGCGGGTTTACACCGCCGTTATGCTTGGGTTATTATATTCTAAAAGGTCGTAAAAGGCAATGTAAGACGAATGATCAAAAAACAGCATGAATATCTATCTGGTACAAAACCTAATGAAAAACACAAGTTAAATATCGAGAGGAACAATGAGGATGACTTCACAAGTTATGAATTACTTATTCATATTTCTTTATTGATAACATTATTTTTATACTTTGCTACGTGCGATGGAAGAATGATGTCCAAACACATATGTTTCGGTTGTTGAGTTCGGATTTGTTAGATTGCAAACTATCTACTCTATATGCAGATACCTCGTGACATGGATATATAAATGGGGTGTTTAGATACTGAATTTGTTTATCGGTGACAGTTTTTGGGTTGAATTGAAAAACACATGACCCCCCGCCCATGTCCATATTATCATGTATACTCCTCAAACACCGACTTCTCATGACCCAATGATCTGTTCCCGACAAACACTATAATCGACTATATTAGTTTTATCGAATTTGAAAAGTTATGGTTCAGAACTATCAAACTGTGAAAGGATGAAAACTGTGGAGGAAGATTTATGAAAATTACATCGGTATGCGTTGAGAATTTTTCGCAGTGGATCTCGAAGGGAGAAGGAACTGACTATGGAGTCGTTGGAGAGCCATAAATCAAGGGGTTAGGAACGTACATCAAAGTTAACAACCGACTGGGATAAGAAACCGGGAAAGTTGGTTCTAATGACCCAAGTTGGAGCTTCGCTGTCCGTCCGCGAACTGTCAACGATCTCGAGAACATGGCTATGCTACCCCGTGGGAAGAGAGACGATAGGAAAGTAATGGACATGGGATCAGTGATATTTTCTAGGGTCATCCTTAAGATAACGAATTCAATCATGATTCAACAATCAACACTCAATCCAAAAATGTACCTATATTTTTTTGGCAATAATTGTCAAAACCTCTTTTTCGTTATCAGAATTATTCGGGATATTTTGCGCTGATTCCGAATACCTAAAGCAATAAAAAATGATCCTACTCCTAGAATGGCTGTTTGAAGTAAAGTTGAAGTAAATTTCTCCCGAAACCCAAAATCTGAGACCATAAAACCTCATCAATAACATAGATTGGTAGGTACCTACACCTCAATACATATTGATGCCCTTGCTTTGGACAGGTAGGTATTATTGAAATCTCGACACTATCTTGGACGATCTCGAAAGTTGAAGGGCTAAGAAACATGTTAAAACGACAACGTAACAAGAAGAAAAACTTCAAAATACCAGAACAACTTAGACATACAAAACAGCTCTACCTACTGCTCATCCACTCGAAAAAACGTTGAATTTAAGTGGTAAACTCTGGACAGTACTTCTTTTGGTGGTGAGATAAAGCATCATACTTGAGTGTTTTCTACATTGGCTTACTTCCTACTTTTCCATATAGATTTAGTAATTTTCCAGATAGCTTTTGACGGTATCAACTTAGGTGTAGACCTTTTCCACTTTTGAATTCAGACTTCTTTTACAAGGATTCTAGGAGTGATCGAAATCCAAGAGGAAAAAAGTCTGAACCGATGTTGAAAAGGTCTGAAAATAATCTATGTATTGACAAGGTTTAAACCAATTATGAAAAGTCCTGAATCCAAATGGGAAAATACCGAAAACAATGTGAAAAAAGGCTATCTCAACTCGGAAAGGCTACATAAACATATAAATCCATTTGGAAGTAGTTTTTACCCCTGAACTACAAAGAGATACAGGAAAATCCTTAAAGTCGGAGCACGAAGTATCCTCCCTACACCCTGGCACAAGCGATTGTTTATAAATGGCTTTTCAAACGTCGACAAAAGAGGCAACAAAGTTGAAAAAAGTTACTCCCGGATGTTAAAATGCAAATGAAGTAATCAATGCTCGGGTACCAATTTCCTTTTAGCACCTGATTACGAAGGAGAAACTTCACGGGGTGCATTTATATTCTGGAAGAGCATCTTCCTTATTTTCTTTTCGCCCTTTGCTCCCCCAATCCGCGATCGCGACCGGAAATATTGGAACGGAGCCGCCTTATTGGAAATTCATCACTCACCGAACATTTTCATCTCTCGGGAAAGGCAATTATTCAGTTGGCCTATTCGAAGGATATCGGTCTTCAGGTCCCCCAGCTTTCCTTAACCCTCTCTCTTCGGACCGAAATGAGATTTCTGCCAAGGAAATTGTATCCAGTGATTGAAATAAAATGGGAATGAGCCCTCCTCCGGCCCCGCGTCGCATCGAGGGGCAAATCGAATCAAAAAACGGGGTTTTGATTCCTTTATTCCCATTGTCTTGCTGTTTTATTATAAAACTAAACTCTGGGAGATGAGAGGAAAAAAGGGGAAGTAACTTCTTTATTCAGAAGGCACGAAACTGAATTACGGTGAAAAATTGAGTCGGTTATTAGAGAAGCGAATATCGCGGACGTCCTGACCTACTTTATGGATTCAAGTCGTTCAGGAGGATTCAAATATAAGCGGATATAAGCATGGGACAAAAGGGAGAATCAGGAGTGGAACCGGTTTAATATCGATCATAAAGGCATGAAATGAGAAATAGCTTCCCTTTTGTTCTGTTAAGATTTTTGATAATACGTTCGATTGGTTCTTGATGAGTGTAACGTTACAGTAGAGTTGTAGATACAGTTATTGTTTGTTACTGATGATGACCCAACTGTCGAAGTCGATTTCTCACTGTACTTCACTCATTATTTTCGTGGAAATAGACAACGCTTTTCATTTCTGGTTTCTTTCTATAGAAATGAGTTTCCAAAACTTCATCAGATTCAATTTTATAACCAAGAAGTCACCAGTTTGTGAGAAACACGAGGTCACTTTTAGCTCTTGATGATGATAACAGAATTACTAAGTTATGGTCTGCCAAATAGTTGTTACCATTTTGTTTGTAAAATCCTGCAGTTGTTTTGAAACGATTTTTTTTTAAGCTAATCGACTAACCTTAATCAATTACAGTAGACAAATTCCGGCTATACGTCCAACAGAATAGACGACTGTGTAAGAATACTAAGCTGAGCTCTTCAGTCCTTGCAGGAAGTTCCTCGTCTTCTCCATGAAGATGGGAAAATGTTGTTGAATGGATTATTGGTTAGTGTATTTCTGGTGACAGGGCCATTTTTACAAGTAAATTTTCAATGCATACTCAAGTTAGTCATAAAGTGAGTTCCGAACAGCTGATTATGTTCTGAGAAGTTTGGATGGAGTAGATATAAGTATATAGGTAGTTCGGAATTGATTGGTATTGAAATTTCATGTCTGATCTGGATTTCCATTCAAGAAGTAAACACATTTCACCAACACACAGTTCACCAGCGGAAAGGGAAACATTGGGAATTATATTGCTAGCACGTGCCAACAATAACATCCAGGGTTGTATCAATCACGCTCAAGGTGAAGTTCAAGACTGAGGAGGCGTCCCCAGAGATATAAAGAAGGATCCCCGAGGAGTTGATACCCACAACAGATGAATACCTGAAGCCGAACTAACGCGTGTTGCAGACTTCGTTAGACGTCAAGTTTTACGCGATTATGTCGTATCACATCCCCTTTTCTATCAGAGGGGCTGTCGAGGGTCGTACGACGTAATAAGAAGGGCCTGCGGTAGTCATCCGACCGAAACGTCTTGCGGAGTTTCGCGCGGTTTTCTCTTCATCCTCGGAACGGTTCTAATCAAATTAGCTCCCCGCTGCAACTCGGGACGCCACGTAGGAACTGCTGGCACAAACTCACTTCCCCGACGAACTGCTGAAACAACTTTTGTTCGGGAAAACATTTCCAGAGGTGGCCCCTGAGGGCTCAGAAGCGTTGTGGATAGTTTTCCCCGTTTTCCCTTCCAAACGCTCAAGCGACGTACATTTACAGAGAGTTGAAGTAACAACTCGTAAACGAATCTCAGCACTGCATCCTAGAAGCTAAACTTACACGAAGAATTCCAAAAGAACCTTTATAAGAATAATATTACCTATGCAACAAAAATAATGTTAATTGTCGTTTTGATTAATTGACGATTATGTATGGTGATGTTCTCCCATTGATTTTACACCATGTATGGGTATACAATTTTACCCTCATCTATCAGCTCATCTGTTCCCAGTTTTAGTTCCGTTCAGTTTTTCGGAAATCATATACTTACTGCACGCTTGAAATTGTCAGAAGTTTCAATTTATTGTGAACTTGATAGGATTACAACTAAAGCCTCGACTGGTTTCGGTTCGACAAAGATATCTAGTACCGACACAATAAAGATAGTTAGAAATGCTTTTGAATTTCCCCTGTGGGTCCTCATTCACCAGAAACTAATGTTTCCGACTTACGGTGTCTCTTCTGTTAACGAATATGACCAATAGTTGAGAGGGGTGGAAATATGGACAACGTTTTCCGTTATTTTCTCAGCAGTATTAAGAGATGGGGGTGGGGATGGAGTTAAAAACAAGGGGTCTCTGGAACATCGGTAAATTACAGCAACTTAGGAGTTTAGGGTATTGGGACTACTTGGTACAGGTACCAGTCGAGTACCTCATATTGCCGTATGTTGTAATCGTAAACGACTAGTAATTCAATGTATTTATCCAGCTTCACATGCACCACCAGGTCCTTCCTGCGTTTCCTTGGGGATGTCCTCTGTCCGCTCCCTCGGGACTTCCCAAAACTCTTCCTTCCAACATCCCTCCCACGCGGCGATATAAAAACAAAAACACGTCGTCTGGCCGAGAGAGAGCTTTCCCGACCCGCAGTTTTAATAAATCAAAGAGGAGCATCTCATTTCCCAGAAGGCTCCGAGCAGACTTCCTGTATACCCCGAGTTTAATTTCCCCCTTTAACTCCTGGCGTTTTCGGGGGTTGCTTCCACCCACGGCGCGTCGTTCCAACACTCCATCCTGTCTCTCCAACATCCCCCTCCCTATCCTCTTACGTTTCCAAAAAAAAAAAAAAAAAAAATACACCGTAGTTTTCTCCCTACAGGAAAAGTCAGATATCCCTACACCGGGGTCCCTTCCCTTCCAAAACTGAACGGAATGCGCTTTTTTCCGTCACCTCTCGAAAAACGCAATTCCCTCTTTTCCCCTTGATGTATTCAAAATCAGGCGATCTCCACGCTACACTTGTTTGCCCCGGGTAAATACCCCATATCACTCAATATCGGTTGTCGCTTACGAAATTTCATTCGCATTCTATTCTCTGAGAGAGTCCAAGTGGAAAGATAAACCTAATACTCCCCTCTTGAACGAATTTATTCGCTGTTAACCGCAGAGGTATTGCTTTTGGAAACAATTTATATTTTATCACAACAACTTTTACGTCTACGTTACTCTCTTCGTAGTGGCACCCTCTTGAGATTGAACTCCCAATCTGTGTTTTCCCCTTTGTATCTATTGTTTTCAATCAACGCTACATTTCTCATCAACTACATTACCTACATATTATATACATTTTTATCCTATATTATGCACATATATATCATATTTTATACCTATGGTAATAATACAGTATATTATTGCACTATTTATTATGTTATTATTTAAAATAATAAACATTTGTGTAATTACCTGCAGCGTTTGTCCAATCTCTTCCAATAGTGGTAATACTTCCATAACAAAATTACTAGTACGGATTCAGAAAAGCGAAGAACATGCAGTCACATGTTGAACCTCACAGATAAGACATAATTGTCGGCGTATGGATGAGCAACCATAAACTTTTAGGTAGAATTAGCACCAACATGAAAATAATATTTATTTAAATTTAAAGAAAGAATGATTAGTTAAGTTCTCCGAGCTATTTTCGTGATTTTCCTTCCTTTTGAAATATCCTGGCTTCGGATTGTTTGTCATTCAAATTAGCAATAATGAACCCTCACGCCGCTTTTTTCTGGAGGCCTTATTATACATTCTTTTGTCCTCTGCTGGGGGACCACCCTTGATGCTCCAGTTAAATTTAGCGTGAGATGTATGCTGGGGGCTACTTAAAAAGACATTATCCCACGAAAGAAGTCGCGAAGGCTGCGAACGCTCGGATCATTTACAACTTACGCATTAAGATTTTTTTCGGGGAGATTTGTCATGGATTGACGATATAGAAGCATGCTGGGGAGCAAAAATGTTGTTATTTAACGTTACGAACATGACCATGGAACATCAAATGGATCATGTAATGTTGTGCCTGGCGGCCATTCGCATTATTTTGTGACGTCTTTAAGATGTATCATAATTATCTCATTTTTTATCTGAGACGTGTTTCTGTTGTGGGGGTCGGTTTATCATTTTCAATAATGAATCTCTGGAATCGAGCATAAATATCGAGACAGTAATCAAGTTTGAGGTTCTTTTTGAGCCATCCTTATTGAGTCAAGATGTGTGATACTTATATCGAAACAAAGTACCTACCTACCCATAGAATTTTCAGTGGGCTAACAATTTTTTACCATCCCTTGTAAGCGGGTAAGGCGAGTAAGGGTGATGGTCTGCTTGAACGACCACACGTTTGTGGACTGTGTCACACGGTGTTGCCTCTCTTGTCATACAACGCAGTTTTAGTTGCAATATTATTTATTTGTGTTTCATCGAAAGCGACAAAGCGTAAATATCGACACCCAGCACATGTGTACCTGACGAGGGTCTGCGGAGGGGGACTTTTCTCCGACGTAATTTACGGTGTATCGGCGGAAAGGAAAAGGCTACAAACTCAGCAGCTTTTCCTTCCTCCAAAGCAGGAGGTGGGAAAGGGGGAAAGTTACTGTAGTATTTGACCCTGTTGCCGATCTATCGATTACCTCCTCCCTCGACACGGAGTTTGGGATAAAATGCGGAGGACTTGGTAATGCGTGAACGTGCTTTGTTTGGGAATACGGGTTGATTAATGAGCGCCAACAAGGGGTTGTAAGTTCCATTTGCCCCCTCCCTCTATTCTACCATCTTTTCACATGGGACGAAAGCGTTACCTCTTTCAGCGATGGTTGTCCCGTTTTCGTGTTCCCCTTAAAGATAGGGATGTGGTGGGGGAAATTTTCTATACAAAACCACATTTGCCTTAACGATCAATGAAAAACTTGTTCTTCGAGTTTACACGCCATCGAACTCGTAATGCTCATCAAGGGGATGCGAAGGGGTTGTCTGTTCTCTACTTACTTGGTTAGCCGAGTATTGAAGGTTCCTTAAAATGGATGTTGAGTATACAAATAATTGAGTGTAATTTTTGAACGGTCTCAGGGGAAATGGGATAGTATAATCTGAAAAGCTTAGTGCCTAGTTGCAAAGCGTCTGTGCATAATACTAAACAGCTGGGGAGTATAACCTGATAACAAATAATGTATCTGGGTATCACCAGAAAATACACACACTAATTACCGTGTTTGTTCCTCGTCACCTATTTAGTTTGATACTTCTGATGGATTTCCTCTTCGGGGATCTGTCTCACTCACATTACTTGAGGTTTCTGATGAGCGTGTAGACTTGCTCCTAATTAGGAATCATTACTCCATCTACCACAGTGAGAAAGGTTCTGGCTGCTGATAGACCAATAGCTATCCTATTCCTGACATTGGCCTCAGGAGGTTAGCAAAACTCATCAGTTGGACCCAACCAATGAGAATAGTATTAATTATAATCTCACTGGTCCTAATCCCAACCAATTGATATGGTTCGATGTGATTGAGCGACCCGATTACTCTTTCCCAAGAAGGGTTGTACAGCGAAATTTCTCCATGGACGAACTTATAGGACCAAAAACGTACCTATCTACTATCGAGGGGTGCCTGGACAAGGAAAATGTCCAATCTCATAAACTACCTATCCCATAAACTTTTCGTTTAAGAAAGAGAGAGAGAGTGAGAGACATATGCGCTAGTTCCCTTTCTCCGGTGACTATTACATTATAAACAGTGCTCTTTCTGATGTACCCTCAGATTTCAATTGTTACCGGTGATGACCTAACCGTCGAAATCGATTCAACTTTGTAATCTTATCTTTGGAACCCGTCATGACAATGCAAAGATTCTTGGACGGTAGAGAGTCCTAGAATGCTCTCGTCTCATCACCTCGCCTCGCCTCGCACTGACCGTTGTCTGAAGAAAGCGAGTAGATATAAAGTATTTAAGTAATTAA
>JAEMON010000008.1:18820937-18838847 GCA_030264115.1 Lygus lineolaris | reverse complement strand
CCCCCCCCCCCCCCACCACCCTATCAACAAAAACGGGAAGAGAGAAAGAATCACAGTGAATAACCTTTACGGCTCTTTATGAAAATGACTTCTGTCTGCTTTGCATAGAATACAATCATGTCTGCAGAAAAGCTTTCGTCTGTTATGTATTTCAGACTTTGCCGAAACATCAGCTTTTATATCCCCGGGATATCAGTCAAGAGGGTCATAATACCCTTTTTCAATTACATATTCCGAAAAAGAGAGAAAAAAATCTGTCAGTGTCAGCCTCGAGCTCTTTCATTTGATAAAATCACCATGTGCCTCCAGAGATACCGGAAAACAGCTGGAGCGCAGTAGAGCGAATGAATTTGATGTGATTACAAAGTCCATGTAGACACTCATTTCAAGAGTCTGAATTAAATTAAAATTTTCGGGAATATTTATATTCGTCGTTCATTAAGGACACCCATGCTTTTTATTGGTGCAAAATCACTAACGTTCGTGAATGGAGAAATAATTTTCAATAATGATAAATTGGAAAATAACTTGCTAAATAGGGAAAAGATTTGAATAATGAACACGAAAATTATAGCACCATTATACTCGAAAAAAAAAAAAAAAAAAAAAAACAGACAGTAGACCTACGGTTCTACATTCAGATAATCTAATAATGATTAATTTTACGCGAACATTAAAAAAATGTTGAACATTAAAACAGACGGTAGACCTACGGTTCTACAGTCTGATCATTTAATAAACTCGAACCAACTCTGATTGTTTACCTACGTATGAGTAGAACTCTGTAGGATGTGGAAGGAGGGGGACATTGGCAGGATGAGATGTGGTGTGATGTGTAATAAATTCAGAGCTTTCCAACGAGATGTCAACGATTTTTATGGTATGAAAAATGAGGAAGTTATATTTCCCTAGCAAAGGTTGGTTGTACGTGAAAATCATCAGATATTTTCTCCGTAACAATATTTTATGTCGCCAGAAAAATTAAAAACCGTCCTATCATTATTGAATGCTGAAAATTAAAATTTCCAAATTAGGTTCGAAAAAAAGGGTTGAAATTTTCAGAATCAAGAACTTGTTCGTATGATTACCTATCAGCTCATTAAACCTATGGCTCTTGTGGGCTCGAGGTTCCATACGAATCAAAAAGGGTTTTCCGCCAACTCACCCATTTCATGACTCATTCAGATTTACCTACATCATCGTCATTCTAGTCTCCATTCGCAACAAATCCCAAAAGTTTTAATAGCGTACATCATTCGAAAGACGTTTTGATTTTTTCGTCAGTATATCACTCACTCACATCACATCTAACACTCATATCATCACCCACGTTGACTTATTGGGCGTCTCGAACGATTAAGTTGTTCTCAGATCCGATATGGTGGTCCTGACCTTTTTAGTCGCTCAATTCGAGTTTGTTTCGCTTTCCCCCCTCGCCCGAATAATCTCCTCGGAATGACTCAGTGGATTGACCTATCAAAGGACGAATTAAGACCTCTTCCCCGATGGAACTTTAATGAAGAGCTCCGAACCAGCGGGGTGACCTTCCGCGCAACCCCTTCTTTCAATTTAACGTACATAAATATTGCTCTTCCTTTCTGCCTTTGACGTCTTTCCATAAGGTCGTGTATCTTCCTCGAGTTGCTCTCTGATGATTATAGATATGACTTCAGACGAAAAGTAGGAGAACACCAATTCTATATCCATTCATCTGAATTTACGGGGTGAATTGGAATTCATTCCGTTCGATTGGGAAGCATTAGTGTCCCTCGAATGAAGAACGAGAATGATACTTGTTGTTTTCCATTGTCAGGAAACGAAACGGTAGGTGGTTCATTGGCAGAGTGGTAGATGGTTTGGAGGAAACTCATTTCATTAAAAAAAACAAATAAATAAATAAGAATGCATCCATTCATCTGGAAACGCCATGGAGACTCTGAAAAATAGTGAAGTACCTACCTAGCTCGGTGAAAACATCCTAAGAACTACATTGTTATAGATTTTTCGGAGATGGTTATGCATTTTGTCATTTTTCTACCCTACACCATAATCCCGCCTATTCCCTTTCATTATCGAGACGTCAATTTCGAAGTTATGTGAACCAGCTGCTAGCAAAAAGGCGTCAACGATAAATCAGGGAGGTGGGGATTAATCATTTGGGGAAAGGGAACTCCAGTTTGATTAATTGTAGGTGTAGAGCACTCAGAGATAGGTGAATGCACTCCGCTGCGACAGTTCTCTTAAGGGGGCGGCCGACGGGATGGTGGGTCTAATTGATGCCGAATCCTTGAAACTCCGGTAACAAGGACGCCGCAGGTCGGGAGTTGGGTCCACAGACGTACATTGAGACTGTAGAGGACTTTCATTTTGAAAGGCGAAAAGACACGTGCTACACACCTTCGCACCCTATCGGGGGAGAAGTCAAGGCAAACAATAACCTGTCTTCGAATAGGTTCATTATGGTCCTCCGGGCCCGATATTAAGCCAACCTACAGCTCGACTATTAATCAAGTCCCGAAGCAGAACACTAGAGGTCTCGAGTGTTAGTCCTTCGCGAGCGAGTCTTCAAGTTAAGGACCGCTTTGCACTCATGATGTTCAAACTCCTCCCATTAAATCTTCTGGAGTGATTTCGAAAAGCCCATTATTCTCCGCCCTGAATCATATTGTTGAGGCTGTTACCGACCACGTCTAACTAATGAAATTCGCTTAGTCATAAAATAATAACCGAATGATAAGAGTCCATTGAGGCAGCTTAGTCTATGAAGACATATACCTGCCAGACTAGCATGATAACAAGTAGTAATAAGCTTCGTTTACCGAGAGAATAAACAAAGTGGCATCTTTCAAGTCCGCATTTTCATAAAATTCCACGAATAACTAAAAATTTCTCCTAAATGGAGGGTGTCAATTTATCTCTGTTGGAGATTGAGTCTCTCTCTTATTGAGTACTTGGACCGTCTCGTGAAAAAGTATCATTGGGGAAGGTTGAAGACTACTGAGATAAGTTAGTCTATACGACACACTGGACTGAACTACTGCAAACAGGTCATCAAGCTTACCTCATGTAGAAAGCGCATACCAGTTGGAAAAGTACTGAAGTTCTCTTCATGTTAACATCTATAATGTTATGATATCCACGTTCTTCCCCGTCCAGGAATGAGGAAAGGCTACTGTTGATCCAATCGCAATAATCACGGACTAGTAAAACCTCCAAAAACCATTACGCCCCAATCGTGATATAAAATGATTTTCTGCTGCGAATTATTACGCAACGGTTGATTATTTTATGTGCAGGTAGATCACCCATCTGCAATGATCCTACTCGTATTGGTAAATACCTACCGTAATTATATCTTGAGGTCCACAATATTTCTTTCTTGTGCTGTGCATATAATTGAGCACATACCTATAGTAATTATCATTATCCGAAAGTTGTAGGGCTTTCATACTGTAATACAGTAACTAAGGAAGCTTATAAAAGTAAACAAGAAACTCGATTCGATGAAAACGAAAAATTGGCATTTAATCAGCATAATGATGATTGAACGGAAATTTGGCTTATTATAGAAGATTTGCGATTCACACTCATGTTCTGCTCTTCTTTCCGTTCAATCTTTAACTACCTACCTACTTGTTGGGAGCTAACGGTTGATCCTACAGATCTCTTCGTAGTCGCGATCGATTCCGAAAATTGGAAACTATCTAAAATCGATGGCAAAAATATACTCTATATTCAGCCAGTAGAAATTTTCGAGATAGGGCGTTTTGAAAATTCTACCCCTTCGAGAAGATTGACGGTAATACCAAGCTTCGGCGTAAAACTACACCCCAGACGGGGCCTGTATACCAAATTTCATTAGTATTGGTCCATAGTAATTAAGTAAAGTGCCTCGAACGAGAGTACGGCGGATGGAATGGATTTTCTCCTATTCGATTTACGGATTCTACCTACGTACCTTGAAACGAAGAACTTCAAATTTTGAGGGGAGTTGAACGAATTTTTTTCGTGCTCCATTCCAAAGGTCCACTATTGAGAATAGGGAACCAAAATCGATTAGGAAGTTCCTGATTGAAGCTGAACCTTTCCATCTCTTTTCCATCTCTGATTTTCTCTCCATTGAATTCTAATAATTTCTATGTGTACCTACGAGACTTCCCTCTTTGTATGCCGTTTCATTGGTTGTGCTATCTATGTCTCACATAATAATACTTGTTACGCTATTTATAGTTTTTTCAACTATTATAATACCATTTTGGCTGCTACAATAAAAAATCATTATTATTATTATTGTAATTTGTTATTAATACCATCCGGGAGACAACCCACAAAATCTATGTACTCGTAAACTTAATCGAAACTGGTCGAAAATTTTCTCACTTACTTACGTGGGCACCTGACCAAATTCATTATGAATGCTCTGCCATGAATTGAAAGTCCTCAGACTGACAGAAATACACCATTCCAAAGAATCCTGGAAAGACAAGTTGAAGATTCTACCCTCTGATGATTTTAGGAGATGGAACCAAAGTTCCTCAAAATACACGAACCCAATCTTCTCTGAATCCCAACAAGTCTTGCCGGGAGAGACCCAATCCCAATGAGTTCCCCTGCAATCCAAAACCGACTTAGTATTAAATTCTCTTCATTGTAGAGTCTCCCTTCTCTCCCCATTGCGAATGCGAAAGGGGTGTCTGCCCAAACTCCCGAACCCCTGTGCCGAAGCCACAAACCGAATCTTTACCCACTAATTAAGGGAAGGGACTGTCTCAAAACAAACACTGCAACTCTGCACCGCTTTATGTACTTTAATTTTGCATAAGCTGCTTTTACTTACTTTGTCATGGTTAAGAAAAGCATCGTTAGCAGCGGAAATGAGCAGAAGAATCAACAATGCATTAAAATTAGAACAGCATATAGCAAGACGTCATTTTCAGGCCTTCACTTGATAATTCATGTGAATTTCTATAATGATGGGTACTTTCAATACTTCGCGGAAATTTTATGGAGGAGGTGAAACTTAGTAGGTAAAATATACGAATGTTGGTATGGGCAGATAAGGCTTAATTGGTACAGAGCATGTGCCTAAGTATTATTTATACAGCGCCAGATTCAATTCCTGGTTGGTACGAGTATTTTCTTTAATTATTTGAAACCCAATTATTCCTGTCCAAATGGTGGTAGTTGATGAGACGAACTGGAAATAAATAAATTTTCTAATTTGAACGGCTCAAGTTGCTTCCATTTCCAACAAACAGCCGTGATATTCTTCATTCGTTAGGTATTCGTTTGAAAGGGATGGATGATTAAGTGGAAATTTGATGAGTGAAAGCGCTTAACAGTTCCCCAAAAAACAGAGCGTTAGGTACTAATAAAAACAAAAATCCCTACCTAGGTACCGTTCACACGCGATTTCGAGAGGGAAAATATCTGGCATTTTACGCTGACTATTCCAACATCCAACACCCAAATTGAAACACGTGCGTAGAAAAACGTAAGAAAACACCTTATTCCCTAAAGCCAAGTGAATTCTCAACGATAAGACTGTCCATTTGGAGAATTGCTTTGTCTATAATCCTACCGGCCAATCCGAACAAATGCGCTTTTGTATGTGCGTACTTACTGAGAGCTGCCCATTGTGAGGGACGCCAGGATGGCCGCTTATGATCGACAGAGGGGGGTTGCCGAGGGTATCACGACAAAACTGGGAGGATTCTCTTATAGAGAAAAGAAAAAGAGGGTTTTGGGGGTGGCGGGAGGTGTAGAGGGGGTAGCGGTTTACCGGCGTTAAGGATTTTCCTGGGACGGGGGCGAGTGAGACTGGTGTGGAGATATCTGCACACAATGGTAAGTACGAGGGAGGGTGAAAGATTGATTCTCCGAGGGGTTTTGTGTCCCTTCCGAGGAAGAACCGTCATAGGGGAGGGATTGCCAGCGTCTTCCTCCACCCCGCTCCACGATGCCGATTTGTCGTCGACAAGAACGAGATTAAATCCGAACAGAATCCTGTTGGAACCTCATGTGAACGGAATTTGATTACGTAGATGCAGTCCCCATCTTAGTCCCCATCAGTTCCGCTGAATAGTTACATTGTGCGATTATTACTGGTCCCTCTGTGGCCCCTCTACCTTGGCCACTTGTAATTCTCCACCGGACTCGTTCGTTGGGGGGAATTTGACCCCACCATGGTTAGTCCCCTAATCCCTTGTAATTTAGATATCAATGAGGGATATTAAATGCAAATCAGTAATCCACGTAGAGAAATGTTCCCATTGTATCTTTATATTAAGGCCAAAAAAAAGTAGCCAACTGGTACACTAAAAAGTGGCTTAATAATGGATACAGAGTGAAAGTTGCATTCCGAAGCTCGGTCATAGGTGTTGAGTGAATGGTTTTTCAATTACCTAGACGTAACACGTGCATATACAACATTAATGGAATTCAGCTCTGTGGTTACATTAAGTTATATGGTTTATTAGAATAGGTACCTAGTTATTCAAATTTTAGTAAATTAGTTTATCGTAGTTCGATTTACAGTCGTTTCTTAGACCTACAAAGAGTTAGTTTAACTCCAAAGAACTAGGTCCCAGGAACTATAACTTATACTCCATGTTCTATAACTTCCTGTAACTTCTCAAGAGGGAAGCCATGAGACACGGAGACAACGGGCCAACACCTATAATTGTTTTGACGCCCTGATGTACAAATTGTTTGAAACGTCAACCTAGAAGATAGAATTTCAGTTACCCGTCAAGCTCCACCTAGGTAGGCACTATTTTTTTTTTTTTTTTTAATTTATACATCCACATATTGCATTATGATGGAGGCAGCACTATTGGGTAAATCCATGGTACATTGGAGATATTGGAACACTGTTACTATAGTGGTTCAATATGAAACTTGAAGAAATACTCATCGCTCAAACTTCATCTTAGGAATAAGTTCAGTTTTTGCTTCCGGGTCTACCAAAGGTAGCAGAAGCTTTGTTTTCACTTTGAAAATCGAAAAATTTTTGTTCACCAAAATTGAAATTTCCACTAGCATTTTTCGTTTCGGAGCTTTCTGAACAAATTTGGTTCCATGTCTGGCTGTCTATCTGTCTGTCTATATGTCGGTCCGCATTTCCTTGTTACAGTCATCAATCTTCCAGAGTTTTAATCCGATTTTGTTCAAATTTTCAGGGATTGTGGGGGTAGGGGTCCTTGAGCGCCCACATGAATTTCATAGAAGTAAGAAGAATTTCAGATAGAATCAACGGTAAGCTTTAAGCATGTGCTAACGTGAATTCCGTTTACGATTATGTTGACATTTGTCTAAATTGAGAAACATCAATACGATCAAGAGTTTTGAACCATCAATTTTTTCTTTTTACATTTATGTTGACATTTTGTCTAAAATTACGGAATCAACACGATCAAGAATGTTGAACTTATGTTCACAATTTTCTAGGACACGAGGAAGCTAATATTGTTTATAATATGTGGTTCATTATCTCGGGACGTAGCTCAATCTCAATGTTGTCAACATCCACAGCTGAACGCTACGTGAAGATAAAGGCACTCGACATCATAAATAAGATGAGACCACCTCACTCATATCGCCTTCAGAAAAATGTAAGGAAAATAAATCATAGGGTAGTAATGGGTGAAACGGTATCACAAACAGGAGGGTCGAATATGGTGGGCAATAATGCTTACTGAGAAAATAGAGGGCGGTGACTAATGTCCGGCAGTTCCAACAATATTATCCTATATCGTGGGGCCTGGGGAATGATATTTTGCCTTGCAGTGTCTTCATCTTGGGATGGTCCCATCTTGATATCGGTTTCTGCAGTCCCATAAATATTGTCTCAGTAAGTCAATATCAATAGTATTGACTGGAGAAACCTCGTTCGAACGAAGGTGAATGCGTTTGGATGATTTGTGAGGTACTTGTGTGATGAAAATAATATATTTTACAACATTTTTCATGTAGGTATGTAGAGTACTGTATTGAAGAACCTACCAGAATGCGGTCTGATACGCTGCGTATTTTCTGACATGAGCAGATAGAATCCACAAGAGGTATTGTCAGAGAACTCTTGAAATCGAGGAAGAAAAAGCCATAATAGGTATAGCCTCTCCTGGAGGAAATGCGGCTTCAAAATCACTGCAACCTAGAAAGAATCCTCTCGAAATTTCAGTTTGATACCTCGAAATTCGACTTAGATATCGATTTTCTCTGATGAGAAGGCGATCATAAACATCATAAGGCATTGAGTGAGTGAAAGATGGACAATTTGGAGTGCGTTTTCTCGAAAAGCTTTGCGTGTTTTGGTTTCTGCGTTGTTTTGTTGTGTTGTTCTGTATTTCTTTTTCCAACCGCACATCCCAATCCTAGAAGAGACACCCTATGATCGGAAAACACCCACAACCTGTAGTATACACATCCTCAATAATCTTCAATATTATTTGACAGTCAATCCAGATCAAAGAACAACCTCTCTCGAGTTGGTTAATGTTGATCCTATCTACCGAGCCTAGATCGCCTAGTCGTTCAGTTGGTCTGCTCGATTAAGTTGAAACATAGACCTAAATTTCTTTAACTCTTAATATTTATAAATTTTTTCTAACTCATTGAAATAACCGAATTAGAGGGATCATTTTTTTTAGGAACCTGTAGAATTGATCAAAGGTAGCACCTGCGGGCAAGTATTATGATTCTCATGATGTAGCATCATTATACATATATGAAAATCAAAGCGCTGGGTTGAGTTGGGTCCGCTACATTTCGACTAGTTAACTACGAATTTGAGGGAATACCAGTGATTGTAGTCAAAGGATCCACAATGACTACCCAAATGAATAGTAATTTGATGGCGGAGTTGATATTCAGAAGGTACCACTACAATCACAGACGCACATGACACACCCTTTTGAGTTATTTTCCATCTTCTCGAGAAAAAAAAAATAAACCATCCGGAGTTTTTCATGGGCACACTATCATCCCCAGACGGGGGTCGACCCCCTGTAATCAGAATGCGAAGACCCACCACGACTGTACATCGTCGATTATTAGACAGTCAGGACTCCGCCCCCGCACGAAATTACTTTCGGAGAGTCTTCATGGTCTTGTTTACCCCTGACTGAGCCACCTCGTTGGGCGTCGAGGGGTCGACAGGCAGTGGGAAGAAGAGACCGATAAAAACATTATGGAGAGTGTGAAGCAAACGTCAAAATCCCCGAGTAGAACAAATCGATGAAAATCCGGTTCAAAGATATGAAATATTGAGCGAGGTGGATCCTAGGGCTCCAAATAAAATTCATGACAATTCTATTGACCACTTCTAATCCATTGAGCGCCATTTTCGACTCAGCTGACCTGAGAGCTCCATTTTCGACTCAGCGATCTGGGAGCTCCATTTTCGACTCAGCTGATCTGGGAGCTCCATTTTCGACTCAGCTGATCTGATAGCTCCATTTTGGATGCAGAGAGTAGTACTCCATTGGTTTCTACCTAGCCCTCACTTTTCGAGTTAATAATAATCTAAAGTGCCGGAGCGTTGCATTTTTTGGGGGACAAAAAAGTGGAGAAGAAAAAGTGTCGCGAAAAATTCCGTGACCCCCAGCCAAAAATAGAAGAATACACTTCCGAAAATTCCCTTGTTTCACAGTGAACTCTGATAATGGTAATTTACCACTATAGGTACTAACGAGATAGCAAAAAAACTGTGAACTTTTAATGAGACAATAACATGTATCTAGTGGGGCAATCTTCTAATATTGAAAAGTTATGTGATTGGTTACAAGCCACAGAATAACATGTGCATGAACATAAGAAATGGGAGCTACATGAAAATAATTTTGGAATCGTGATATCACAAAGGAGAATCCCAAATTGGTTAATTATAACCACCAATAACGGATAGGTCATCAATACCTATCTAAATTCTTCAATAACCTCAGCTTATTCGGAAAAATATTATTCATCAGTATCTTCCCCATTGATCGTTGATATTTGATTACTTGAATGGCCAACAATGTGTGCAGTAACTTTCTACCAATATTATGAACAGTTAACAGATGAGAATTTAAACGAACCGGAATGAAATACTTGATCGGGCGCTCCTCGCCCATTTCAGAGAACATGAAAACTATAAACTCCCGTTTCGAGACTTTCTTGACAACTCAGAAGATATATTTTTCCAACAAGGAATCCCCTACGGAGAAGCAAGAACATCTCCGGCGTAAATATTAATTTTGAGAAGACGTGAAATATTTATCAGACAACCTTTCCGACAAGGCGTCTTGCACTTGTCCCCAAGTGCAGTCAACAAAGAAAAAGCAATAAATGACAACAAACCAGAGAGTTCGGCAAGGAAAGGGGGAGAAAAGGCATCAGGAGGGCCCTACGGAAAGTTGTCTGGCTGTCAGAGATAATTTGCAACGTCAGAGTCTTGCAAGAGGAAGTACAGTTAGGGGAGATGGGTGTGGTAGTCGCGCGCGGCATTGATTATCACCGTGGCTTCCGTTCTAATCAGAGAGACCGTACACCACTCCTGCTGGAGATCTTTGTCATCATCTTCTCGGATGGAGACAATGGAGAGTGGAAGAGCAAAGCTCTTCTTGATGGAGGAAAGAGAGGGCTTTGACCACAATAGGACCCAACCCAAAAGAGGCCCCAGATGCTCTCGCGACCAGATATTACCGCAGTCGATATTAAAACTCCTGATTGCGGGAGGCCTAAGATTGCCTAACCGGAAAGAATAGGCATTGAACGGTGCAGAGTTGAAGGGTGGGCTTCCGCGAACAATCTGCCATAATCAAAACAGCCTCAGGCAATACAAAAGTCCATTGTTGAATCTTCTGCCACATTTCAATGAACCGAAGTATTCAGATGATAGAAATCAGTTGCCAACGGGGCTCCTCAAACTTTGAACAATTACTGCGTTGAAGAGGCAAGGAGGGGGATTAGCCTTTCAATAGGCCGTTGAAAGTTTTCTCATCACGGCGGCAAATATTTTTGTTCTGATTGACGAGATAGCGATTGATGGAATACTCGGTAATGAAGAGTACGAATTGATCGGGAAAAGTTCTTAAATCACTGTTCTGAACAATGGTCGATTCGAATGAAAATCCGAATGCTCATTGACCGTATTATTGCGTCCAATAAATCAGCACTCAAATAACAATAACGAATCCTCAGCAACCAATTTGTCAGTAAATTATTTTTCTACCTGCAGCAATCTTGAAAACGAAAGAGTAGGTACCTACCTAGATCATGAACTGTTTGTATGCGATGAGATGCAGAACAATTATTTCACTTCATTTTTTCGTTTCGATGCTCTGTATTATTCCTGATTAAAAATTGTTGTTTTCAACGTGGTGAAGACAAGACACGATTATGGCAAATACAGTTGAGGATTCTAGATTCATTAGTGATGAATATTCATGACTAATTGTCTCCGCGTTGAATGGGAGGTGGGATCCATATTGCATAGATTACCACATATAACTAAGGTTCATTTATCCAAATCAGAACAATTATACAACGCATGCAGAATAGTAATGCGGTCGGCATAATAAGCGGAAGGATATATAAGATTATAACGATTCAGTGTTCGAATATGGACGCATGAAAGATAGTCACAGGTCAGCAGAACCACTAGGACAAATCATATACATATTATGTTATTACGGTTAATTCATTATATTACTATTGCTAGTAACAAAAACAATAAATTCAATACGTGGTGAAATTTTCAATTAGTTACAACTCCTAGAACTGACACACTGAGAGATATGGGAACTATCAATTTCCAATGCACACTTTTGAAAGTAAGTTAATTACTATCTACTTATCAGTAAAATGCAAAAGGAAACACGTATTATCTTGCCCTGAAAGTTCTTTGATCGACTTTGTAAACTAAGCATTTTCAAAAAACTCCAGAACGATTACTAAAAACCTCAGAACATCACCTAATATTTTTCAAATTAAATACATCCAATGCATGCATACAATTGTTGCAGCACGTAGGTATCTACTGGAATAACATTACACTTAGTGTTACACTACTCTACACTTAGTACTTCACGCGACTTGCAGATCATTTGTTACGAAGAGTATTACATTCTCATTCTCTCATTGTTCAATTTACGAAAATTTGCTGTTTTCCTAAACCATCTCGCAAGATAAAATAGTATGAAACTAATTAGAGACTTTTCCGGAGGTCCTCGTCCGTCTAACAAAAGGGGCTTACCGGACAATAGCACCTACTAAAAGATTTGTCATTATATCTGTCTTGAACCTTTGGAACTAAAGAGGGAAGTCAAGATCCACAACTCAAACAAGAACTTCATTCAACAACTTCAACAAACAAGCACGCTTCGGAAGGGACGGCAAAGTAAGGCATCAAGTATATTGTGGAGAAGAACGGACCTGAAAAACAAGACTTCTTTTTCAACGATAAGCGCTAAAGTGATAAAAACAGTCATCAAAGTCGTTCTGTGATGGGACCCATCTCATACCATCCCCGTAGTGAGAGGAAGTATAATTACTTGTATGAGGATGCTAGGGTTTCAAGTTTTTCAACTACAACCGACAACAATGACACCACCCTGTAACAATCAGTAAAAGTGCTTGGGGGGGGAGTGTGAGAAGATGGTCCAGGCGTTGCCGGGAGCTGGAGGCGGTTTAGGTTCAGAAAACAACAAAAAGACACTGAGAATTCAAAGGGTCCCCCCTTTCTCCTCAGTTCTGCAGGATGATCTCTCTTTCTTAGCTGGCTCCAAACTGAGAAAAAGAAGAGGCGACAATGAAGACGCGTGCTCATGACAACGTCCGAATGGAACATCAAACCAACTGTGGGGGACAATGGGAACAGGCCCGATAATGGACTTTTTGTCGCTGGGGAAAAGGATGAAAGGGATTTTTCATTTCAGTCTTTGTTCCATCGTTGGGGTGCAGATAGGCGGATACCCCCTTCGTCGAGATTTCCATTACAGTTATGAGCAGCCCGTAATGATTCCGTTTCTCTAATTCCGCAATGAATTAGGGCAACATCCACGGAACAGGGACCAAGGTGAGATAACAGCGAGTAAAACTCAAGGAACGAATATCGAATGGGAAAGAATGTGATGGATACTGGACTGAACAACATTCTTCAACACGGAATTCACTATAGATTCTACTTCCTTGATTATTACAACCCAAAAAACGAAAATGCAGTTTGGGGTAAGTAGGCAATAGTTGCATGGAAGTGTCAACAAAAAAAGATTTCTAGTCAGGTAGGCAAATTAGCACCGATACTTCTTTGAAAATCATCTTCCTTCAAATCTCTCCCGTAGGCCTCCAGTAAATTGATTATTCTGCTGTTCAGCTGGGATGCACCGTAAACCATGTCGATTCAACAAAATGTAGACCACCTCAATTTCAGACCTACACTGTCTCGTACTGTATTACACTTGCCATACTAGGTGCTGTTGATGATTTTTTTGCTGTGAATACTCACCAGTATACCTCGATTTATTATACAGTGCGGTACCTGATGATGGGTCAAGTGGTTGAACCGAAACGTAACAACAAAAGTTAGTCACAGTTTCCTGAATTGGTCTTACATGTAGAGTCCACTCTTCCCAGGGAGAACCCTAACAAATGATAAAACTATGCAGCTTATAGATACAAAGACAAGCAGAAATATTAAAAGCTTTGATGAATCTATGAATTGATTCACTCTACAACAAAATATCAATTCATTTATCCACATTTCCTCTCAACCGTACACCTCACGATTCACACTAAAATTCACAATTTCTGGGGGGAAGAGATGATGACTATAAATTCGTGCTCCATAGTTCAGGAAATCAAATGATTTTGTCGATGAATCTAGTTACCCCGATGTATATCACAGTTCACAGAGTTTCCCTTGCAACACAGTTGTACAGCTGCGTTCCATCGAGTCCGAGTCGATGCTTTTGCAGAACCCCCACAAAGCCCCGTTTTATTTGCCTCGTTCGTCGGGAGATCTAATTGAATTCCCTTTAGGTACGATTGGATTCTTTCTGGATTAGTATGTTGGATCGAGTCCACCAAGCTCAAGTCGCAAAAGCTATGTCAGCCCAGTACTGGTGAATCAATTTATATTCCGTCTAACACGAATGTAACTTTAGTTCTGTACTAGTTGTTCCAATCAGGTTTTTGCTAGAAGTTGAATACCTAACACTAGCAGACTATTTTATCTCTGTTCATCGTGTTATCAAAACAATTTATATCACTTAAGTATATTATTTATTAGAGTTTCACCGTAGATTTTGATTATATAAAAACAAGGATGTGAACGAAAAATATGAGATTGCGTTTTACATGTTGGTAATTAAATGAAACAGTATTTTGAAAAAGAACGGTTATTTTGGTGAACAGAAGCATGGATGAAACCTTCTAAATTGGCCTCGTAAATATGAATTTAGGGAAGTAAACTGAAGGCGCCTCAGGTGCTAATTTTCAGGCCGGTTGGGAAAAATTGGAGAGAAAAGAGGATAAGTTGGGTCGACGGGGGGCTGAAACTGAGTATTAGGCAACGTATTACACGTGGGGAGAGGGCAGACATAGGATGTAACGAACCGGACAAACGCCCTGCAGTAGAGGTCTTCAGATGGGACACAAAATCCTTCCTTATTCGAGTCCTTTATCCTCATTCCTTTACCCACAGCCCTTCTGGTTCCCAAGGGACAGGAAGATGTCGGGCAAGGGGTCTGGATGGGGTCTAAGGGCTACGAGGTGGCACGGATTAGCAAAGGTCCAAAGTTCAATTACTGGGTTCCGTTTGGGAGGGAGCAGAGTGGTGGGTAACTGCAGGAGAATGAAATTAAAACGGCTAAAAGAGATTGGGAGGCAACTAGAACGGATTGCGATTCCAAAAGGGTGTTGCTGGCTGCTACATCTTGTGGTTCTTCGTCTCAGTTCGCATTTCACCCCAAACTAAGGAAATTGAATGAGCATACATTCAATTTGCCGAATTTATTATTCTTTCCAAGTCACAAGGTTAGATTCTGGAGGGTGGGAGGGGGGGGACGATTCTCTCAAACCATAATTTCTGTGAGATCGAATACTGTTGGAGAAACGCCTGAAGTGCCAATCAAAATCAATTCGATTTTCAAGCCCAAGAAGCCATCATCCGGAGAATTTAACTCCCGATCGCTTCTTGTCAGGCTATTTGGGAATCTTGAATAGAGAAGAAGTGAACCCCATAGACATGAACTCCTACCTCACAGACATGTCATTGTCTCGCTAGGGTCACTGAACGAGAGAACTCGACCACAAGTGCTTCCATAATTATTCATTATTAGCCAGGTTCCAAGCGTAGTCCAATTCAGTTAGCTAAGTACCATAGGAAGAAATAGGATTTTTGAAATCCTGGATCAACTCAGAGTGGACAGAGAGAAAACTACATAAGTCCTTTCAAGCAAAGTGAATTTCGTTGTATAGCTCTCCAAGCCTCAATCTGGGATTAGCGCCACCAGCACCCAGGAGAATTTCAGCATCGACGTTGGCAGGTAGTTAGGGGACGCGGATGGGAAATAACGTTTCACTTTCAACGTTTCAAATAATCCACTCCTCTACCTTCTTACAGAATAAATAAGTTTGCCAACCTATTAACCCAGATTTACACTCTATTGCTGAAAGACATTAGAAGTTGCAGGAAATCAATATTCTCGTGGTTTTTCTCTTCCTCCTAACACCATGACGTAGTACCACTGGTACCAACACAATGAGCAGAGCAGGCAGGAAAATAAGTTTTGGGCTTCCCTGATAGAAAATTGGGTTCTCCATCCATTACCACTGACTTTTTCAGATGTGACCTATGACAATATCTTCACTATGTCTAGATTTAATACGTTTTAGTCTGAAGTGTAGTGATCAATTGCTGTTGTATATTTTGGATACATCACAAACCGATCAAAAAGTCACAAGTCCAACTCAGTTCCTGTTCAGAACATACATTAAATCCCAATAATAATGTTGAAGCTTTAAAGTTTCTTATTCTTGATGACCCTGCAGATGCGGAATGAAATTAATATTGTCGAAATTATTTAAACTAGTGTTTATCCACTATGCAACGTCCACAAAGTGAATAGTTGGAATGGCTAACCTGGAAAAATTGCACCTTACCTTAGCTTTCGATTAATTCATCTGCCAACCTCTTTCATTTCGCTACAAATGGAATCGTTTGTAAACAGTACCTAACTTACAATTTCAATAAGATATTCATGTCTATGTATGAACAACCAACGTTCCTCATGATAATAATAGTGCATAAAGTATTTATAACTAGGTACATAAGTTTTACCCTATCTCTCTGGCATGACAAGTCGAATAGTGTGGTGTGATAATGTAGTCAATCATAGGACTACAATAACTGACTATGTCTTCTGCTATAGATATAATTAAATACCTTGCTACCTTTAATTTACATTTGCCCTTTGGGTTTGACATTACTTTTTTAAAAGTGACTACACGCCCTCCAGGGCTGCCCTCTTGAGCTCGTCTCTTGAATTATTTTCCGGTGCTGCGGGTCATTAAACGTCGTTCTTCCGACAGTCTTTACGTTCCTAAAACTGACTTCGGCTCTCTTTCTCCCTCTTCAAATATTAAGCCACCGTGGCGCCTACATGACTTCCTCCCCAGTGAGGTTTGTTTATCAAATTTTCAAAGGAACGTGACGCGTTTCCAAGCCCTTTCGTGAACGAACGTGAGGACCGGGATATAGGGTAAAAACGTCAACGTTTAATTGCCCAGAAGACTTGAAAGCTCTGATTAGCCCCATGCGATATCCATCATTTCTTAGCTCTCGTAACATAACTACTTCTGGAATTTAGAGTTAGGTACTCTTTCAGTGAAGAATAAATGTCGTTCCATCATTAATACTGGTGGAAGTAGCCGTAGGTAATCATGCACTGATTGCCATGCACGCGATTGCTCAACACCATATTTATATTATAACTCTCATGATATGCGCGATTATTCTTTCACACCATTTTCAAAAATTCGCTATCTGAATGCGTTGTCCAAGAAGCGTAATTTCGACTTCTGCTTGAACTCATAATAACTTCATGATTTCGTTCAGACAGTTCAGGAATTTCGTGTTCAGAAATTGAAAAGCAGTCGAACGGTTCCAATATTTAATCAGATCGGTTGAACGACAACTGCCCAAATTAATGCTGCAACGACGGCCATACAGGTACCTATTTAGAATGACTAGACGTTGGACTAATGATACTTGAATACTTCTTGTCAGTTGAGAGCTATTATATACACGCAATCTAGTTGAAAACCCCGTTAAAAATCGAACCAACCAGAGTTGGAAGTGTTAATACATCATAAACCTAGTTATACTAATAATATCCTTGTTATTCGTCCACGTACTGTACTCAAATCGAGAATCAATATCGAAGAACCGTTTCTGAAGTTGAGCCCCTTATCGAAATAAGAACGGCCTCTACGTTATTGCCGCTTGTTATAGGCTCCAATGATCGCGTGTTAAACGTGTTTGACAAACATAATCACATCCCCTCCTCCCGAAAGCCATGGGAAATTTTCACGACCCAAAAGGCGAGTGTAGGTGCCAGGGGGAAGTAGGTGATTCACCCCCGTGTTCTCTTCATCAAATAGTGATATAAGGAAAACTTGCTCGGTGGATCGTTACTTCTCTCTACCGTGAAGTTCCCCGCTCCATATCCCAAAGCTTGAAAATATAATGGGGGTTTCTTCCGTGAATCTTCCAACGAAACGTACGTTTGCATGAGCCTGACGTCATTAGCCCCACCCGCAGCTTTAGTATAATCAGGTTTGATCGAAAGGAGCCCCAAAACCCGTCTCAAATTATCACCATTTGGACCGGGGAAAACGAAAGTTGCCTGGGAAATGCTATACATA
>JAEMON010000008.1:18792068-18820842 GCA_030264115.1 Lygus lineolaris | reverse complement strand
GAATATTGCATTCTTGGTACAGTAGATACTATGTAGCTCTCGCATTGTGGTATCTCAACTGTCGCATCTTATGAATGAATTTTCCCACAGTTTTAGAAAAAATATAAATGGATCGCGACTCGTTACCGTTAAGTTTCATGAGTACACGTGCGCTTATTATACGGGTAATTGTGTTGCATTCTTTCTAGTATACCTACTCTCGAAAAATAAAAGGAGGAACCCCGTTGTTTCCAGTGTTCTTTCTCTCAAAAAACGGAGAAGTAAAAAAGTTAGTGTTGCCCCCTCTCCCTCTTTCTACGTGCTTCGACTACGGACGGCCTCCTAGTACTTACTGGAGTTCACTCTTTATTTAGCTGGTAACATCCCGGCAGCATGTGTTACCTGAATTACCTGGGAGGGCTTTTGGAGGGGTAGTAGAACCCTTATCGTGGTGAATCTTATGACACCGATAGCTGAGGCTCACATCCCGGAAGAGCCGTGACACCACTATCAGACAGCACAAGGGACTAACAAGATCTGATATGAGCTCATCATGCAAATGCAATTACCTGGCTCGGTGTAGGGCTGGTGGTAACGTAGGAAAGTTTGCTCTGGCGTAAATGAATAAGGTCTTTCTGTAGATATTTCTAATGAAAAGAATTCATTACTACGTTCCGGTATCGATCAGATGTTTTACTGATCTTTAATCTAATAAACTTGTTGCTTCGTGTACACCACCTTTTAGGTTATTAGGTACCTACCAAGTAGCAACGTTTCTCACACTAAAGTTTGGGGATCATCAGTCCATTCCCCGAACTGTGAATCTAAGAGGTGGTGTATGCATCTCCAAAACAATAAGACTTATTATTACGTAAAATCAATCAAAACTTTGAATAGGATGTTAAACTTAAAAAAACAATTAAAATGAACAATGAGGGAAACTGATGGTGAAGGTTGGGTAGAAGCTCCAATTGTTGACACTATTAGAGAGACAAATCATTCGATTCCGCGTTCTATGCAAGTGTTCAAGAAAATAAAACTTTCAGGTAGCTATTATGAATTATTGCGAGTTCCTTGGGAGCAATTTGCACTTATTCGAGTCGACGTTTGCCCTTGGAAATTCCATAAGTTGACATTTGCAGTTCCTAATGTTGGCACCAATTTAAATATTGAATTAAATATTATTTCCCTGTAGTTATTTCTCTAGACAAATGAACAAAAGAGATTAAGAACATTGTATAATATAATATCATGTTAGACTACACGTTATATGCCATTTGTCAACTTTAGGAACCGAACGTCAACATTGGGATCAGACGATGTCAAATTAGGGTCCCACTACGTATTAATACGCGTTAAAATATTCAAGTGCCTTGATATACCTACTACAAAATTATTTAAACCCAACCATCAACTTAGCAACTTAATCAACTGTTTCCCAAACATTGAAACAGGTGTTAACCTTAGGACACAAACCTATTTCATGAAACCCTAACCTAACCTAAACCTAATGATGACACCAAACTTAACTATATATTGAAATTTAGGTTTTTAATGCTTACGCATTCTTTCTTATGTTATTAATAGAGTAGGCAATGTGAAATATTAATTATTAATAATAATATTTGACTTGAAAAGTTTAGATTTGTTGACTTACCTCACTCAGCTGCGGGAGAAGGATGGCGTCACTGGAGTGACTGTTACAGCTATCATCGGCTTCAAATTGATATTGAAGCCTTCAATATCAGCCAAATGATTTATATAAGTAATTAGAACTAGTGGAGCCGGCCAACCTCAATACTTACATTCTTATCAGCAGAATGACGCCAATTTCGAGTACCTACAGTGAACCAATACTTTATTTTTACATTTTGAAATTGAAGTGTTAACAATTGGTGCTTTAACCCTTGACTTCCTGAGGACTTTGAACTTATGCTTGATAAAACTGTACCATCCAACAAGGATCATAATAATATTAATCCCAGTGACCCTCAAGTCATTGGTGAAAGCCTCCAGAGTCCTGCTACTAAAAAATTCCCGTCAGTTTGAGCCCTACTCGTACAGGTAGTCATTTCAGAGCATGTATGGTAGACTAGCAGGAACCCAGGTGCAGGAAGCCGAAGCAAGCGGGCTGGTCTGTGTGTATCTCATGTATTTTGCACTTATTGAGGCTGTTTTTCAATCAACGTTATTAGGTACCTACTTGGGAAAAAACTAAAGAATCAACTGATTAACCATTCTAAGTAACTTTAAATGTAAAGTTGTGAGTTTTGGTGGAGGGGTGCAATCTCATTGTTTCAAATGATCGGGGTGGCTGTGAAGTCATTTTACGGCCTCTCCCGATGTTGGAAGTAGAGTCAAAACATTAAAAGGCAACCGGTTTAACGATAGGCAGTGATTCATATTATATGGCAGGCCATAACGATCGACTGTTACCCGCTCGTTGTTGGGGTTCCCCAAGAGAGGAGAGAGAAAGAAAGTCCTGAAATTTCAACGAAGAATAAACGTTGATCGCAGACACACAACGCTCACATACAAAAGGACAAGCAAACAAAAATACAAAACACTGCTGCTAACGCTTTACCAACCAACGCCAATAGAGAAATACAGTTCGAAGAGTCACATTGTATTGCAAGTAAATAAGTCCTCCACAAATTTAAGTTTCCCAGTTTCACTCCAGTAATTCAGTACTGTTAATGCCAATCTGAAGGCATCCTATGTTTAAACCATATTTATGTACAGACAACATCTGCAATTTCAAAGCTTAAGAGGGATTGATGTCGACTTCAGGGAATTTTTCAGCATATCAGAAATGTCTCACCAGCTACCTGCCTCATGTTCCGATTCCACTTCAGGGATCATGAATATGGAGGGTCCCCAACTACCCTTTGTGATTGAACAGTGGTTGGCGCTGGACAGCAATTCAAACTCGAAATCATTGCAACACTCATTCCCCTCACTACTTCCAACTGATTCCAATGAAATATTCAGAGTTCTAAGTGTCTTACGTTCCAACTGTATACGCATACGCGAAACGTAATTTCAATAATAGCGCTACTTCCATGAAGGAAGCTCAAACTCCGGGCATCATCCAATCACTTTAAAATGATCGGTAGAATCCGTATCTCAGTTGACTTCTGCCTTGAAGGTGTACTAGCTTGTGTATTTTACCATTTTCAAGTTCCTAGTGCAATGGGGAATTCTCGTTATTCAACAACTCAACCTAAAACTGTCCAACTCAGGTAAGGAACTAACCAGACAAACAAAAATAATATATCTTAATAGTAGCACAACTACTTATCATAACTATTTATCTGAAAATGCTACCATTTTTACCATGGTAGATTCAATTATAGTTACATATAGTGAGAGAAATGGGATTAGCTAATTAGCAACTCCTTCCTAGAGGACCTGTAATTATAAGCCCAATGTTAGAGGCTGAAAAATATATATATTTATGTATCATAATTATCGAAGATAACAGTAAGTCCCTACCCATACCACTATGGGATACAACAGGTATAGATATAAACGAGGCGAGATTAAGTGATCGAATGATATGTAATTATGGCATGGCGCGCCGGCCTTATATAACCTCTATACCTAGAAGAGGTGGGGAAGGGGCTCCCCTCCTCTCACCTGCTGGGGTGGTGACTCACCCATAATACTCACAAAGTGATATTATTTAACTACATCCTATTAAAGCCTACACTAGTAGGTACCTACCTACCTATGTCAGAATTTCTCTTTTGTTTTAGTAAAAAGTCCCAGATGAGGCGATAGGCGAAACCGGTCAGACAGTGAACTAAAACATTGAACGAAGACACCCAACTTTTTCTCCGCAACCAATGTACAACCACATGGTGGACCGCCAGCAGTATAATATCGATGGGATTTTCCTGGTAGTTCGAGATATAACAGGTACCCACCTATTCCAAAGCTCTATGTACATTAGTGATACGAGTAAGCTATGTACCACGCACAGTTGGCAGACGCAATTTAACATCCCTACCCATGCATTCATCTGATACTAGATATAATTATGTACCGTCAACAAGAGCAAGAGTAAGCGCTACTTCAAGATATATAAATATAGATCTCTCATACGCCAGGATGTGTTCTTGTTGTATCAATTCAATTCTCTATTCAGCACCATTCGCTTTTCAATTTACCACTTTCATTGGTCCCTGTTATCCAGGAATTTACGGCAGTAATAATTCACCATCGTTGATCGCCGTCTACATTCCAATCTGTCAAACACAGACATTCCCGATGGTCTGGATGCAGATGAAGGCGTTTAAACTCCATTAAAGGGAGACCGCGGCCCATACGCTAATAGGCCTCTTATAATTCTTAATTTGACTCGGGAGAGCCATAAACTTGTCACAATAATTGCTTTCAACTAGATCACCGGGGCAGGAGCCTCGTGCGGGCGCTCGTAAATCAAGCATCAGCGAAGAGTGAGGTCCGATGCGCGGAAATACCCCTCTCGCTTCCCCGACATCAGCGCTGACTGCGGCGGTACAAAGCGCCATTGTCGTTTCCTCTCGGTGACTGCTCGTTCCGGACTTTATTAGGCTATCTGTATCTGGGAGCGTTTACGGCGAGTACGGAGGTTACGACTTGATTTCGAGAGGATTGAGGATTCTTGTTACTCAGGCGACTATCTACAGTTTGTAACTAGGGTAGACTATCTATGACATTGAGCTGATAACTAACTGCCTGTGCATGCATAATGAAATGATTGGAGAGTGTTCAATTTGAAGCGAATGTACATTCCTACAGACTGTAATTTGCGATATGGCTATCAAATACTTAATAAATAAGTGGAGTTTGTGAAAAATGACAATATTTGGTCAAGAACCATCTTTAATCGACATAACATCAATGAGGTTGTAGTATCAAACGTTGGAACAAGAGGAGAAAAATGGATTTCGTTTGCCCTAATAAACACATGAGTACCAAAACGAATATTACTCACACCCACTTCAGATGAGTCTTCCCAACTTCATTGTGTATGTATGTACCGGAGTAAATATTTCCTAGGTAGTACCAACAACGATTCAACTGGAATTACGCATATCAATCGACAAACTACTGGGGGCACTGATAAGTCAAAACGTCAAAACTGCAGAGAAATGCTCCTTTTGACACACAGTCGAAGGTACCTAAGCAGTTAGTCTTCGAAATCAATCCCTCAGGAGTCCTCCCAGCTTGAAAAGGAGACCGACTTCCTCGCAAAAGGACGTCAAACGCGTTTCTTCCCAAGGCGCAACGCCCATTCAAACCCGGAGGACCTCCACCTAGCTAAGTAGCTTCTTCAAAGCAACCCCTCAACGTCTCAGCTTCTCCCCGCCAAGGTCCTTTTCTTCCCAAAGTAATTGCCAGGAGTCAGTTAAGCTCCTTTACGGTTGAAGAAAAAATTAGATGCCCAGAAGCCCCAAAAGGCGGCTTGAAGGCTTCTTTCGTGCAAGAAAAAAGTAACGATCTTTTGGGATGGAAAGGATACTTTCAAAGAGAAAAAAGTTTATGAGAGGAATATCACTCAAGAAGCCATCCAATTCCTTGAGTCTCATTAAACCCAGATAGTATGACAGGTTCCGCTAACTGCATTACTCCAAAATTGAATGTAGTAAAAAGGATGATATAAATTCAAAGAAAAACGACGACGTAAAAGTAGTTTGAAAAGAGAGGAAAAACATGGTGAAGATCAAAAAGACGTGTTTTGGAAGTAGGTGGTCTATTTGAGCGGTTTAGACTTACTCTTCGAGAGAGACTGAGGTCGTCCAAGGGATCGGACTTCGGAACAGAAAACCTAAATAATAACTTTATGGAGATAAAGAGGCATAACGAGAACATACCAGAGCAACCCCTCCTAATGTGGACAACGTCGAGCTGATATCCCATGTCAATGCCAGTTGGAAAACCAAATTGTAGAAAAAATGATAATGATGAATGTTCCGATTCATTATAGGTACTTTCTAAAACTTAATGTTATTAGATGCAAGAAGTACAATGTTACTTCATTTAGATAGGTAATGCCAAAACGCCAATTTGGAAGATGTCCAGTGCACTGGCGGTGGTGGACATTCTCCCTGAACTAGAACGTACTGATCCAATAACGTTAAACAGGGACCGTCAGTTCGGTACTCCCGAGTTTTCATTGCTGACTCGGTAATTATCCGTCCGTTGTTCGTTAGTGAAAGCATTTCAAATGCAAATACCCCGAGCAATTCGCATTTGTTTTCAATCTCCTCCCTCGAAACCGGGTTGGAGGTCTGAGGCTAACAGCTGCATGTTGAATTTCTAGCGCTGAAGTAGCGTTATGGAATAAAGGTGGTGGTTAATTTACCCTGAAAAGGATGAATAATGGTTTTTATTGCAAATAATTATTCAACTTACACTCCGGCGATAAATCGGACGATTGAACCCATCTAAAAATGCGTAGAAAGCGATTAACGATGTTTGATCATTTCGCCGTGACTCTGACATTTTTCCTTCATCTGTTATTCATCTGGTTTGGCCAGGTAGGTGTCAGCTATAATTTTCCTCAAAGTTAGTTAATTTAGCCAAACTGTTATAGTGGATGTGTCTACGCAGATTCGCAATTCCTATATTTCTGCAAGATATGAATATGTAGGACTGGGTAGGTATTCCCCTACTATTTTATTGTAATTGAAAACGAAATATATGAAAATAAGATGACAAAAATCTGAGCAGGTTCCAGCATTTGATCTCTAGATTTGGCGCTTTTTAAGCATGCTCTACAATTGAGCTAATTTATCCATCCAGTCTATAACCGTTTTTTCTGGTCCAAGACAGAGGGAAACGGATCTTGTTTCGGCTCTTGTGGTCTGGAGGCGTTTGCGTCGGTAGACTTCCACGGTCAGACGGTAGCCAGTCAAACGTCGAAGCCCTTCGCCGGATAATCGAATTTGTGCCACTTCCCAACTCCCTATCTCCGACCATCTTCACCGTTTCCGAGGCTTCCCCTCCTCCCTTCGCAACCTAATGTACATCGGACGGCGTAAAAACCGGCCTCTTAGCCTACCTTTGTCAGTGTCAGGCGCGCCCGTTCCGGCATTATTCCTCCGATGTCACCCCACCGCCCCCAATCCCTTCGTTTCCCATTATCCTCTGCGAAGCCAGAGATGTCATCGTTTGCCTTTTTCAATCTCAACCTCATCCCCTCATTTCTATGCTTTCTCATCTATCTTTGTTTTTATGTCGGTGGCTTTGTGAACGGTGTGGAGGAAAAAGATTGACTAATTGTACGATTCCGGGGGTGGTTTTTTCATGTTTTGACATCGAGCTCTTCCACGTGGACCTATCATCCCCTTCCGAAATCTCATTTTCAGATCTCCTATATATCTGATTGGCTTTTTACTAAATGAAACCCATACCCGTCATTTTATCACTGCTGGTAGGTAGAAACAACTCCCAAGACTCCCAGGGTTTGGAGGTCCAGTGCGCCCTCAGACCTTGTATTCATCCTTTTGCATAGGTGGTTCTGGGTACTTACGAGGGACGTAAGGAAAGTGAGGGAACCACGTTCACGTCGCTGATGAGTTTCATGCATGTCCCTAGTCATGGAATGAGTTCTATAAGCTTTTCTTACCTACAGAGTGGTTCTGGGGGCCATTCAGGCCAGGTGCCATATATGCAAGGAAAAATAAACCTAGAAGGCCTTTATCTGACATGTGACAACACTGATGTGCTGCAGATTTGATAAGGACAATTTGAAAGAAGTCCGGGGGGGGGGGTTAATTGGATGAGTGGTTGGTAGGATATTCAGACCGGTACCTACTAACCTTGTAAATTACGACTGTTACTACAATAATCTTATCAGCTATCGCGTGGCACTTCATGGGCTTAACAACTGTTAGCTACCCAATACTGCATTTATCATTCACCACAGCTAGTTCTGATGGGGTCGGCGTAATGAAGGCAACGCGACGCAGTTTGAGGTCGTTTTCACGATAACGCCATCACGCACCTCAACGTCCGGGGGAAATCTAATAATGTGACAGCTCCATTCTCACGCCGTTCTTGTCCACTAGAAATGTCACCCCGAAATCTACCACCAGGGTATGTTTGAGTGAGGTCTGATGTCCCAGATCGTAGTTAAACAAGAAAACCATTCATCGGTACGTCGTCGTCCGTCCGTCGTCGTCCATGCTTCCGTACCACCCATGCAAGCCCGTCGTCAGTTGGGAACCCGTTAATCAACCGCCGACCGTCAATAAGACGGAAATGATCCGAAATTAACGTGTTTGAACAACTGGGTAGGTACCTATTTAGTTAACTTTTATTAATCGGATCCAATTTGACTCCATAATAAAAAAAAAACGATTGAACTTTCAATTCTAGGAATAATGTTGATAAGTAGGTAAGTATACAAACTAAGTTGGTTGGAGTATTCAGTTTCACAGCATGCTAGTAGAACTAGAGAAGTAGGAGTGAGCTTGTCGCGTTTTGAATTAGTCAGTTTATTTCTTGTTCTACCGATCAGTCAATACGATTCGACCGAGTTTGACCTTATTTTCGGATAATATGTGGGCCTCCTCATTGCTAACACTGCAGTGTGATTTAATTATAGTTATGCAGGTTGAGTAACTATTTTAATAAGTACCTAGGTAGGTTTTATCTAATTCGAAATGTCTACAACAGGTGATACCAAAGATATTGAATGTGAATTTGAACACAGCGCATACCCTCAAATATTCTATGTTGGTCTAATAACAAATGTGATGCCGACTAGAGTTTTTTCCCCTTTTTTTCTTTTATAGGGGATTCCCGCGAGAGGAAATCTTATTTATTTACGAGACACTGAGACTTGGATACAATCTCGAACGAACATAATAATAGAAGGTGTTAATTTTATTGCAACTAGAATAATACGTACATGCAACATCGAGTGTGGCCGGCTGGCTTCTGATCTGCCCGCTAGACGACCAAGCGATGCACTCGCATTTGAATTTGTTGAAATACTCTTCAACGTCATCTCTCGTGATGTTCACAGTCGCCTCGATGTTTCGCACGCCCGTTTGAGGGTCCACAAACTCCTGGTGGCTCGACGTTTCTTGCGTCCGCCCACCATTGCATTTGAAATACACCTGGAACACAAAGGAGGTTGGAAGAATGAGTTTCTCCAACTAATATGCTAATATTCCTTTAGATGATTATACTAACACACCTAATTGAATGATAGTCCCGAAAAAATCAAAAAAGAAAAAAAAACGCAGCTACATGTTACATTTACACATAGGTAACCAATTTGTAATAGGTACCTAAGCTATAATTGTTATGAAGAACAATTAATAGGTACTGCGAGTCTGTCGTACTCAATATAATACCTTCGTGATCAATTTAGGTACCTAGACCAAATAATACTCATCCATTGACCAGCATAAATCTGAAGAACAGAAGGAAACTAATGCCTTATCAACCAAGGAGCTAGCAATTGGTGAACAATTACGGGAAGATGGAAGATCTGTGGATTAGGGAGAAATTCAATATCAACTTCTATCACAAGCCCAATCAGGAAGATGAGGCAATTTCGACAAATGAAAATAAACAAGTTTATAAATGAACAGGTTGAAATTTAAATCCATGTTTGTTTATTGTGAACGTTGAATGAATATATTGAATATATATTAGTGTGTTTTGTATTTACGTTGTCGGAACACAACAGCTCTGATCACTATAAACACTCGATTTTATCACCTAAATAGTACAACCGAAGGTAGTAAACGCTCCTATTCGAACAGGGGCTCAATTACCGACAAATAAACACTGGATAGCAGCGGGTATACCTACCTATACCAATCAACAAGAAACTTATAATTGGAACATGATAATAAATAAGTATACCAAGCAATTACCTAGTGTCAATTTTTTTCTCGAAGGAAGTGCATTGCATCTTTGCTTGCGAAATTCTGAATATATTGAACAATGGATAGCATACACTATGCTCTAAAATTGTAGGTCTACTACAGGAGAGCTTTCCAAAAACAAAAAGTGCAATATGTGGAGTTGGAAATGAAAGAAAGGGGGTGAAAAGGGGGAAGAGAAAAGCGTTTGACTTCATCAGTAAAATTATTCCTCTCTTGCCTCGCACGAGGGAACAGAATGAGAAGACTATGTTGACTGATGACGTCATTTTTCTTTAGCTCATTCCCACCGAACTAATCAGTTTTCGGAGCTAAGAATCAGGATAGAGGAGTGTTCAAAGGTGCTGAATCCGATTCTGAGCTCAAAAACGAAGTCCATCCACATTTGTTCCTCAATACCCACACATGAAATAAACCAAAATGATCATATCCGAATGCGATAATATACATATATATTTAACGCAATCGTTAGTAATTTGAAAAGAAAATTGTTGCTTTGATAGACAATTTCAACGATTAAAAGATTATAATGTACCTACTCGATAGAACAGCTATGAAACTTCACTCCCAAACTTTGAGACATAACCCATCCAAAGTTCCAAATTGTATAAATATGTGAACATTGATGCGCTGATAAAATTTGAGGGCCCCACTCAAGCCCCACCACCAGCACCACCACCACCAACACCACCACCACCACCACCACCAAAGCTTGAGAGCATCTCAGTTCAGCTAGAAACGTTCCCAAGCGAATCATCATGTTCACTTATCAAGGTTTCGTTTGTCAGAGAGTCGTTGCAGTTTTCAATGTTCTACTAAGTCTTGTTCACTTAGTGAGATAAAACTCAATGTAGAATGGTCTCAAGGTGAAGAGAACGGGACTACAAGCTCAGTTATCGACAATGCTCACTCATACCGATGTTTCGCTGTATTGTGATATGTACTTGTCATGTATATTTATACATTACCTGCAAGGCGTGAGCAGCTCTGCAGTTGAGAGTGGCCGGCTTGTTCTTGATGATGTAGGCGTCGGTCGGCTCCTCGAGGAAAACGGGGAGCGGGACGGACTGCGACGCGTCGTGCGCCTCCGAGCTGGGGATCGTTGGCTCGTGCGGGTCCTCGAGGGGGTAACTTTCGTCGTCCCCGACCTCGTCCTCCGCACCCCCTGAAACATTGGTTTGATTCTGATTAATGGCAAAAAACTCGAAATGCATCTGCCAAGCACCTAGTTATGAAAGTGGCCTTAAGTTGTCCAATGAATCAATATTATTATTTATTGAAAAGTAGCAAAAAGACCCGTTGCCATGAATAGACCCTAGAGCAACCAAATGAATCCGTTCCATTTCAAATCAGCCTACCTAAGGGACTTTGTAAACAATACGCAGCAATAGGAGCATAGCCTCTATCACCTGTGAAAACATCCATCAACCACGATATCATCTACAAACCTAGCCCGGAACTCACAGATTACAATATGAGACCACCCTCAGGAAAATCCGTTCAGCTGTTTGGCCCAGAGTTCGTCACAAACATACACATAAGCTCACGAATTGTATACCTAATTCCTTAAGTATCATATTTCTAATCAGTTTCTGGCAAGCGACCAGAACATGACCGTGAGTCACTTTCAGTTTCCAATGTGAAATGCAGAACCAAAACTGTGGAAAGGCGACTCAATATCGCGTTTCTGGCATATGCAGGCAATAAGTTCGAAATTGATCATGACTCACCTTGAGTTTCCCAAGTGATTGATTCACTATCGTACTTCTGACGGGTTTCTGGCAAGTGGTAGGAACGAGATTTGCGAAATAATTTCAGTTTTCGAATAAAACCAACCAAAGGCGATTTCACTATCTTTTTTCTGGCATTTATGTCTGACATTTAATTTGAAATTAATCGTGAGCGGCCTAGATAATTATGTGTCTGCTCCCAAGAGTTCTACACGTTTAAGTTATACAAAATAATATAATAAAATAAGTGATTCACTTTGGTTTCTTGAACGGGGTGTCTGATAGAATCCACCGTGCCTACCTAGTACAATTGAAAGTTATCGATGGTTCCTGATAGATGGCAAAATGTCTAAAGTCCGATGATGATGGAATGAAAGAGAAGAAATTAAAATAATATTTCATAATATTCCATAAAATCATAATCGGTCAGCCATATTTATGCCACAGAGCACAAGGGAATAATTTTGTCATATAGGTACATTAACTAGTGTAGTATGATAACGGAGGTGAATTGACAGCTATGAGAATGCGAAATTGTGCTGAAGACAATCCAAGCCTGGAAACTGAATGTATATAGAGGATGAACGGAAGGTCACTAGAATACACGTCTGCCTTATCTTGAGTTATTGGATTTGAAAATACTGGAAGTCGTAGGAAAAATAATGAATGATGTCTGTATAAGAAGTGCTAGTATTTTCGGACACATAGTCGCTTTTAACTTCAAAAATTTGGGTAGCTCGTGGATACTACGTGTATTATAACAGTACTCGTTATTGGTACTGGTTAATTATTTGAACATCTTATTCAACTATTGAACAAAGTCACGGTTTTGTTCATTGAACTTTTCGTCATACTAAATGTTAAGAGTAGGTCCCTCGAAGAAATTAGTTGGACCGAAGACCCAGACGTGTACCTGAACATGAGGGCCACGACGAGACCTATTGTATCCAGGTAATCAGCATAGTTGTAAATGTACCTACCGACATTAATTCAATGGGGAACTTGCATGGGTAGGAATTTTGCAATAATTCTAACCTCAAAATCTCACTCTGCGCCCTTCAAAACCGGTGCCAAACTTCAGCTTATTGAAATTACGACTGGCTTACCCAGAAAATGGGTTGAAGGGGAGTGCGTGACGTCATTTAGGTTCAGTAATAGGTGGGCCCGCAAAGGTTAGGTTAAAATTACAAGACCCATTTTTGGTCACTTTCAATCGTCGGATACCCCTCATATAGTACCTTTTTGGGAAGCCCTCATTAAGATAATTCAAATTACGGAATAAAAAAATAACCATGCAAGTTCCCCATTGCCTACTATTTTAAAAATAATCATAATGAACACCGATGATTATGAGTAGGTATATTGAGACCAATAAGAAATAGGTAACTTTTAAATGCCTTGAGAAATTTATCAGGTGTACGTGACTGGGAATAATTATAATGTGTGGGTCCTTAATTATAGTATTCAACTATCCATAATAGAAATGCCATAAATAGTGAGGACGAACATGTTTTAAGATGGAGGAGATTAAGATAATTCTCAAAACCACATTAAACTCAGATGTACAAGTACATTAGACATCCCATTTACTTATAAGCTTAAATAGCAATTATACGAACATTTTTCTTAAATTAAAAGCCGGGCACGGTCATCAAGGCTAATATCTACTTAGAGATGCATAGGTGTCATTAGGGATACGAGTCTTATGAATATATAATTGGTTTACACGATTTTTTGCTCCTTTTATCTCGATAGTTAAACCGTCCGGAACCAATCGTTCTTTTCCCTCGACGAGACTGGGAGAAAAAATATCTCCGACGCTGGAGAACCTAATCCCTAAATGGGATGAGTGTCATTCATGTGAGACCGGACAACGATTCATAATAATCGAAGCACCTGGCGACGGGCCATTAAAAAAAGGAAAATCCATCGACGTAGTTCAAGTCACATTCAAAGACCACCCATTCAGTCGATGGGGAATTTAAAGTAAACCACCGTTCGTTCAACCTAGAAAGTACTTTGTTTCCAAGAAAGTACTCGCAAAGCCAAATTATACGAGCATTAGTTTATCAAAATTAAAATGTTGAGAAGCACTTCACAATTCTGTGACTGCGGTCGTGGACGACAAAATTGATCGATCCAATACCTACTCAAATTAAATCCGAATACTACCAAAATCTAATAAATAATACCAACACCATTACTAGATATTACAACAGAAGGTAGCGTGAACATCAAGATCACTTGAGGAGGTAGATAAACTGTTTGTGAATGGGAAAACTCAGACAGAACATACTCACAAAAAATAATCCTCTGTCGCTGTTGCGGTAAAATTTTATGGTCTGAGCCACCATTATACTGTTGGAGATCCACTTGTTATTAATGGAAACATGACATGTGTTACCGTTTTGTTGAAAAGTTGTTGTTATTAGGAAAACCTGGTTGTCGTCTTTTGGTTTTGAGTTGAAAATACAAGTTCAGAAAAATTGTTGAATTAAAATTGGTGTTGGATCTTACATTTTGGAGGCCCTTCCGGGAAATTGGTGTTGGATCTTAAAATATAAACAATTTATTTGGCTATATCCTTCTGCTTCCCCAGTCCCTTGACCTGTCTTATTGTCAATACTCCTTGTGAGTGGGCACCCCAAAGCTTTGTGAAAAAACGCCTCACCTGGGAATAATTTGAAGGCCAACCATTCGGGAGGAAGTAAACCAAATTGAACGACTTGAAACATGCACCACATCTTTCAATAATGTCTTGAGAACGAATCGAGATGATGTGGTTCAAACTTGACAATCCGAAATATTTTTTCCTTCTCAAACTAAACAATATACTGAATCTGGTAATCTACAATATGTAGATTTATTTTGAGGTGAAATTGGATTTTTTTTTTTTTTTTTTTTTTTTCATTCGTCCGTTCTTCACGAATTCGCGAGAACTTAATACTTTTGATTACACATTCAAACTTCATGTCATGTTACAACAATATCATTTCTTACTTTGTGTTAAAAGTTGATTCCGACTATTGATGAAACATTATATGATTTTTGGTACCTAAGTATTATGGTCACTTGATGGAGGAGTTTCTAGATTGAATTTCACTGGTGAAATAGAACTTGACGAAATATCTCCTGAACTCATACTGATTTAGGTACTTTTTTCCTATTATAAAACGTTAACTACACTTATTTCACTTGTTCTTACTCCACTTATTTACGCCACTTTTATGACTCACCCAGTATAGTTGTTCGCCTGATAAATAGAGGAGAATCGATTTTTCGTTCATGAACCTGTACGTATTTCGCATTACTAGGAGTAGTTATAGTCCATATCCTTCCCCGCAATTAATTCCACTGTTTCCCTCTGACACCACTCTTAACAACACAGCGGATTGTTCAGCACGTGTGCATTCCGTGTCATAAGGACATCAGTAATTTACCGCTTCCTACTGGCGAAGGGGTGAACCCGCGAAGACGGTAAAAAACAGGAAGTGAACCCTTGGATTCCGATCTCAACGAGGCGATAACGTATGACGTGGCGCCAAGTTCTGCAGCCGTTGCGTCGCTACGAACAATCGTTAACACCATAGAAGCAGGTTGGTTGGTAGGCAAGTCACTAAATCAATGATGTCTGATATCATACGTATTCTTCAACAAAACCTAGTAAGGTACGAGTAGATAATGCTACGGAGGATCAAGCCCCAACATCAAAAGCTAAGCTTGTTTTCTGGGAAGAGAAAAATGTACTCCTCCAAAATCAAAGCCTCCACTCCCATTTAGCTTTGAATAGAAATTCCAGATGAAATTGGTTCCGTGTGTCCGCAAGTCAATGCAACATGCACAACTTCCACAGTTCTCATCCAATTCCGATGAAAATGTCAAAACCACTCCGGAGCGAAGACATTTCCGGGAGTTGTCTTTTATCTATCTCTCACTATCCTAGCGCCCTCTACCTAGTTTTGAAAGAAATATTAATTGAAATAGGTAAGCGACCATTCACACCCAGGACCACAATGTTGTTAAAGAGTTAAATGTTGACAAGAGCTTTCTGGCGGTTTTAAACGATTTTTTGTTTGTTCCCGAATAATGATTTTTACGACTCTGAAAGGGTTGGGAAGAAGTAACAATAAGAATCTGAATTGAGTGGAGGAAGCTAATAAGACGCCAGTCTCATCGAGAAGCCGGCGCCAAGCAACGTCTCCTCCCCTGAAGTCACCGAATATCAGAGTGGAAGGCGGCCAAAAACACACGAGACGTCGAGTCAAAACTGTACGCACGTTCATACCACTGACAGAAGGAGAAAAATGACCACGTCAATCAGTTTGACGAGAGCTGACGCTAATAGGTGGTAGAGGAACAGACGCCTAATAACCGAATACTAATGCGAGAGCCAAACCATATTTCATAAATGATTAGTCCCGAAAATTTGGGGTTACGAAGTCAAGAATATCTGTTAGAACTGTGGAATCGCGAAGCGTGAAGAAGATAATATTATTCAGGAACCAATGAGTAGTTCCTGAAATGAATCGTCTCGAACTACCTAATTTGTAGCTTTAATAACTATAAAGAGATGAGGAAGAAGAATGGTTTCATTCAGTAACCAAAATGCTGAAAGTAGAATTACATATCTACTCTAGTTTTAGATGTCCTTCTGCCCGTTCTCTTTAATTTTAACTATAATCCTCTTAAGTATTTGAATAATGGGGTTTGTGGTAAACACAACTTTCGAGATAAGGTAAATTTGGAAATAAAAAGTTCTGAAGTAGAATTGGAAATATGAGGATTGCTGAATTAGGTGGACTGGTATTAGAAAGCTAAGTTCGAGATGTTAAGAGCTGTCCTCGATTCCATGTAGTACATGGTGAGAGGTGCGCAGTTGCATGATACGTAGGAATAGGAAGGCCGAGAATTTCATTGATATAGGCCTACCACAACATATGGGAAGGGGAATCGATTTGTCAGAGAAGCTCCGTGGGCCATATGCTCCCAGAACACGCAATCATTAATCAGTTCCAGGTTATGAGTAGAGACTTAGTTAATGAAAAACAGTCCAGCGCGCCATGACCCCCCGTAACGCTTATCAAAGAGAGATGACTGTGACCTAATTTGAAATCCGAAACTGCTCCACCGCGACGAATTTGAAGCCATGAGCGAAGGTTTGGAGGATACAGTTTTTATACGCTCAAACAATCGTGAGAAAATACGGATTTGGTGGGATGCAGGAGGTGCCTTAACTAGTGAAATATGGGAAATTCCAGAGAATCAGAAATTCTCTTAATTTATTAGGTACTTACTACTTCCATATTTGGAGGCGGAAAAACAACATTTCGGATACCTATATATCACAATGGAATACCTCCGGACTCTTCTCCCTAACGGACACCCCTCTTCACGGACAGTATGACCTCGACTCCAGCATAGGGGAAGTGGTGCATTGTCACTTCCTTACAACAGACACGTTACACAACGGAAAGTGTTTTAGAGATCCATATCAGGTACAACTTGTTCTTCGATCTTCTGTTTGCACTACCTGTATACAATTTTAAGCTTATTGAGGTCTATTGTTTGTAGAAATACTACAGAAAATGTCATTAGTAGTACACTAAAATTTCTGTTTCCCATTAGTGGCGGCAGCGTAAATGTTGAACAGCATTATGAATTTCGATTTGAATTTGAATTAAATTCAAACATAAGTAATCGTTTTTATATTGCGCGATCGTTTTCCATCTTCGTCAAGTTCCAGTTTCATCGAGGAACATGACTGAATAAAGTGACCTCTCAATGTTTTGCTAGCTACATACCTTTCCTACCTATTTGAAGGTCGAGACTACCTACCTACTTTGGAATTTATCGTTGGATAGCCGTTGCTATACGAGAGAAACATGCTTGAGTACAACATGTAGGTATGTGCCCAATTTTCTCTACCTCAGAAGAACGCAGGTTTACCGATATACGGAACTTCTGTTGGGTAATTACTTGCAGCGTTTTCAGAGAATATAGGCAAATATAGGGGGAGGTTTGCAAATAATTTGATCACCCCTAAGAGAGGGAGATGAATACCCGTCCTTTCAATTTCAACATCAGATTGTCAGCTCTGGACTGCTCTCGTGACGGTCCGTCAACTTCCGTCCGAGCGGTAAAATCTCCTCCCCCGAAAATAATAATTGGATCAGCCCACAGTCCGTCGACCATTCATGTTGGATCCGCTGAGTGTGAACCTCATAGAAGGGAGTGAGAAGCCGTCATTTCTGGGAGAGGGTCATGGAGACAATGTCCTGCCGGAGTATCAGAATCGAAATCAAACCCTTTCTCTCAATTCACAAACCTACAAAGTTCCCCTACACGTTGACGAATATTGAATCAATTCACCACCAAAATCAACTAGTTAACTTGACTCTACATCAGCTCCCAGACTGGAGGCACGTGACTCTGCCAACTACAAGCGTAATCTTGCCACTATTCACGCATTTTCAATTCATTCAAAGCAGAAACGCGCCATAAGGGGGGAATAGAGACAGCTGCCGTGTCTCGTTTCTGTATGATTTCATTCAAGTTTATCTGTACTACGAGTATTGGAATATTTATTATTACGAAACCGTGACACTTCCAAACCATTTTAGACCAGAAACGCATGATTTCCGGAACGTTTTCATCACTAATCCGTCTAATGCACATCCGTACTTTTTGTACGTTGTGGGCTGAAGTTCAGTGATAGTACGTTTAGTCCTCGCATCTCAAGATAAAAAAAAAAATCCCACGTGAATCCATATAGGAAAATAAATAGGATTGAGGGGTGTAGGTGAATGTGTAGATAAGAGGTCCGTACAGATTGGTGGCATGTATAAGAGCGACCCACATCAATCCTTTTAGAAAAATATAATAGTCTGGTGTATTGATAATCAAATGGACAATAATCAAATGGTTTATAGAAGATTCTCAAATGACTGAGAAACTGTAATATCTATAACAAACTGCGGAACGGCGAAGATTACTGAGGTAGAGTAATTTCACGCGGCCTCCATGTAATATAAGCATGGATATAAACATCGTGAACAAGAACGATTAAAATGAACAGGGCTGCTGTTGGCGCTTGGCCGTACCTATTGAAAAATAACCAATCTCCACCTTTCAGAGAAATTCATAGGAAATCGATCAAACACGGAATACCTGGAAAAGAATAATGGATTGAGAAACGAAAGAAAAGAAGGTTCGCGTGATATAACGAGTTAAAACAACAAACAGCCGAGGAAGCCGTTTGATAGACCGGCAAATACCCCCGCGATCCCTCTGCCTCACCAGCGAACCCTCTCCCCCTGACCACAGCAGCACCACCCTCTCACCATCACCTAGAGCATCGTGAAAGGCGAAACAACTCCATCAGAAACTGGAGTAAAACAACTAGAACCGTCCGGACCATGAAAACGATTAATCAGGAACCAATTTATTCCCAACTCCCACCTTCCCTTTATAAATTCCCCAAGTAAAGATGAATTTACGGTCTAGTTTCCCCTAAGGCCAAAGGGCTTCGAGAGAGTGTTTGAATTGAAAAGTCGAACCGGCTTGATAAATAATGAGGCAATAAGCAACACTCAAGTTGGAGTCTGACACAGAGTCCGAGAGAGACAAAGATCGAGAGGAAATTTTAGTGCCTTATAAAAGCGAGGAGTCATTCGGGAAAAGGCGGCAGAGCTGAAAACTTTGAGGGAAAAACGTTTAATATGCTCAGACACCGGTAGAGTTTGACGTAGAAAACTTCGTTTTCAACTCTTTAAACCTCACGAACCGAGTGGTTGTTTATGAATTAATTATGGCGAGAGGCCAGTTCGCCTCTTAATTCTTATTAAACCGACCGAACCTCAGTCTTGCTGAGGAAAGTCAGACGTCGAGCTCGCAAACGAGTTTATTGTTTTTCTAGACGAGGAAGTTGATACAGGAATTATAGAGGTATCAGGGTACCTACCTACAATCTACAAAGGAAGGGTCTGGGTCTGAGTCCGCTTATCCAAATCGGACCGAATGGAACGGACATCAATGCAAGCAATGAAAAAGTTTGTACCTATACCTACTCGATTATTTTCAGACCCGTGTTCATCTCTGTTCACGATCGTGATAAGACAATTTGGACATAACTGTTATGGATATCTACTAGGTAATTTATTTCAGTAACATTATTTGTTACCATGCCGAAAGTATGTGAAGCCATAGACTCGAGTCACTTCGAGTCATAGACTCGAATGACTATCTAGGTGTCTATTTTTCTGTGTTTTGTGCATCTCGCCGTAATAATGAGGGTGAAAATTCCGATTTTGGAGGAAAACATTTCACATCATACCCATCTATGGTAGGTCGGAAGCAATAATAAGTACATTTTTTTTGGAGTACATATTGCACCTACCTACGTAAAAGGTATGAATTCATTTTCAAGTTTTTCAACGCCATGTAGGTGCTCCATCTTCACACTCCAATTATATAGTTTCAATTACATGTATGCGAATTCAATTGTACATGTGCGAATGGTGTTAGGTTTTCTTTTTGTCACTAACAGGGACGACCACAGGGTACCAACCGGAGGCATGAACGAATCGAGTTGACCACGAGACTCACTGATATTCGTGAAATAATAGATACTCGTGATACTCGTTCAATTATTATACTCGTACTCCAGTCATTGTGATATAGATGTAAATTCTAATAAATTTAGTGTGGTCAAAATCATATTATTGATATCTGTGAATGATTCCCAATTTTGGACTTTTGACGTCAATAGATTGAGATTGTAGAATGAATTATATAGATGTTTTGATGATTACTAAATGTTACCCACATCCTTGGTGTGATGTCCCGGAGAATCAATTTACTGTGAAACAAAACCAGAGAATGGTGGTGCACTGAGGGGAGGGAACGGAAGAACGAAACGTTAAAAAGCAATCACACTGAATGGACGAATTCGGTGACGAAGAATGGTGCATGAAAATTCTTCCAGCTCAGCGTGAGATAGATAGAGAGATTCAGGGTGAGGGGTAGAATTAGGAGGCCATAAACTGGATGAAAGGAATGAGCCACTCCAGTTACACTCACGTTGATTGTCCTCGATCGAATTGACTTCCAATTGATGAAGGAAGAAGTAACAAGGGCTAGAGAGCTCCCACAAGGATATTTCGCGAAAAACAGTCGTAAAATAGCTCAAGACGCTTTCAACAATCAATTGAAAAGATACTCGGCAGTTACTGGTATTTTTACGCGTCTCGTACAACAGTAAAACGCACACACAACATGAAACAGTACAACTTGCTATTAACATGAATAAGCGACTGGTAAAAAGGAACTAGGGGTATCGGTACTGTTACCTAAAGGAATCTTGAGTTATTGGACAGTCACTATTTTGCCAGAACATTACCGGGGAGGCCCAAGTTCTTGGATGGAGTACACGAGAGGCATTATACCTACTTGAGCTTTTGATCCGAATGATCAATTTCATGGATACTCGTCAACATTAAAATACTATTCATCTCAGAGATTTCCGAAACGTACAATAAATGTGATAAAGGTCACGAGTATTTCCCATCCCTGGATATCGATCATTTCAATGGACACCGTTTGTCGTGTTTCACGAAGATTTGACGAATCGTGGGCTCTGGTAAAAGGGAAAATTAGTTACGCGATCGGTCGGTAAATGCAAGGTGCCTGCTTCCTATTTTGGGAAGAAATAAGAGAGAAATGTCTATTTTGGTGAGTTTTGGTGGGATTTAGATTGAATGATTTTGATTCGGGTATGGAGGACAAGTAGGTACTCGTTTTGTAATTAGGTATGTTTAAAAATATATTGCCTGATTTTCAGGGAATCCCCCGATGTCAGGAAGATCTGACGCCCGTGATGAGCGGGAACACTTCCAAAAATACCAAAAAAATAATGTCATGCATACCTTAAATAAATTATACCTAATTTATGCTATATACTTTCGTCCTGATTGTGTAAATCACATTATTTGATTGAGACAGATCAAGTCTAATGAGAACGAGGAGAGCAATGATCTTGATCAGAGGTAAATATTATGAAACTATATAAAGCAATAAATCAAGTTGAGTTGGTAGCCGGAAATCGAGGCGGAAAGAGCGGTCTGCCAGTCTTGCAAAAGATGGGCACGAGGGACGGGGTGAGAGGGTTTTTTGCGATACGTGACCATTGTTACAGAGGGTCTACGTGACCGGGATTTCGGCGAAGGCACTAACAACCTTTCCGATGGCATAATTAATAAAGAGCATCACAAAAGAGAGATAGTGATGAGAAAGTGGAGAAGGGGGTAGAATAGCAAGGGAGGCTAGTGAGAGGTTCTTACACGAACCGCGAAGATGAGGTCGTTAACGAAGCTATGATCGGCCTACGCGGTACCGCCAAGAAGGAAATCGCCTATTAGCTGCGTTCTTTTTGCAGTTTTCCCCTCCATAACAACTACCTAACGTGAATACTTAATTTGAACTTCCCACGTGTTCGCGGTTACGGTCCGTTATCCGCGAATATGGCGTTGATTACTTGCGGTATGTGCGGCATATTCTCACATTGCATCAAAAATCTTTGACAATATGGGGTGAACCCACTGTGGAAATTAATGTAAGGTAATGAATGCCAGTATTCCTAAAATAGTGAGACATGGAAATCGGAAACGATTTTGATATACACCGGCAGATAGAACTACATTATACAATAATATGATCAACAATACGAATCCAGAGCTTAATTAAAAACCTGAATCCCCTCCCTTCACTTCAGAAAACAAAGCCCAGGACAAGGTGATGACTTCAATATTAAAACTCCAATAGAACTTCAATATTGGAAATCGTTCAACATTGTCCATTACAAGACCATCAGATCGATTCTATTACCTTACCTCGGAATACCAAATAATTTAGAGCGATTTCAGATTCATGAGTCACATAAATGAGTTATGGAGGTTCGCACAAATGCGCCCTCACACACATGTGTAATGGACTCAACTACCCAAACGAATTAAAATTTCGAATGTTTTTCTGTTCAGGGAGGTTGAAAATGGATACATAATTTCAATTTCAATTTAAATGAACTACAAAAGGTTGAAGTTCATTCAATAAATACTTTCTACAATAAATTGAAACACATGGATTCGTCAACCATAATTTTTCCATCATTGCTGCGTTGTATTACTCCACAGTTTTCGAATGATACCGCTAACATTATATTATTTCCGTTTCATAGAATGAAGTACGATAAGATAATTTGAATTCACTGAATGCAGGACTATAAAATATCTCACCCCATATAACACGGGTAATTGTTTTGCAGGTGACCGTGTAAGTAATCTCAGTTTCTATGCATCTTACAATATCCACCGTCCTTGGGCGCACAATACCTACCCTCCAAGCTTGAGGAAAAAAGGTGAGCGGACCATGTAAGGCACGGAGCGATAAGGAAGGATTTAGCAACCTTATTATGCACCGGCAACTGTGTAGGCACATGAAAATGGCTGATCCTTTCGGAACGAACTTGCGGGATAAAAGGGTGAAAGGGTATCGTGCCGAGGATGACATTCATAGGCCTCCCAAGACCAGCAAAAACACGAGGGATCTGCGACACGCGTAAGAAGCAGAAAACGCGATGGCATTGGTAGTCAAACAACGGATTTCTAAATTGATACCTCACGGAATCCATTGCGTCATTGTTGAACAACGTTGTTTATTTGATTAGAATGGCGATACATCGACATATACATCACACTCTTAAATTCATTCTGTTCCCTTTTTGCGAGACATCTCGTTTATTTATTTTACAGCACAGAATGGGAACCGTTCGAATCATCAGAATAAATACATACCAACCATGCGCTGACAGGCATGCCAGGATGTCATTGCCATGGGGGTCAGATTAAACAAGAGCTGTCTGAATGAACCATTATCATCAGAAAGAAATGTCCATATAGATTCCTTACAAACACTGAGGTCAAGTAAATAACTGGAAGAAAATCGTTTGAATTTCAAAGCAAGCTAGGCTTGAAAATAATTCATCGATGATACAATAAGATCAAATCAACGCGTCACACCTACATAAGAAGCAGAATCCAATGCTGGTACTCATTCCCACATGCATACCCATGAATTCATTCAAACTTAGGCGCATAGTAGATATAAATATTTAAAGAATAAATTCACCAAACATTGGAATGCCTGATAGTGGTATTTATGTAGGTATCAGCCTCACCGTTGTGATGAAGTGTAGTGACCATATTCTATTTTTGAGAATTGGTGGGAATCGAAACTCAAACCGACAGCCATGTGAAATGCAGATCTCGTTGGCCTAAACGAGCCTGATTTGAATAACGACTTTCTTCCAGGATCTGAAGAGGTGTGTAATTAATGGTCTAGAAGAGGGAGGCCTTTCTCAAACATAATAAGAACATTGAAAGACGCGAATTAAGGAACCCGAGTGACACAAATTGAAAGGGCAGCGGAAGGGTACCTAGGCGATGGAATCTATAAACCTAGTGAGGTTATCGTTCGGTCCTTCCATACCCCCCGAGAGGTTACACCACTATCAAGTGGGTCTGGGATCGGAGACAATGATGTAAATGACGTCCATTACGATAATAACGACATGGGGGTTCATAAGACGGAACAGGAGTTATCAACTACGATATTTCCACTGGAAATAGGATATTACGTGCCTAATTACAGCCACTTCAAAAATCATGGGAATGATAAGGCGGTAAAAAATATGAGAAGAAAAGAGAGATTCATAGATAATAATATAATAATGTCCTCATCCAAGATAATACAAATGTGTCCATCCAATGCAGAGAAAACAAGCCATGCTGCCAACCAAGTTGGACTGATAAAGAGGACGTGTGAGCATCCATCTTGTAGAGATGTGGTAGAGGTTTTAGCACTGCTATTCGGAACAGCATTTCGTGAAACTCACTTGAAGCGCTGAAAACGGATGCTTTAGAGCCGGGAGAACCCCCACTTCGAAAACAGGTTAAGCTCCCAGTTTAGGTTTTAGGGGTGGTAAAAACAGTTGTGACGCCTCTTGCAAACTTTAAAACGCCGCTGATGGTTGAAAGTAAACTCCTTCAGAGGTGTAGGGCTTAAAAAGCCCTAGCAATATCCCCTCAGAGAGGGGGATGATGGTCGGCGGTTGTTAACAAATAGCCCCGAGCACGTTTGAGCGATGCTGTTCCAAAGGGTGAACCTCGTTGTTGCGGCAGCGAAAGCTGATTTTACGGTTTATGAGACTTGCGAGCCTTTTTGATGTCTTGTGGCCTATCTTTATTAGACGAGAACCCCATAGCCATTAGGCTCCCGTGGTATGCCTTTGTTGGCTTGCGAACAAACGAAACTGGTTGCATATCTCTGTTCATTTAGTGTTCTTTGTTCAAACGGAGAATCCAGCGTTATTGGCATAGTTCCCATTTGAGAAGAAAATGAGGAACCGAGACTCTTGTTAATGTCTTCTATCGTTATTCTTTCTCACTTGTTTTGGACTGTTGTGCATGTTCAATAGATCCAGCTTTGACTTGAATCATCACCTGTTATCTCTTATCTCAATATTGCACTCGCAAGTGCGCACCTGCAGTAAAATTTCATAGAGTGAGGTACATAATTATGGGACGTAACAGGAATGTAGGATATATTAGAAAAGTGCCCACTGGATCTTTTTCTAGCCCCTTCATCATTTAAAATCTTTTTTCCGACTACTATTCGCATCACCTTGACAACTGTGACACCAGAGTTGAACAGGGAAGTACTCGGCCGACGTAAGAGGGTACATCAACATTGAACGTCAAATGTGCTAGGTACTCTATCTATACCATGAAACAATAGTCGCTATAATATACATCAAATTTCCTCTGGTTTGAGGTCCAGCAGCAAAACGAGCCGACACAGTTGATACGGCCTCAGTGTAAATTTCACACAGGTTTCAACATTGTATTATCTGCGGCCTCCCAATTCCAAGCCTTTGGAACTACTAATAATACTCATCCTACTCTAACCACAGAACCCACATGCATCTGATAATCCAAGTTATATAAATATCACGGTGTGTTTCTAATGATAATACTCATCCATATACCAAGCAAGCCCCATGAATCTAGGTATTTTGTCCGAGGTTGTTTGGGATGTGATGCACCTGCTTCAATTTTCTGAAGGAAGAGTATGTTCACGTAATATGTGCAGGGAAACGCTTTGCCATCATTGCGATTCATATGCATTGTCCCGCCGTCATTTATCCGTTGTTTGCTCTCTTTCGATAGCCAGTCGTTTTCGGACAGGCTGGTTGGCGAGCGAGATCAAACTGCTACTTAACAGATAGGGTATCCCTGCGAAGGGGTGTTTATCGTGTCGGGGAAACGTTAGTTTGACCGCTCTCCTGTTTGCCAGAGACCCCACCTAACTAGCTGGTTCTGCTTCAAATTGCTCAGCTCAAAGTTGAGGAAAGTTTCGTGTTTCCCCGACTCTCCTACGGGATAAGCCCTGGTCTCGCGTAGGCGCCGCTGCCAGTTAGCCCAACTTCGACCTTTTGTAGATCCACCCCATAGCGCGGAATTCTTGCCTTCAAGTGCGTGTAAGTTGTTGAAATTGACTCCTCTGTTTCATATCGTACTTCCGCCGAGGTAGTTTCTGACCCTAACTAAATTGAGCAACTTCCCTAACTAACAATTTCAAGCATGAAACTGTTACGCGGCGCGGCCATTGACTGTCACTGAGTCACTACAAGCCTGTAGTTGAACACCAGCTCTACTCTGACTCATCACAGCATTACAGATAAGATCTAGTAGTTGGCTTCTTATTGGACTTTTTGGGAAGTATTTATCTACATAGGAGCGTGGGTATATAAGTATGCGATTAGAGATGGTTTCACGTCTGAGTTGTAATTCTACAGCGGGTGAGAAATCTCCCGGGGCCAGTTGAAGAGCAAGTATAATATTAGTTGGTTAACCCGTGTGCTAAGGAAAATCATAATCAAATTAGGGGAAATCTCATTTGTGGAATCTAATCCAAAACTGCCCCTTCGTCTCTAATTCGGTCTCTGGGAATAGCATATCATCAAAAGCAAATATTGTGCTAAACAACTTGTCCTGGTATCATCAACCGAATCACCAACAGGTGTGTTCACTTATTGACGAAACGGAGAAAAGAGGATTTTTTTAACCAGTGAGGCGTGCATTATCAGGAATGATAGACGATGCAAACCACTTTGTAGGGACGTTGTGGAGAACAAAGATTGTATCTTATACCGCAGTATTCATGACATTTCCTGCTCAACATATTTACAATAATAGTACAAGATACAGTTGTCACGGTTCTGGAGGGTATTATACCATTTTGATTGTCCAATATATCATCTTCCCTTATCGCATAGGTTCGATCGAAAATAAATGTATGCTTGAAAAGAGCCCGAGGTGATGAATTGGAGTATTAAGACCTTTTAACGGAGCAGGCCTCATTCTGTAGTTGCTCTTTTCCCGAGAGTAGAACCGTCGGTCGGGCGATGGTACCCATATATCTCACCGAAGGTTGTTTCACATCTGCCGACGATGGCTATCTCAGGGTGAATCCAAGGGACCTTGCGGGGGTATAAATGGGCGGCTATTCATCAGGATTGTGCGCTCTAATGGTTCAGAGGTAACGTGTGATCACGGCTCTTTCACACCTAGCGTTTCTCCGTCCATTGGTATCATAACGATGAGTTGATTGAGGGCTATCTGAGGTATCTCCCACCTCCTCTCGGTCTAGGTCATGGCCGGTCAACCGCCGACATCTTCAGATTGAATACAGCTGATGGTGGTGCATAATCGGAGGGGCATCATTTCAAGTTATGAAGATCTAAATCTAGGTTCTTAGTAATCTCTGTATTAATATTACGGTGGTGTTTCGCTATAAGTATGTCTACCTCTCAATCACGACCGACCTTCGGTGAAATTTATTACAAAACGATGGTAAACATTCAGGCCTGCTAATCCTACAGGCTATATTGTTTGCCTCCTTAGTGGCCGTACTCACAATATATCCCTTCATCGTGGAATCGGTCATCTCTAATTACAATGATTGAGTAAACGCCTTTGTGAATAGGGAAAGTTCGTGCAGTTTTAGAACTTTTCAATATATAAAATTAGAACTTTTTGTTTAGGAGAAATTTGGATTTTCGCTACCTTGCAACAGATGAGCGTGTATACAGCGAACGGTTCTTTGCTATAGTTCTTGATAATTTTCTACCATTCATTGGGATCTAACGTTGAAATGTATTCGCATTCATCGAGTTCATCCATTGTTTGCTGATCGCTAATGAATCTGATAACGACCATTATACCCACTAGGGAATTTAACTTTTGTTCGCTAACGAGTAACCGTGAAACCTTTCACTTTGTCGGATTATTGTCCCTTTATTCTCTACATCCATCACTTGGTACGCCGAATGAGCGAACAATAAAATTGATCAACGGAGCCTGAACATTCAACCACTTGATCCCCATATAAATATGCATACCTAATCCATTAATCATCCATTAAAGTGCTAATATCATCCAGAATTCTGAGGAAAGGCCTTTAGTTCAGGATAATCGAATGAGACCAACACAAGGAGCGGACTAACGAGGGAGGTTTAAGGTGGACCGCAACAAGTGTATCTTACTTGGGGATCTAATTAATTAAGGAGCTTCCTTTGGTCGTTGCATAGGTAATGCTCCATTGTGACCGAATCATCTTCCATGGTGGGCTCACGTGTTTTTCACTCCTAATATATTCAGTTGACCCTTGTAAGACAGAGTTTTTTACAGCTGGAATTCACGTTGACGTTTCATTCCTCCTAACAGTACGATCCCTGTACATACTGGCGACATTGACAAACACATTTCATTCTGCAGATATTCCAAAATTGTGACGGATTTCTTTGATTTCCTAAAACTGAGTACCCTAAGCACTCAAAACTTATATTTAGGTGCTCCAATACAGTTCTCCTACCTAATAGAGTTTGAAATCTGTAATAATATGAATGTAGTTATACATATTATATCATATGCGACATTAAACCTGGAGTTGTTAACCGAATAGGTAATTTAAATTTAGAACAAGAAATTGTGATTGGGGGCTACAATGACCTACGTTTTTGTGCTAAATGCATTGCCTGTCGTGAGAAATTGTAAAGGT
>JAEMON010000008.1:18730854-18764044 GCA_030264115.1 Lygus lineolaris | reverse complement strand
GTTTCATTGTTTGGCCATGTAGAGTTGAATGGAGGAAGAGACGTTCGAACGAGCAGTAGCTACAACAGCTATCTACGAACGTACCGATTTTTCACTCGTATTAGTTTGTTGCATGAAAGTTTATCATAGGTCTCATGATACATACTGACATAAGATAGGAAGGTAGATACCTAAACGCTGGTTGGGACCTAAACTCGTACTTGCAGGTTGGTAGGTCCATTATGGGAGTACATTTTGAATTAAACCAGGATAAGACCTAAATCCAATACCTACTGGTATCGGAACCTACAAAGGTACCCGTGTATCCTAGTTTGATTGAGAAATTATCACCTATGATAGACCTCCCACCTCCCAACCTATGAGTAACACAGCGTACCAGAAATTCTAGGACTAGATCGAAATATCAAAATTACCTCAGATTTTTTTTATCACTACTTAGTTTTTTGAAGTTATATTATAATTATATTGTTACTAATTGAACCAAATGTTATAACGTCGTTACGTTATAACTACGTCGTTGTGGCCCAACGCTGGGTGGAATCCACGTTATACGCCTCACGTGACAGTTATATAGGTACCTATTATTAGCCTGACAGTAATGTACCATGTACAATGAAGTTGAAATTAAAAAAAAAAGATCAAAATAAGATGTTCAAGTAGGACGAATATAATTCCTTTTAATAACGGAAATATTATCATGATATACCATGAATAATAATTTATATATATATTATTCTATAATAATAGGTGCCTAACTATATTAAAAATAAAAGGAGATAATAATTTTCTTGGAACTAATAAATTATTCATGCTAATATTATATGCATGATAATTATTATTAGGTAGGTACTGCGTCTCTGAATTGTCCCTGTAACTATCAAGGAGCATCACTAATCGCAGAATATTGTGATCTTTCTTTCAAACAGTAGGTAGGACGTAATAACTCTGAATGTACGAATTTCAATTGATCTGCGATAACAGAATCACTTTGCATACCTATCATAATATAATACAGTTCTAAGGGATTTCTGTATTACACACGAAAATAATCAGTTATTACCTTATATGATTATGACCTTATGACCTTATTAGGTATGTAGGCACTTCTCTTCATTTTGATTTCCCGCTATTCTAGAGGCAACACCACTTCTCAAGAACGATTAGGGTTTACTCATACTAGTAAAAAATACGAATTACCGGTCCAATTATATTTCTGGGTGATGCAGATTCTCTTCCCGCTTCACCTTAGGACATAATGTTAGAAAGTATTACGGTATTATAATAGAAGTATTCCAAAGGAGGGAACTATGGTTTTGGCCAGGTTACAATCAGTAGGGAGCCGCCCTATCATAACCGCTCACGAAAACAAGTGGAGTGTGTCAAGTCGCAATTCGCCTTCCCTTAAGTACCTACCTCATAGTTCAGAATCGCGGGCTTGGATCGCACGCCTCTGGGAAGCACGGAAACGCCTTGAGGGACGTCCCAAAGAAAAAGACACCGGCGTGTGTCTTGCTTCACCCGTCAAATATGTTTATTCGTACAGCGTGCCTGGTTTTCATGTATTCATTCTGTTTTAATACCTACGACCTAATCTGCCAAGTGCCAGGTAGAGGAATCCCTTAGATATTGAGAAATGTAGGTCGGTCAAAACCAAACATTTTTTTTATACACTTCAATGAATACGAGTGTACTCCCTACGCTACGAGTGCTTCCTGTACCTGGTTTGAAGAATTATACCAGTATGAAATCAGAGTGAAATCATAGAAATCCTATGAAATACATTAAAATCCAATGTAATGTAATACATTCGTTCATCACGCCCATCAACAAGATGAAGGTTCTAAAGCATATCGACTCTGACTGGTTTGTTCCTTCCCTTTTCCGCCTCTTTTTATATTATTGCTTTAATACGTAACCTTATTGTTCAATAATAATGGGGACCAGACATGCTGACTGACTGAGTGATTGGATAAATTACAACGACTGGATCTTACACATATAACTCCGTCGCAATCGGACTGATGCACTTAAAAATCATTGAGTTAAAAATCGCTCGAATTTTCATTATTATAAGCTAAGTAATGATCGATTAATTTATCACGAATAGCCGTTGAACGTCCAGAATAATCAGGAAACATGAATCTGAATTTGATACTTATTTGATTTTGACATCACACCACCTGGACAGTCTGCGTATATTCACGTACCTACATAAGATTGTTCTTTGCTGTTCGCAAGATAGATTTCATAGTAAAAGAGGGTAAGAAACAATAACACACAATCCGGCTGCATCTGATACAAATTGGGACCACATTTTTGTGTGATAAATATTATAGGCGTACAAGAAAAAAGCATTTCAACTTATTCATTTAGTTCTTCGGTGTTAGAGAGAAAATAAGTAATGGTAGTGTAGTGTATGGTTTCGATCTGGAGCTCGACACGAGACACAGAATACAAGAGGGGAATTCGTTTCTAGAGAAACTCTTTTTCTGAGAGAACCCTCTTATTTCAAAGGGTAACAACTGCGACGCAAAGTATTCTCGAAACCGATTTCGCCGTCTCCCACGGAAAAGAAATAAAATCCGTCTCAAAATTGGCAGTTTGACTTCGAAAACAACGGGCACCCTCAACAGTGAACGAGACGAAGACCGCAAAAAAGTAGGGGAGAACCTCTGAAAATTAGTCGACGAGGAGGGAGGATAGTTATATTGTGGTCTGTTGAAGCGATCCCACCGGGAATGGCAGAAGGCAAAACGGGCTCGCTGGGGGTTCTTGTCTCCGAGACTAGTGATCAACAAGTTCGACCATAAAGGGACCTCGCGAGGCGTTGGGTTCCATCCGTTGTGTTTCCATTCGAGAAACACTGGAAACCGCTCATTAAACCGGCTGAACATCGGGCTTCAAAAGTAGCCTGAACCGAAGCAAACCCTAGTCGAGACACGTTCAATCTGGGTTTTAATGGCGACTGCACGCCCTGGGACAAGCCGTTCGTCTGTTTTAAGACTGACGTTACCTCGTGAAAAACCATCATTCAAAGGTGAATGATAAGGTTGAGTTGCAACACCCGGCAATCATTCATAAATGCAGGAGAATTTATCAAAGCGGGCCATCGGAACGTTGCGTCGGGCCGGTCGTTTTTGTAAATGATCGGAACCGTGATTACAAGTCATTAAGAGGCGGCGGATTCGGCGAGGGTCGTGTCAATCGTAACCAACGATTGCTTGGAGAACCACACACGAGACTAATCGACATTTGGAGAATGAATAATTGCAGTTGGAATTTCACGAACTGTGGTACGGTAGGTACAGGCTCACGGAACACGTGTCCATGAGCGACTAAGGTCTTGTGATATCTTAGCATCCCTTCGTTCCAGCGTAGGACTCACCTAAATACAAAGCAGCATTGAGAAAAATGGTCGAAACGAATCATGATCCTCCTAATAGGACAGCAAATTATATCCTAACACCCAGCAAGGGCTCGGCGTACAGGACTCGAGGACTCGAGCTAGGGCGTTTTGAAAATTTCATCCCCTCCTTTGTACCCCTTAGAGAAGTCTGACGGTAACGCCAAGCTTCGGGGCACAACTAGAATCCAAGTGGGACTGGTGAACCAAATTTCATCAATTTCAGTAAATGGTAACAAACGAAATATATCCGCGTAAGGGGGACGGCTTACGGACTGATTTTTCTTATTCAATTTTTGGATTACGTACCTATCTTGAAACGTGAAACATCAAACTAAAGGGGGGGGTTAAACAATTTTCTTTCGTGCTCGATTTTTGATTGCAAATAATAAAAAATAAAAAAAATGATGAAGATCATTGTGCGACTTCACCAGCGAAATGTAGTCAAATTACCATTTTAGAATGCTTCCATAAAATTATAGCTGAATATGCCTAGGTGTTATTTATAGGAGACTTTACTGTTCAGAAAAATGATACCTGTACCATTGAATACCAAGATTTGCATATTTTTGAACACCCATACATTTTAATGTGCCATAGACGCCAGAAAAAAAGAACTACCCACTAGAGATGAAAATGAAAAACCATCCTACCCAACTACCTACTGTTGGTTACCTGACTACCCTCTGTAATGGAGTGATGAAATCTTTATAATGGCGATCCTCTTGCGATAAATATCTTACCCCCTCCACAATTTATTTGTTGATATACCTATGGAAATTATATTCAAGGAGTAACCCTACAAGGCAATCATATTACATGTTCGTAGGATATTGATATTTAAATTTGTTGTCACATTCCACCCTACTTTGAAGTCAATCTTTCTTGACCACACCGATAATGAGTTTCACTTACACCTAGATGGTGTTGATTTCAAACAATGCACTGATCCAACATTGTAACGTTCAGATAAATCCTCCTATAGCATGAAATTTTGTCACTGACGGTCAGCCCTGTCTTCAAAATCGATCATTCTTCTCATCTGGTTATGGTCCCTCCTGATGCTCCCTCCTGAATACCAACGCAGGAGCATTAATTTACATTTAAATTGAAGTCTCCAGTTCTCCTCCTCCCCACAGAATTCCTGCCCACATCAATTAGTATCCACAATGGGAAGGTACGTAAGTATTCTTTGGGACCAAATATTAGGTTTTAATCTCATCTGATTGGGTTATTATTGCATTCTTTTGTCATATAAAAGATTGACGAGGGACCCTTTTGTAAGGTAGGGCTCTGCATAAGTATTCAGAGGGAGGAAGGATGGCTCACGCTGCCAAGATTTCTCCAGGTCTCAACTACATAGAATTCGTACATAATAATAATAATAAATACTCATCGTATTGCCACAATACAGATTTTTGAAAAATCGATGTCAAGAAAAAAGTATTTTCTTTTCACCTCGTAATAGCTCATTTGGCTCATCGATATGTATGTACAAATTTTCAGCATCAAAGCATTCGATCTTTCTCAAGCAGGTTGATAAGGGACGGGCTAAAGTTCGGAGGAACTCCATAGTAGACAATTTGGGAATTTGGGAAGCGAATGATGACTTCATTTCATCTTGAAGTTCAACTTATGGAGTTTGATTCCTCACTCTCACCCAGTTCTTCCCAAATCTCAAATGTTAAAAATCACTTAAACGACTCGTTAGAAACCACTCATCAGGGGTTGAGAAACACAGAAATGAGAATAAGTTAACTGGTCAAAGTGATAACGTCCAATTCGGAGGATTTGTTGTGCATGAAGCTATGCAAGGACTTGGAAATGATGCGTACATACTCGTGGATTCGGAAATAAGGTCGTAACTTTTGCAATGCTTTTCCAGAACGGAAAAACCTGAGCTTCAACTGGAAGATAAACTCTTTTGTTTGAAGTTTCAGATTATTTGGGAAGAGAAAAAAACTTCAAAAAATACTTGAAAGAACATGAAACAAAGCCATTTACATCCAATAATATACGCGCTCCGAAGGGGCATATTTTCCACTTTTTCTCCGCTCCTGCCCGACGGGAAGTATAGCATCAGGCTAAAAGCAGGAGAACCCTATCGGTTTCGATAAAAAGAAACTCGAAAGCTTTTAGTGGCTCAAAAGATAAAGTACGTTTAGCATTTGGTTGGGAATGGGATGAGTGGCGGTTTGATAAAGTGTAGGGGCCACAGGTCCTAAGAAGGTTTATCTATTTGGAAGCAGCCGGTGGGTCCGAGATGTGGGCTTTTCTACCATTAACTGACTCGCCCTCAGTGATTTTTTTTACCCCCATTCACGAAATTCACTTAGGTAGGTGGTCATTTATTTTCCTTCGAAACATTCGAGTCTAGGAAGAACAACCAACAAATCTGTAAATATTGTTATGGAGGAAAAACTTCAACTTCCTTGAATCTATAACTTGTTGTATAGTCACATAACTGTTGTAGGTACAAGTTCAGTGAGCAAGATTCCTTCTACTGATCAATTTGAGTGAAATCGAGCCCCTGAGATCGTAGGAAAATTATGTTTGCGCATGCGCCAGAGTGACCACTCTTCCGAGAGCTATTATACCCATTCAGGTCTGTTTAGAGGCAATACATTCAATGTACCAGGACTTTCCAAAAGAAAAATGATAATTCAAGAGGAATGAATTTCATGAAAATAAATGGGATCCATTAGGTTTTTACGTGTAAGCATGCGCATCGGTTACTCAAAATCCAATTTTCCAGACCACCATTTACGCTGTAATCATAGCGCCGAAGGTGCCAGTGTATGAACGCCCGAAAAAAAATAATAGTTGTAACGCTCTTCGCTCGAAATAAAGTGAAGTAGTCATAACCCCCTTTCAGGTAGGTAAACAGGAGTAATGTTTCCCCAAAAGAAACAGACTGGGAAAACCATAAAACAACACCGAAACCTCTTTGAAAGGAACAACATAAAACTTTCTGAGTTTGGTGTAGTGTTCAACAACGAACAACATTCTGTTGTTGACATCATATTCTTACCTCTTTCAAGGGTGTTATCGTATAGGCCATTAAGTATAGTACCGTTAGGTATAGCAATAACAACAATTGTACTGGCAGAAGAATAACCCAACCGTGAGAAGTCACGATTGGTTTTATTTCCAGCTGTCCTGCTGGGACAGGTATACTATACATAGGTACCTATTCGGAAGAAGAACTCTGAAGGCTTACCGTAAGATGCCTAACCTGTCGAAATTATGTGACATTGCATGTAAACGTAGTAGGTATGAAACCCAAATATTATTTCACAATAATTGAAGAATATTTTAGATTCATTAGTGGAATCATTGATTCATTCAGATTGATTCGGCAACATTTTCCTCAGTCAAACTGTTCTTCGCGTGTCATGGATGTTCAACAGAAGATCGTTGTCTGTGCGCGCTCGATTAGATCAGATTGAGGCCAACACTATTTGCAGCCCACACATCAACGTCACTTTCAAATAATGATCAATTCGGTCGATTGGGGATCTCCTTCCCACTTATATATGTGATAAACTGATAATACATCATGTTTGCCTGACGTGTCGATAACTCTGAAATGTTTATTGGCATCAAACAATATAAAATCATTTAGCGAGTCGCGTTGGTTGACATTATTAAAATAACCCTACAATACTTCTCAAGTTACTCAATGTAGTGTTTGAAATTCGTTTATAGGTTAGGTACACCCAATTACAAACATAATAAATTCAGCATTTAATTGGTTTACTAAGTCCTTTCGTTGTACACACACCTGTTTCACCTTTGTGTTGTGTGCACACCTGTTGATATTATCCGATTTCATTTTGGTGTGTTTGCCTGGATTTTAAATTGGGTATCTCCAATTGAAACCGTCGAACATAATATTTATTATAATTTTTTGATCACTGTAAGTAAAACGCTACTGTGAACAGAGAAATATAATTTTACACCAGTAACAACTTCCCTGTTGGTCGAGCTAGCACATACGGATAGATGCATGAGCATAATCAGTACACACATAAATTGGTTGTGTGTTTCTAAGACACCTAACTGGTTGGTCGATTTTGAATGCATCTGATCGTTGTTGAATGTTTCAAACTGATCTAGGTATAGGGTATCCTACTTAATTGTGGTTTTATTCTATGGAAATATTTCTACTTCACGATAGGATGGTGAAACTGACGATATTTTGTCTGCCCTCCTTTCCTATTAGCAGCGGTTTATTTGGGGTTTTGGGGGAGTAGTCATTTACTGAGCTGATAAGATGGGCAGAACGCAGTATCCACACTCTTCCGGACTTGTGACACGGCACCTTCTTGATTAACTTAATTTAACCTATATAGTCGAGAGGGTCAAGGGTTACAAATTTGTACTCTCCTGAGAGGGGACCGAAACTCCAAATAAATGTCTACTTCTTTTCTTTACGTATCATGTGAGCCTCAAAGATGCTGCTTTCAAGACAAATTTCTAGCTGTTTATTGACTTTCTAAGTACCTATTCGTCTTCCTTGTTAGAAATTTCCGTAGAAAAACGAAGCTAGGCCTATTGTAAAGGCATCAAAATTTTCAGTACGCAATTTTTCTCATGTAAATCCGTTTCAGGGCATTGTAAAACGATTCCTGAAGATCAAAATTTTTATGTTGAATTTTTTGTTTACATTTCTTATGTACTTATATATTCGAATTTATGCGTATCTCACCCTGAGTACGCTCTAAAAAATCCAAAAACATTCAAAATGTCAATAAATACAGAAGAAAGGATGAATTTGTTAACTAACTACTCTGAGGGGTCGAATTCTGAAAAGTGAGGGTAAAAAAACGAGAAAAATGTATTCAAGTAAATTTATTACTATCTGAATATAAGAACATAAATGTTATAGTTTATTTCGTATCAGCGCGAATTCTCCCCAAAAGAATCACCAAATAAATCGGTTAAAATGATTCTTTGGAAATTCGTACATCAAACTCATGCTACAGTACTGGAACTTTTTTTAAATAAATGAATTGGAGAAGGGCTGAGGACGTAGCTGCGTTGAAAGCGCTTCAAATTACAATATTGTGGAGTTCGGTGTCATCTCAGCAAGATCCCTGATTAAGAAATCGAAATGACGTACCTGGCTATTAATCCATTTTGCTATTTATTACATAAGATGTTTCTGCCACGTTCTCTCTAAAATCATGAATTATAACTCTAATCACCTTTGAACAAACGTCTCTTCTAAGAAAAATTAGTGAAAACTCCCACTTCGAAGGGAATTAATTTACTTGAGTACTAAAAAAAGGACCCTCGTGTTTACGTTGGAAGCTAAATTAACTCTTCTTATACCTAATGAGACGCACGTTATTCTGACGAAGTGAATTACTGTTTTCGTTTATGGCTTGTATGGGATGTTTCATTTTTCATACATGCCGCCAACAGGCTCGAATAGGATGCGGCGGGAGGCGCCTTGATTAATTAAATATTGCGGTCTCACAGTCAGTTCATTTTGCCGCTTTGCCGGCACATGGTAATCCCGCTTGGTCACTTCGATAATATTTCCCTTTTTTTCATTACAAAAAATATATTATTACACCTACCTACGTTACCAATGTTTGGAATAAACTACGAGTACTATTGATTCGGCTTAGTCTGGTCTCTAGTCTGGTTAATTAGGTATCAATCTGAATTCACAACTGTACCATGATTTTCCATACCACGTTCTATTACTTGTGATGTTAGTACTACTTACTGATGAAACCCCTTGTGAATGTGAGTATACTACCTAATGATTTTTCAAATGCAATAAATTATTGTTTTATGGATAGGAGTACCTAGTGAGTTGATATCATGTTTTGTATTCCTAATTAATTATAGAATCAAAATCAACAAAATTTGCTTGTATGTTTAGTGAATGAGAAACTCATTCTGGGCTCATTGTATCCGACCCAAACTGAATAGGACCACCACAATCAAACAATAATAATTACACGAAGAAATTATCAATTCTTTCCAGATAGGTGAACAAAAAAAATCAAAATTTAATTAGTTACCACTTTCACTACTTTAATGTAGTATTTCACGTAAATATTGCACGGGCTGTCGGGCATACAAGTTTGAATGAATGGAATGAATGAATCATTGATCCATTTAATAGTATACCTACCTACATATTATCTATTAGTAGTACACATTCGGACCATATATATTATGTCTTATGAGATTGAATTCCGTACCTACAACTAATTCTCAGCGCTACGTTGCTATGCCATTGTGTCTGCTCGGAGTTTCATTTTATGCAAATAACAGTCTGTCCAATAAAAAACTAATAGATAACTTACTATAATTGAGCTGCCCTATTTGAGAGGAATTGTAGTTTCGCTCTTAAAATAAAAATTAGTTATGATCACTGACTTACGAATACATAGGTAGTCAATTTAATGTCTCTCTATGGATATCAGTGCATATCACAGTAACACCAACATGAAATTAAAACGGTATAATTAGTTATTGAAATACTTAGTTTAAAACTAAGCTATTAGAACTACGGAACCAGAGTGCTTCGGCGAATTCATATTTGGCATGCGCGGACGCCACTATTTATCGGTCCTACCATTGCATTGGTAGAATTTGAATGTACCGAAACATCATTAACCTTAAACTAAAAGTCATGTTTCACACAATAGATTAACTCTTGTATTTTCTGGAAGGACCAATAGACTTTCAAATAAGCCATGAACGCCAGGGACTTGGCTTTTTACGAGGTTCAAACCCAAGATAGGATATAGATAAGGAGCTCAGTGTTTTTCTGAGATGATAATGGCACAAGGACGACGTAAAAATTATCGTCGAAACTTACGTTTATTCAAATTGGTCATTGTTCTCCCGGTTAATGGGAGGAAGTGAAGGAGTTTTATAAGACAAAGAAGGGCTTCTAAAAGGATGGATAAGACTGTGGGGAAACAATACCACGACCCGCGAGTTGACAAAGCGACCCCGGATATATTCATCAACAACCCGTTGCATGTCAACACAAATCCACCACGAAAAATTCATCCAGATTACGTGTTGAAGGGGTATTTAGTATTGGAGCTCCTTTTCTACTCGTTTCTTTTATCCTTTTTTCTGGCAAACTCCTCTGGTTTCTGTTATTTCGACAAAACCGTGACAAATATTGGGATGAAAGGCTCCAAGCATGCGATCCTCTGTTTCAGCAGGGTGAGGTTGGGAGTATTTCTCCGGGAATTATTAAAAAAACAAGAAGCGGAACAGTGGAGAGATAGCCTCTCCAGATAACTTTGCCAGCGGCTCCATGCACGTTCGCAGCTCACTAAATCAAAGTTTTCTGGGTCTCTAAAAGGATTAAAAATTCAGACTCTCGGCGGTGGGGAAAGAATATTTACCACAAACCACGCTTCAACAGCCCAAATTTCAGCTTTGATTCATATACTTAGGTACATATAGGGATAGGCAATAATATCACGTTTTTTTGCAGCGGACTCAATTCACATTTCAATACACAAATAGCAATATCATCTAAACACAAAATAATTGCGAAGTCTTTAAGGAAGTGACGCCAATAATTTATGTACTTATTATTCCATTAGAAAAATTCGCTAGCTAATTCCTGTGAAATACAACTTGATGAAAAAGTCCTAAAAATGATAATTCAGGTATTCTCAAAAAGATAATTCAAAATTACGCAACAAAAAATCACGTGGTGGGCTGCAGTGAGGGAGGCGACCCCTTTTTCCTGGGACTTGTGATAGCAGCACGAAGTTAATTCTAGAGTGAATCGGCTAGTGTTTCCAATTACTATACATCTAACCCACCTCCCCTGCCGGCGTGCTTAATAAGGCTTCCACTTCCAGGATCGGGTAATCCAGGCTGGAAATAATTACTGGGAAATCCTCCAACGACGGTGAGCGCTATCTCGCTTTTCCACCTCTCCAAGGAATCTGTGGGGAGGAATAGTTACAGCTATCGGGTATAACTATTACGGGTCTGCGGGTATAACTATTATATCGATACTATTATTTACGGAGACCATCATGATACTCATTGTCACAGTGAAAAAATACAACAAACAGACAGATAAGAAACCTCATTTGTTCAGAAATGCCTCGAAAATATGAATGTAAAGTGGATACTTTGATTATGTATTTTTAACTAAATACATTTTTACCCAACAAGAGTGGAAACAACTTCCGCTACCTCTAATAGACTCGGAAGCAATATTTGTGAGCTCGTGATGAGCAGAAATGGCTTCTCAATCACTGTCGACTTTCATCAAATAACCCCCTACTTTCAAAACTTCACGAATTTTGATGATTCGGCTAACGTTTTTGGGTACAAAAAAAACCTAGACGGATAAAATATGAGTGGAATGAAATATTAATACGGAACCAGTGGCCAAGTGTTGGAACCGCGCCTTTGGAAAATAGAGAAAAACTACGTATAATAAATAACATTATTTTAGAAAGTAAATGAATAAGCCGTTATTCATTTTTTTGCATAGTCGTCGTTTGACGAATTATTGGTAATTTTCTGTACCTACATTAATAATAATGTATAACATATGGATGATTATTTACATGGTATTTACCTACAAGTTATAGTATGATCATCAATTTGCTTTAGGTTCTGAAAAATCATTACTTTATCTTGATTTTAGCAAGATCCTATTCGGATTTTGCTTGAGCTCACGTAAAATGAATCAAATATAATAGTATACCTAAAAAAAAGTTCATTGTTGGTTTCGAGTGGATACATCTGTGTATATTTTATACAATACACATTAGTAGGGACGTTGTTTTGGTGTATTATTATTTTCCATAATGAACCTTTTTCAACCACCCCACCCCTCAAAATTTGATGTTTGACGTTAAATATTATTACGGTATGTACTATAAAATCATCGATTTTAATAACCGGAAAATGTATTGCGCTTGTATCATTATGACGAACGTAATAACCAATAGGATCTTTATAATAATTTGCAGCGTTTTTTATTTCGGTCCTTCAGCGTGAGGTTTTACTGTTTGACAAGCCCTCTGACAACAAAATAAAAGCCCGAAACTCTATGTTTTATGACCAAACAGGTCGTTAAGCATAATTAAAACTTGGGGAACAGTAGTTAGCCAAGTACGGTTATAAAGGGATGAAATTCCCGTCCGAATGTGTGAAATGATGGCTCCCTTGGCTGAATCTGGGCAACCGTAAACAATGGTTTAATGGGATTTCCACCGAACAGGCGTTGAAAGCGTTAGTGGATAAACCACCCTAATGAATAAATACATCGAGACCCTTCTGGTATAAGAAATATAAGTTCTCCAATAAAAATAATGCTAAGTTCAAAAATTGTACTCCAATACAACTGACGAGCGAAATAGGGAGACAAACAAACTGACAAAACATAGAGAATAGTGTAAAATTAATGTATAATATAGATTTTTTAAGGCAATTTTGGGGAAATGCGTTGTAGGTGGTGTAATATTTTTTGTTTACCTATTAAATTAAATCATTTCTCAAACAATTAAACTGGTATGAAATAATGTAGGTCTAAAATAAAAATCCGGCTTCTAATAGCAATAATAATACTATAGCAATGAGTGGGATGTGTCGGTCCATCGAGTGTTCCTTTTATGAGAATTTGAATTCAATTTCGGACGTTTCTCGTGAAGAGACTAAATATTATAATAATATATGCAATCTCAATAGATATTATGTAGTAGTACTACCTAATTGTGTCAATGTTTACAATGATAATCTTCTGTTTACGAGAGTGCCTATAATAATAATAATGCGGATCGGTGATTGAATCGATAAATTGCCGATTAAGGAAAACTAGCTGTGCCGACCACAATATCCAGCAGTAGTTTAATGGTCTGGAATCAAAATGTTTTGTGGGAAGTTGAAAGCTCTGGGAATAAACTTTAAGGCTCTACTATGCAAAATCCAATATTACAGCTAGTTTATACGAAACTTCGCCGTCGAAGCTATACTCACGGGCGATAAATTCCCCATTGTGATTCTGAGAGTCAAGCTTCCCGCAAATTTAATTAAGTTTTCCAAACTCCCGTTACGTTGGCACACAATGGGAGCGATTTACTTTTCTTGAACTTCCTCGCTATTCGAGAACATTTCCGATTGCGTCCCTCATCACTGAGCCTTATTGGATCAGTCGTGAGATTTAAAACAATAATGATGATATTCGTTTGTTTGATGATTAATTTTATTATTTACTCAATTATGTATGAACCTACATAGAGAGCAACTCAGGTCATTGTAATGTATTTAAGTGTACTTACCTCTTCATGATTCAACATACAGAAATAACAGAAAAGTGGCGATACTCGCTTGATGTGAGGAGGAGAGGGAAACAGTAGGAGGAAGAGGGAGAAACCAATGTTTCTGCTTGGGAATGATTATGATATGTTCATCCTTCATATCAAATTTATTATGAACATCTCAACTCGAAAAAATCGTTGTGGTGTCGTTCAATTTGTTACGAAAATGTCTATCCCCAGATTTAATCATGTTCAAATATCATGCAAAAAATGGTTAAATTACACGAATTTTCCTAATTCAGGTACGAACGTGTTTACTCAATCAATGTTATGAAAATCCATATATAGGAAAGCCCGGAAGAAGATGATAACGTACGACATCTACAATAATTGCATCGTTTCGCGAAAAAATCTCATCGTGATACGTGTACGCATTCGAGCTTGATTGACGCACAAACAGACAGACTGTGAGGTAGAACTGACTATAATTATGATACGAATAGACTAGTCAATTTCTCGGGCTAGCACGGGTAGTTTCAGTAGCTTTTAGATTCCTCATGCTTTTGGATCATAACCAACATGATCCCATAGTGACATGTACGAGTGTGTCGGTCGCGAGGGACAGTAGGTAGGTTCTTGGTGAAAAAAGGGGGTGTTCAAAGATGAAGAGGAAACCAAGGAATGAAAACCAGTGATAGCAATATTGTGAATCGAACCGAACACTTACCGAAGTCGAATTGAATGAAGATGACAAAACGGAGAATGAAGCTATCAAACGAAAATCAGTAGGTACGATTAGATGTAGGATTACTAACATCAACTAGGATACCGAAGTTGAAGATTGCAAACATGCATGAAAAAAAGGGATTCAGGAGATTTACGCCTGACTTAAATTCTGTGAAATGCCCAAAGAGGGTTGTTGTGGCAGGTTTCACGATTCCCACTCCGTAAGTTTCAATCGTTCCCAAGTTCCATCAACAGCCTCTTCAATCCGATTTCACGCCTTTTCGTGAAAAAAGGGGATTTACGGCTCATAGTAGAAAAAAGAAGCAAGAGGGGGTGTAGCAGTGAAGAACCCACTTGTGTCTACTCCAGAAAGGTGAAATCAGAAGGGTGAGGATAGTAATGGAGTTGCATTAAGGTGGTAATCCTCGAAGAGGCAATATGGGACGGGGGCGGCCAGATCCTGCTGGGGGCGTCCTAGTACGGGGGATTATAGTCGGCAACGGATTTGCATATCGTATTGAGAGAAGGGACCTCTAGTTGTAATCCTGTGTCATTGTCGAATAGGAGGGATGACTCTCTCCCCTAGAACCTCTAATGGAGTCCTTCTGTTTCATAATCCCTCGGGACCGTTGGAAGCTGGGGGTTCTCGCTAACTCTCCAGTATTAAACCGGAAAAGTTGAAATTATATCGCATTTACTCCGTATTATCCTGGGTGGCAACCTGTTACGTAGTCATGGGGTGTTTCGAAACGTTCGAACGTTTTCCTCATTTCTCAGTGTCTACAGCCTGCAGGAAAATAGCTCGCTGAATCACAATACCTAGTTTCTCCAAGATTTCACCATGCATGTTCAAACCAGCATGTAACGAATCATCATCGCATTATTCCTTTCATCGTATCCAATAATAAATTAGCAAAAATTCATTGTTACTCAAGCAAAGTGACAGAAACCTGTACAACAAAGATGGATGGAGGGTAAAGTACAAGTCTATCCAGTGCAAGAGCAAACATTTTTTCAAAAGACCAGAAAAATTAGACACCCCTCATATGGGGCAAAAAGGCTTTCCATCTCGCTATATATATAATAAGCCCATGTTATGGGCTTAGGAGACCTCTTCAAAGTGACTTCTATTCCCCGAACTGGAATAGTCGGTGATACAGCACTGTTCGTTTGGAGATTAGGTACTGAATGAAAAAAATTTACTCCTACTAAATATGAACAAACTGAAGCCTAAAAAAGACTGGATTATCGCGATGACGTGATGTTATGTTTTTGTTGAAGATTCATTTGATGTGAGAACTTAACAACATCATTGTTTGATAAAACTCCGAATAATTATTAAAGTTGGACTCAGGACAAAAAGTCCCATTCGATTCATATAGTATGACCTAATCTGAGAATTTTCAAAGAGCTAATCAAATGACATGGGAGGTTTGACTTCGGGGTGTGGCTCCAGGTCAGGGAGTTTGGGAACTCCGTATTGGGTAACGTAGTAAACCATCCTAAAGCACGGATATACGACTGTTTCTAGTAAGTACATACTTATTGTCTTCTATCTATACCCTTGTAGATACATTCATGAATGATGTGACTGCTCGGCACAGTACTAGGAATTTCATGCGAATACAGTCACTCGTCACAGTACCAGGAAAGTCTAACAGTCGGTAATAATGGAATCGTACCGTAGAGAGCTCAACCGTTCATTACCGCGGATCAGACCACGAGCTTCACGGGTTTACAACAAATCCAGTCGTATCAACTGTCCTTTGTCACGCTCATACTCGTAATTTCCCTCGAGTTCCCTCTTCCTGGCCCCGACACAAAAATTACCTCCATTACTGCGTTGACGGATACAATATACAAATAAATTGTCCCTGGTGTGAAACTACCTGGCACCTCACTATTTTACTATGAAAACGATTTCGTTCACGCTAGTACACGTTTACCTTGGTGTTAATTTGTAAGTAATAAGCCTTTCCGATCAAGGATCGTCAAAATTTCCTTCGTTTAAGACGGAGGATTCTCATTTGGAATTATGGAATACCTATTGCATTGGGTAAATTTTTTTTGTGAATATGGGTATCCACTCGATGTTGATGTACCTACTTATCTACTCGTTAGTCTGAAGAAGTCTGAATTAGTTCTCTGGATAGAACCATAATTAGGAAAGAATATCCCTGTTTGTTTGTGTAGTTGGGAAATTTAGAATCTTCTTCTAAAAAAAGGCATAAGATTTTATTTTATCGATTTTCTTCCAGTTTCTTACCGTTAATAGATAAGAGTAATAATAAAAGAGAGAGTTATAATAATAGTAATAAAATAGATAAGAGCCCGAGTAGGTAACGCAAAGGTATTGTGAGGTAGAATACCTATAATGTGACCGAAGAAGTTTGGTTAATGGCTAGAGAGGAAATAACCCCCACGAAGGAAGCCATACTTTAAATTATTTATAAATAATATACACTAGTAGGTATGAGCACTTCAGGGAATTGATTTTGGTTGATTGATTTTTTTTTTTTTTCCAATGTGATGGTTTTAGTCTAAACAAAACATGATGGTTTTGGCCTGAAATATTGATGAACACTTCAGAGCTTGAAGAGGAAGGAAGATTACAATGTAAAGCACTGCGTTCTTTATCTCCAAACACGATCACAATAATAACCGCAGGGAACATTCACGAGTACAATGTATTCGGGATCCGCGGCCAGAATATGCCTCGCTGAGGACAAAGAAGGCTTTTTCCGATTGTCAGAAATCAAAATGCCTTCCAAGGCCAGCGACAACGTCCAGCTTTCAGCCGGTTTCGATATGTACATTGTTTACACCAACCTTTCAACCCCACAATGCGACCTCTGATTTATCACGCTCCACGTATATATTTGAACGAACAAAAAAAGGATTGAGAAGGAGAATCGCGGCACGCCGTTTTTTCATCCTTATTTTTGACACTGTGCAGAAAGCTATCCAAAAGTGTTAAATCGGTAAACATAAAAAAGTAAAAGAATAACAGAGGAAGGGAATGAGAGGACGGAGAGAGAAAGGGAAGGTGAATTGAATTGTGTCGGAGCTGGCTTTCTGTATTGTTAGATTTATTGCTTTCCCCTCGAATCGTAGCATAATCTGTCGTTTGATAATTTATGATCGCCGTTGTGCGTTTCCATTATTTTTTGCGTCCGCAAGCGCGACACCTCTATTGGGGTGGTTTTCCCGTCATCCGTGTTTTGAGGGGAGTTATGATGAAAAACTTCTCAATCCGGAATATTGGGAGAAACCGGGAACAAGCCGATATCTAAACGAATTGTTGTTTGTTGCTTTTCGAGCTCATTACTGTCCATTCACATTTAAACAAGTATTCTGAGTCTGAGCTTGTGACCGAAAAATAATATATTTTTAAGAGCAGTCACTGTGGGTTCAATCCTCATTCACTAGAGTGAGGGTGATATCCTGTAATCCGATTGCATTCAATCTCGCTGAGCTGGTTTGCATGATATTTATGTTCAAAGCGATACCTATTTTTCGTAAATAAGGTGACTTAACATTGTAATAATTGAGCATTTTCGTGTTACTGTCATAATAGTTGGTATCGTCACTAGTTTTGAGAGCCATCGATTAAATTATTATTCTCAGCTTGATTCATAATATAGGATCGTTATGCTATCTAAAAGCCGAATTGCATTCCATGAATAAGTGAAGCTATCTCAATTCGACTACCACCTTATAATGTTAACCTATTTTTTTTTCTTTTGCATCTTGAGAACGAAAAGGCCACTCAAAAATTCATCATTATCGAACACTAACTGAATGAATATTTAGAAAAACCTTAGATATCATGTATTTTTAATATTACCCGCACATTCTACATTCAAAAGTCTTTAATTTTGGTTCAGAGTGTGAAATTCGGTGAAAAATGTTCTTGGAATAGGTATTCAAGTTTCTGAAAAGCTTCATTATAATATGCACAGGAGCGCTGCAGTAAATCGCACGGTGTCAATGGATACACAAAATACAGAAGTTTATTAGCTGACGACACAAGGTCTTTTAATGACCCGCCTGTCAAGGGTGTTTTTCAACCGCGGATATTCCGTAGGCGGTCGTGGAAAAATAAACACGGAATGTGCACGTTTGAACGCAAAAGCAATTACGAAGAAGTGGGAAAGGGTCGCTGGAATGGAAGTGCTCTCGAGACAGAGGAAGGTGATATAAGACACATGACCTGGAGGGGTTTCTTCAGGAGTTCTTCGGTCGTTGAACAAGATGGTACGACGTGGGAGGTCCTCACGAAGAGGGCGCTGAAGGAAGATACGAGTGCGATGGGTCGTGGCCCGCACCACCTCCACCTGTTCTTACTCAACTGCACGGGCTACTTATCAGACTATACCACGTCCTCATTCATTAATTCCATTCTTGGTAACGGACATAGTAATTTGGGGCTATCGGAGCCATAATTGGATATTTGAGTATCTTTGCCGTAATAGTTTCCTACGTGTTATTAGGCTTTTTAGGAGTGCCATCAGACGGGGAACTATAAAAGTAGGTAGCTACCTTTGTGACTCACAGTTATACCGATTATTTTAGAGAATCACTCTGATATTGCTTCTCTGATTTCAAGAACAGGATAGCCTCATTGTTTGCGGTATATGGAGTAAAAAAATATTGTGTCCATTGAAATCACACGAATTTCGCGTTTCAATGCTTCTTGGGCAAATTTTGTCTCAGTCTAAACTTTGAGAGAATTCGTCTCATTTTTATGAAATAATCAGGTATTGTGTGGGTTAACCGGTAGACGTTTCCCCACGAATTGCATTGCTGTGGGACCAATGCTGGCATTCACGCCACGTATGCGAACGTGAATGTCGTTAAACAACGATTTTTCACTATCTAAACGGCCGATTTCGCTCAAATTTGGAAGATATTTGGGGGTTCGGACATCGAAAATACTTTCAGATTCCTCGTACTAACATAAACTTCGTACCCATAAAGACTTGATTAACAACGTCAGCGGGAGTTTGCTAAGACGTCGGATTTGATGGAAGGTGATTCTTCCTCGAACCCCTCAACACGAGGAGAGGCCCCCGACATAAATCCGAGGCGGAAGAGATGCGAAGTAAAGTCCCTCGTATCTATTTCCGGAGGACTCTCACTCTATTCCTGATGTCTCTCATTTCCCTAACACGGGCGATATACAAGAGAAATTATTCTCAGAGAGAGAGAGAGGAAGCCGAGGGGACTGCAAAGCGGGCTTCTGGGAGCCCTAAACTCCGAAAACGCTGCAGCCCATTAGGTGCGCTGATGAAAGCACGGCCGTTTATATGCACCCTCCCAGACCTGGCTCTGATTGATTTAATCATGGAAACGGTAAACGGAGCGAATGGTCTGGGATGCTATTTGAGTTCCCATGCAACCCTTTTCATGTTGGGAGAACGTTCCGAATGAGGTTATCTCTCTGTTAATAAGGAGAGTTTCAGATCTTGGAAGTTTCAAAAGTAACACTCTTGTTACTGTTGCTATTACTGAAGCACGTAATAAATTCTAACTATTCTGACCAAAAATCTGCAAACTTGAAACAATAAGATTATTATTGTGTTTTCTCGCGACAACTTCGTAAAAATTATTTGTTTGGGGCAAACAGAATATGTAGCTTCTTCAGAAAACCTGCCGATTTCCAACTCAGAATTTAGTTAGGCTGAATCAAAAATGGCTAGAAAGTACAGGGTGAGGTGAAAAGTTCCGGGTACTGAGGTCCCACTCGCTCAATGAAATAGTTGTCGGAGACGTCAAACTTCCCGAATTTCAAGACCCTTTCCGCTCATCGAATACCACACATAAATCATAGAACCTTTTTGGAAGTACCAATATTTACATTCGCTGTTATCTTCTTCCTGGATAAATAAAGAATGACCATAGATACAGAATATTGTGGGCAGCTAGATGTGGAAGGAGATATTTTCGAGACCTCCAACTCTATATCAATTTTCCAGTTGTTCCCCCACCTGTTGGACCCTGATATTATACTACTTAGGTGTCTAATATGAAAGTATTAGTTAGCTACAGCTTCAAAAATATTTCCACGTTTTTCAATGTATTATTCGGTAGTGTGGACTTTAGTATTATTGATCTAAACGGACTAATACATCTATTTACCAATTCATCTTAGAACAGTGCCATCAATAACGACGAAGACATTACCATCAGAACAAATCATACAGCATTCTGAACACTAGGCACTCCCCGTACAGAGAAGCCTACGGTTTTCTTTTAATGACGTGTTCTACATATATATCACCCACTCCTGAAATAGAGCACTCAACGACAAGAAGAAAAAGGCCATCCAGCGAACTATAACCGGCAACATCTGCTTAAAATTCCACGCTTTTGTGCGATCCTATTCAGCGACCATCCTTTTCAAACACAAACTATGATTATTCCAAAAGAGGCTCCAGTGGCACACTGAATATTTATACTTATGCAAATCAGAAATTGTCGACAGACAATACATAGGAGTCATACAGACCAGACGAAACAAACATTGTAAAAGCCTAGGAATGCTACACGACGTGAATGTTAGCTTATGGAATTGAAAATGGAGCCATCAAGCTGGAAATGGTATATTCGTTGATCGATGGAGCAATTAGTGTTGAAGATTCCATGAATGAGTATTTTACTGGTAATTCTATGCTATGGTCGCAACATTCTTAAAAAAAAAGAAGGCATCATCAGATGGAGTCCAAGAGACGTAGTACATAATATGTACTACATATGTGTACAAACGTCCATGTAGTTGTACATGTTATATGCACATATTATGTTGTTGAGTGATTTCAAACGTAGTGTACTTTGGTACTCCCAACCTCCAGATAAAGAGAATGATATAGGAAATCAGAGAGGAAACGGAGAAACTCAGAGCAAACGAATGGCAGGATGAATTTGGGTATTTGCAGGGGGCTAAAGTGAAAAGTACCTACGCTAAACTCCTTTTCGCAGTTATTTCCAAAACAGAAGCCTCAGAGGGTTAAGAACATTATTTGCTGGTTGGAAATATTTCCCTGCAAAGTGTCAATCGGTTTTACCGAAGCTCCATGGACTCATTACCGTTCAAGAATTATCGCTCTTTAATTACAGTCAAACTGCGAAGAACTGATCCTTCCGCATTTCCCCATCGCTTCCAAGGATTAGCTCTCAATTCCAATTATTAGCACCCTCCTTCTCGGGATTAAGAACGTCATCCCATCTTTTGCCCTGCTCTCCCTCTATTCCCAAAGGATCTGCCCTTCCGTTTCCTTTTTGTCCTTTATTCCCCATTCACCTTCCCTATTCACCCCTATTCTACCCCCTCCCGCCCTAACGAATCACTCCTGTTCATCAACCGGAGAAGAACCTTCATCTTGAGAGTCCAGAAAGCCGTGTGATTGGCGAAGAATTAAAATCTTTCTCCGATGCAGACTAGGATGCCCCTCCCGTCTTCCCTCATAACGAGTATCCTATAATAGCGTCGTTTTTGGTATGAACATAATAAAGATTATAATTATGAATTTAAATGAGGGTTGTGTTCGGAATGGAGTAGAGTCAACTCGCCAGTAACAGGCACTCCCAACTTGATAGCCAAATAAAAGTTTCATACGTTCTACACATTTTTCAGTAGCAACAATTAATGAGTGGATAGGTAGGACATCAATCCGAGATACCATTTTTCAAAAGATACGGAAAACCGATTTTTAAACGAAATCCGACTAACAGTATATACCTACTTCCTGTACTTCCTGAATTTGGATTGCGAAGAAGAGTCTGTTTCACTTTCTTGTAAGAGGTAAAAGCAAAATAATAAACAACGCCAGCTTTATCTCTTCCTCCGTCTGTCTGTCTGGAAATACAGTGACAAGCTAGAAAGGAGAGTGAGAAATTTCATACCTTTTCTTCCTCGACCCGCTAAGAGTTTTACAGCTCTGAATATTTAAAACTGTAAAGCTCCTTCTATGCACCTTCTCCCTTGAAAGCATTGTCAGAGGTTTTGAAACACCGCAGATATGCTGTCTGGCAGCTTTCTCTCGACGCAGAAGTCTGATCTTCAATGGCTTCAAGAAAACGGAATGGGGGCTGCCGCTAATGTCGCAGTTACTACCATTATAACTGTGGTACTTACACGAGGAGTTTCAGTTCCGTTATGAGTTTCTGTGCGTTTCGTATAGTTTCTGCTTCTCCTATTGTCATAAGACTTCCTTTGTCTATTAAAGTTACGTCGGAGGCGCTTGGGACTCGAGGCGGTGAATTCTGAGTTGAAATCGGTACCAAATTAACAGAAATTGTTGTTGTACTGTTACCTATTATCGTAGTTAGTTAATCAACAACTAACTTCTTGAGTAGTCAAAGCATAACTGCTAAACTAGCCAGTAAAATCGTAATGATAGTAAGTTGCTGTTCCTCAACAGTTCATGATAATATAATATATCTTTTCACATGAGCTGGCATGAACATTTAATTGTCACCCTAAATGTTATCCGTGCCAAGCAGCACATACATCTTTTTACTCCCATTCCTTACTTCACTGTTATACAGTGATGTACAAATCACTGACCAAGGATTATTTATTTATGTCAAGACGGATGCTCACGTGTGCGCTACTGCCATCACAATCTGAGGAAGAACGCCTTGCAAATTCAGTGAAAGCGCCGACGGCGGTGGATCTTTGGCGATCTCGATATATATTGATTATTCCCCATAAACATGAAACATAAATAATCCAAATTAGTATAGTCATTTTGTAGGTACAGTGCATCGAAGCCTTCTACATTGGATTTGAATGTGATAAGGCATCACATACATCTGTTGATGAAATTATGAGATCGAGCGTTCTACTTTGTTGCGCTTTGGGTTGTACTTATGGCAATGTGCTCCTAATACGGCGAAATAAACTATTCACATCTTGTACGGATACAGCTAATAGTTTTTCTGTATGTGTAAAATTTAATTTTTAATTTTCCGTCATCACTCGCCTTTTCCATCATAAATTTTCATTCATATTTCCAGGATCCTGCTCATAACTAACAAGAACGCTCTCCCACTTGACGTTTACTTATTTGCTTCCCCTCCTTTCCGTTTCTGTTTTTGCAATCTTCATCTCCTTAACCGTCACTCCAACCGCCGTTCCCGGGTTCCTCAGTACCTGCTATTTATTCCTTCTCTTCTTCTTCCCCCCTTCCAAACATTTCCCGAGAGGTAGCTCGAGTAGTTCCTCGCGGGAAATTCGTTCGCTTGTCTCCCCATACCCCCTTCCCTTGTATTACCTTCAGTCAATGTCACTGACTCCTGACGCTGTTTCTCTTCCACAACCCGATTTATTTCCCTGACCCGCCCGGTTTTTAAGTAAATATTTATCTGTGATTTATAGAGCAGTTCCGCCTCTTGAGCCTGTAATTTGTTCTTCACTGTTCCATAGACCCTTTCGAGCTCATTGGCTTACAATCTGTCTTCAAAACTCGTCTAGGTAGAGACTATGATAACAACAATTTCGGTAGGTTCCCCTGCTGATGAGTAGGTATTCTAGAATGGAACCAACAATATTCTGACTAACACACACACACACACAGACAAAATTGAAAAACCCTCGCTAGGATTAAGTAGAGACCCTGATTTAGCTTGGCGCTTCACCAAATGTGTACCCACCATAGACAATTACCGAGGTATCTATCCATTAGATTAAAATTAAGTCTTTTATGAATGCTTAGAAATTATGAATTGGAACAACATGAAATAGGCTCATGGGATGGTACCAAAACTCTTTGAGATGTAAATGGTGTGCTAACTATTCAATCCTATGCGTTTCCATCAGGTTAAAATCACATTATCACAAATATTGTTAGCAGATTACTATAAGAATAGGAATACGTGACCATCAGTGTCGATACCAGCTGGCAGTAGATTTTTCAGCAGCGGTTACGTTAGAGTAGCTTCCAAGTGCCTATCTAACAACCCAAAGCATTTCAATAGGTAGCAAGAATATGGCTAATGACGACTTCACTCGTGCAGGCACGCCGTGATTGAGTCTTTCATGCAAAGCTAAAGCAACTTCCCTCAACGTTCAAGTGAGGCGGAAAATCACATGGTAACTACCGCGAAGTACATTTTCCCACACTACATTATGTACAGCACCTCCGCAGACAGGACTATGTTGAATAGATTCTAATGATGCACCCTGAATAAGTGGGGATTGAGGAGGAGTGAGGGGCGAGCAGGCTGCAGGTGCGTGTTTGCCACCGTCCATCAATCACGTCATACCGTTGATTAATGCTCATCTCAGTGGGAAAATTGACTCGAATGTTTACATAACGATTTATCTTCTCGGGGTGGGTTCGGCACTTTGTGGGCTGCCCGAGGGTTCGGACGGGGCCCCCTCTGGCGGTAGCTCATATTGTTCCACTAATGGACGGAGCGAGGAATCAAGAATATGGTGAAGGTATTACTCTAGATTCTTAATGTAACAACTCTTAACTGTGTGAAACTCTAACTGCATATAAATAGGAGCGGCCTGGAGAAGAAATTAGAAGGAAGTTAGTTCGATTAAGCTTTCTTCCATTTTTCAGAAAAAATCTACATATCAGGAACTTAACATTATGCATGAGCTCTGGCTGAGGTGAGGTTCAAACAGATACTGACATGGTGAAATTTCCATTTATTTTATGATAAAACGGTCTGATCAGAAATAATGTACATCACCGAGCGATTCAGTAAAAAATACGCTGAAACGTGAAAATGCCACATAGCTTCATCTTGTCCGAGAAAATTTGAAATCAGAAAATGAATCAAAACTGAGTTCAAAACTCTTGACGGTGTTGATGTTTGTCAGTTTAGACCAAATGTCAACAGAAACGTGAACGAATCTTACGTTAGAGCGTGTGTGGAGCGTACCTTTGATTCAATAATGATGACATTCATATGGGAGCTCAAGGGGCCATATCCGCATAATCCATGAAAATTTGAACAAAATCAGACGATAACTCTAGAAGATGTGACTGTAACAAGGGAATGCGTGCATTTAGACCGACAGACAGACACGGAACCATAATATATTATGTTCGGGAAGCTCTGAAACGTAAAATGCGAGTGGAAATTTCAATTTTGGAGGAAAAAAATTGTTCGATTCTCAAATTGAAAACAAAGCTTCCACTACCATCGGTAGACTCGAAAGCAAAACTATTTTACCGTAAGTATTGGGAAAATTCTGCCTTTCCCGTTGCACTCGAAAATTCGTCACTGATGCATTGTGAATAGTTTTAGCCACCAATGCCTTCTGAGTAAGCTACCTACTTAAATGTGCAACGCCTAACTCCCCTCCCCCATCTAATGGTCAGGTTTGGCACCATCTGACTATTCATATTAATTTATGAAATCAGTTTGAAGATTTTTGTGTATGATCCAAACCTGCAGACCTCTTTTGTTTAGTATTTTATTCCATCCCAACAAGCATGGGGCATATCCTCGCGGCCGAATACCGCATTTTGGTGGACCATGAGACTTATAATTATTTGGATGTACTAATACAACTAATACACCAGAAATTTCATGGTGGCTACATCCACACTGTGACCATCTTTGATAATTGAAATAGGCTTGGTTTTCGGAGTAACCGATGCGCATTATGTTACTCGAACCGCCAGCCCTTCACTGGGTGATTATTTCTTCTCTCTTCTTCCACCTCGCAATCAAACGGACGGATAGATTCAAACCTGAATCAGTTCTTTTGGATTCCGCTAGGACCTGCAGATTTTATTATCAGATAACAACTTAACATAATCAGTGACCTGGATGCTCGCTGCGCTCGCATCTTCGAGAAATGAAAACATACACCAAACAATTTATTTATAAGTGAACGAAGCAGATCACAATTCTCCAGATCACGTTTCAAGTGCACAACAGGCCCCCAGAGAAATCCAGACGAACTAAAAAGGTCTTGTAACGCCATATACTCTCGTGCTAATCAACCCCTTATTCATTTCCCCTTATTTCCTCCTTCAACTCCCGAAAAAAGCCGTTGATTAGTCCAAGTTGTCACAGAAGCCCTGCAACAATACGAGCTCACGTGCGGCTCACGAGCGGTGCGCTGTCCCCTATTTTCACCACTCGGATTAGCATTCATGCTCGGCGGAAGAGGGCAATAGCGTGCGACGCCCTGGCTCCCGAGCTCTAATCATCTTGACGTGGATAAAATGACAACCCAGTTGCTTTCCCGTCTCTAATTGAGGGTTCGGTGACATTCGTGTCTTGTGATTCTGTCCGCTGACACATCAAGCCCCACACATCCCCCCTCCCCAATCCCCTAAGTCATTCTAGAATTAATACGAGTTGCTTCGTAATTTTAAAGTGAAACCCATCAACATCACTCACGCTCGTCTCCTCAAACGCGTTATATTTTTTCAACGACGTTTTTGTCACCTCGTTCTCATCACCTGTAGGACTTAAATTTGCGAATTTGAAGGGTATTAGGCATTTCGAGGAGACAAAGACGAGCATCAACAACAACAACCCTTATAAATTCATGGTGTCCAAAATGCAGCAGTATCCCCCATCAGTTTTTCTCGAATCGGTTCGAGAGGAAACAGTTGAAAATAGTTACTCCCCTAATTTTGTGAGCTATAATAGAAAAATGTCATTTTTGTTCACGTTGTTTTGCTTCCTCACTACCGAAGGTAGGGAGGTGCACGAAACAAAATTGCAAGAACCATTAATTGATTGTGCAAGAAACACAATTGCTGCTGGATGGCCACTGCAGTAGAGTCCTCAAAAACCATGAAGTACCTTTATGATTATTACAATACCATCATTGTAATGCTGCACTTTTTTTTCTCCAAATAAACAATGTTAATGCAAGAAATAAAAAAACTGGGTGTCCTCCAAAATCAAAATTTTCATTTGCTTTTCACGTTTGAGAGCTTCTGAACATTTTGGTTCCGTATCTGTCTGTGGTCAATTCCTTGTCCCCGGTAAAACTATAAATGAAGTTATGGTCCGAATTTTATGAAATTTTATGGGATTGTGGGGGTAATTTTCAATGTAGCGTGTACGCATGCGCAAACGTGAATCCCCTGAAACTACGATTTCTCACTTCGCAGTCGACCTATTCCGCTCATCTTCGGAGGGTAGTTGGAGGTTGACAATTGCCTTCTAATTTCGACACGATTTTATCACTAATATCGACTCCTCATGCGCCATTTTGAAATGTGTTCCATAGCTATAACTCCGGAATTACTGGGCTAATTTCGGTGAAATTTTCAGAGATTGTACGAGGTATCCCCCACACAGTACCATATTATTTTCATAACTATCGAACAACTAGTAGCGTGTGCGCATGCCCAAACGTGAATTTCCTGAAGCTACGACTTGGCAGACGATTTGGGATTATCCTATCAAGCTATTTCCAGGGTCGTAGGTAGGTATATAATACCTACCTACGACCCTGGAAATAGCATGAATATAAAACACGCGCTTTTCATCGAAAATACGAGAGGGTTTTCAAGTGCGTGTTTCCGACTACTGATAATTGGCTGACTAACACGATTTGTTGATAAGATGATCTAATACAACCGAGACGATCTTGATGAGACTTGTAATTTGGATGATACTTGAAATTTATAGAAAGCAAAAGATCTTTCATAGCTACTAATGTCGTGGAGAGCGGAATAACTTCGAATTCATGACTGAATATTTACAGAATATTTTATGAGTTGCATCAGATACAATTCATTGCGCTACGACATTCAACGAGACGACAATAGGTCAGTTCCGACTCCGGTGAGAGCTCAAGCACGACTTGTATTTCACCTTCGTGACCCCGTAGGAAATGATCTGAAAGGGAAGTGATGATAATTATAGAAATATATGGAAGAAATGGGGGGTTGAATGATCCGTGTCCATGGGATCCTAGTAATACCTCGATATTGGACAGGATTCCGGTTATAATGAACGACTGTGGGGGAGAGTTCGTGGTTGGTCCGTTGGTCCCCGTCCATTTGGTGGGACATTCGACCGTGAAAAACCGACTCGATTCCCACGGGCACGCTCCTCCTCAGTCACACCTTGTTGAACCTCTCACCTCTGACCTTCTTTAAGAAAAAAACCTCCTTTCATATCCTCAACAAGACCTATCAGAGGTTGCCCATCACACATGAATAATCCAATTCATGTTGAAGGTTTATTAGTGTATGGTGGATATTTTGGGATTGTGGAGAGGACGAAGAAGACTAACATTTGGTGCGTGTTTTCACACTAATTCTTTTATCAGTGTAGACTTGGAAGTCATTCTCAGGGAAATATATTTTATTCCACGTCACTAATGACCCCTCTATATTCATTGATTTCATAGTCGACGAATATAAAATTGTTACCCATGTCAATAATATTTTGAATGAGCAATATTCCAATAAATCACCTACCTGTTTTTATACGTGTAGGATAACATTCACCGGAACTGCTTCATTCCATTCATTGGCCGGGTTAGTACCTGTGAAGAAAAATCATATTATAGTTCAACAAAAGACTCATGTTGCAAAAGTTTATATTGATCAAAGGCACTAACAGAAGTTCATATTGTGAACTGCAAAATAAAATGAAGTTATACGTAACATAAAATATCCATGTAGGTATGCATCTATGAAAAAAACTGGCTCATCAAAATCCTACGTCTACGTAGTTACCTAGGTAGGTATCCTGTAGGTAGGATTGACACAAATAAGAATTAGCAAAAAGGAAACTAAGGTTTGTTTTGTATCTCTATAATTTTTGGTGTTCAATAAGCCAGGATCTGAAGAAGGAGTGATATTACGTGAGTTCGTCTGATTTCAAGGCAGCGAGTCCCTCAAAAGAGCTGAGGACACTGTTACGTTTATGTCCTGACTACGCCGAACTGTGTTTGACCCTCGCACACATAGACTAAAAAGCACTCGCAACCTTCCAAGACCACGATTTCCTGGACTTCGTCCAGTCCGAAAAGGTCTGAAAGCTGGTGCCTTCGAGGAAGGCGACCAAATAATCCTCCTAGACTCACTGATACGTTCGTCGTTCATGTCCTGTCTACACCGAACTCCTTGTACCTACTCATAGACCACCCGATACCCTTTACCTTCTAAAAACCACCTTCTAGGGTTACCTTGATTTCCTCCAGTCCTGGAAGCGATTCGCCCGGAAAGGCAGGTCTGTAGGTCTGTGGAGGAGGCAAGCTTCTCAATAATTGCAATGCAACGGCGCACCATCCAGTGAAGTTAACTAAGCTTACAATAATGGTCAATGATCGTTATTCAATGAGGATCAGCCAACTTACGGCGTTTACGGCCGTAAACTGGCTGATGAATTGATTTTTTATCATGTCCGAAATAATAAGACTGCACCGTCGAGGAATCATCGAAAGACCATATAACGAGAAAAGCCGAAGCTTCTACAGAGGTTTGAGGTTCGAGCAATTACGCAAGCAATTACTTCCATCCTGGCCTGTACCTCAGCGCAATAAAGGTGTTCGCTAGAAGATGAGCAGGCTGCCGTTAGGAAACCATTAAATATTTTTAATGCCTCGCCAGTAATCTTCGTGGTACGAGCGGAGATAGCTAGAAGAACGAGACTGCGTTTTTCAAAGTGTTAAACCCTTTAAGGGAGTTCAGAAAAAATGAATAAATGAAAGTATAATGAATGGAGTAAAACAAAAATAAATTAATAAATATAAAGGAAACTTCCTCTCTTGAAAAGGACAGAGACTGAAGAGAAGTGACTGGATGGGAAAGAGGTCATGTCTGAGGCAACAGAGATGTATACGCTGGAGAGTGTTGAGGAGTGAATACGAGACGCAAGCAGTATGCAGCCGCAAGGTAACGATGGGATGAGCCTTCAAGGTACCTACCACACCAGGGTCGCTGAACTGTAGACTTTGAAGATGAGGGAAATGAAAGAGCAGTGGCTGTAGCACAAGAAAATCAAAAATTGCATGCCATGCTGGAATTATTTCCACTGAATGATTAGTAGGCACCATGGCAGACATGGTTTGAGGAGTATAGATCTCACTTGCATTACATATATACTACACAGGCGAATAATCTATGTTGATTTTGTTCAATGAAACGGTATCATTGGCAAGTGTAACAAGATACAATTTAAATAAGTATAATTTTTCATTTAACCACTACACATTTTGAAAAACTGTGTTTCTTGGATTAACTAGAATTTCCTCCAGCGCTTATAGCGTTTAACAGAGCACAATTCCTACGAGGTGTTTCCTGCAGGTGAACTGGTTGGGCGAGTGGATATTTTATCGTTGAGGGGTTTAAAGTTCTCGGAGTAGCCGGTGAGGTTATTAATAATAAATTCGACGCAAAATACGACCGACAGTTCAATTCCTTCTGAGAGGGGCGCTACTGCGTAAATACGATTGCGTTGGTTAAATATTAGACACTCCGTTTCTTAAAGTTTCTTGCGAACTGAAGATTGCTGACTCTTTTTCGATTTCTAGAAGCGATTTGAGTCCAGACTCTGGACTCCGGAGACTCGTAAACTTCGTCTCCTAACGCTACAGGTGAGTTATACTATCCCATACTCTTTTGAGATTCTTGTATGCAGTGATGGCACCCCTGCTCCACCTCAAGTGGGAACGCAGGTTCAATGTAACAGTCAAAGAAGCACAACGGTAATTTTTTGCTGAAGCAAAAAATATCAGTTTGTTCAAGACTTTGTCCCCTTGTGACTTTGTGACTGTGTAATGGATTCATTACCCGTTCTAAACAATATTTATGTTTGACTCTACCTGCACATTAATCTCACACTCGAATTTTTTCAACTCGGTAGATCCTGGACGTACGTTGAGAAATACTACCAGTAGTTCCTCATTTACCTCATAATATATTAGGTCATACATTGTGGTTGGAATAATATTATTTATCATCAGGAAGAAACAGTTTCATGAGAAAAAACGAATGTGAATACTAAAATAGTGACATTTTAATATAATTTATTATTGAGTATGTTTCAAATTTCATGATGATGCATTCATATACCTCAGTTGATATCCTCATTTCCAGTACAACTAGTCCTACCTATTAGAAATCCAGGAATTCAATCTCCAATGAGGAATATTAATTTACCCAAATCTACTCGATGCTCTACTCGCTCTCACAATGTCTCAAACAATATTATCTATAGAGCTGAGCGTCCTCTAGGTCGGAAGCGCCGAAATTACGAGGTCCGTCCACTATAGAGCGGATCTGATCGGCCGCTCCTTCTTTTTACCAGTACCACGCTGATCGTTGACCAATGGTACAACCATTTCTCTTGGAATTGTCTGATTTCAGCAAAGCAGAAGGTGAAGTTATACAGTGAAGTCATACCTGAACCTTTCCACCCGTTTTGTGATGAAACTACTCGAAATTTCGAACTGAAAATCGGAGGACAGGGATTTCCAAGGGTGTTCCGACCCACTGGAGATTAGTGCACTCAGGTTAAAATGAATGTGACGAATTTTGTACAATTGAAGAGCAGGTACCTAGGTGTTTTCGGAACAGAAGCATGTACCTACCATATCCTGTCAAACCGTGGTAAACAATTTTTAATTTATTATCAATACAAGATCAAAACAATTTAATAGGTACCTAAGTACCTACCTATCTGTCGAAGTAATAAGTAGGTGGATGAATGTAGGATGAAAATAATAGTATTTATCGAGCTGGCCCCAGAAAGCCCTTGATAATAAATTCACAATGATTTGTGTATGAAAAAATTCTCTTTGGTCGACGATAATAGATTTGTTGATGTCCACTTTCCGGTCCGCGGTCTTTTCTCCGAACGGTTTGGGTGGAGAAGGAGAGGTGGCACCTTTGATTTTGGTATTCCGAGATGTTTCCCTTGGAGTTCCGTGACCGACAGACAATTTCCCAAGATTCCACGTTAGAAGGGTGTCCTCCGTCTTGAATACCAAAGTGCGACTCACCTGCCCCAAGCGGATCAATTCGGTCGGACCCTCCTCGTGCTCCTCCAATTAACCCTGGGTTCGGTCAATATGAAGGCATTCACACAGGCCATGTAGTCTTGTAGTAGGTAGTGACTTAAGGGGCCTGTATTACAACATAATAATAGTTACTATTACCAATTGAAATGTAGGTATTTAGTCCTAAAAGTTGTTCTACTCGTGGTTACACCTTGATATTATAGAATCGCCATCCTGTGGCCATGCAATCTGTTAGTCCTTGGCCTCCTAATAGTGGGAGTCTGGATTCGACTCCTACAGGAATAAAAAACTTCACCAATATTCTGAGCCCCGGGTGACAACTCAGGTGTAAGGACATGCCCACATTCTGAACGGTTATGTGTAGATAAATAGGAGAACCGATAAAAAAATAAATTCAGAATACTAGGAACATATATTGTGACCGCATGTGTGTAGATATTATTGAACAATCAAAATGAAAAATCAAATTGAATTCGGAGATCCTAGGTGGTATTCATGCATTATAGTACCCTACTTTTTTTCAACCAACCTTCTCGTACGTGATTTGAACAGGGAGAAATGTTACTGGTTTACAAAAGTTGAAATATTAAAACATTTTAAAAGAGGAAAGATGTTCCTAATATTACAGCAGTCAGTTGTGATACACAGTTGTTTCCTCATCAACACTCGGAACTTACCTATTCAACCAAAATTGATTAATTTTTCGCCAAAGATTGTGAATGGCCCAACGAAAGCCCATTTTCAAAAAACTTACCTTTAGTGGTTGAAGAAGGGCTGAAAGTCGGTGAAACACTACGAATTGAACTTGTCTATTTT
>JAEMON010000008.1:18710987-18726745 GCA_030264115.1 Lygus lineolaris | reverse complement strand
CAAAACCCCCAGGAGGAAGCTTCCCACAAAAAAAGTTACACAAACATTTTTTAAAGTAAATAAAATTTGCAATAATTTGAGACCAACAGCAGTTTTATAGGTCAGATAGAATCCGAGATATCGGCTTCCAAAAATTGGCAATTTTTCCAAAAAGTTCAAAATTTAAGTTTTAGTCATGTTTCGAGTGGAATTGCGGCTTAAGAAAAAAGTCATGGGGGTGTGAGGTTGTAGAGAAGTTATTTAGCTTTCATTTAAGCCCATCTGGACGCCTGTAGGTCCAATAGTGTCAATTTTTTCTCCAAAAATTGGCTATCTTTTCCAAAAAGTCAAAATTTAAGTTTCATTCATGATTCGAGTGGAATTACGGCTACAATACTCATCCTAAGAAAAAAGTCATGGCGGATGAAGTTGTAGAGAAGTTATTTAGCTTTCATTTAAGCCCATCTGGACGCCTGTTGGCCCAATAGTTCCTTCTGAAACATAAATTTTGAACTTTTTGGAAGAAATAGCCAATTATTGGAAGTCGATATCTCGGGTTCTATCTGACCTATAAAACTTCTGTTGGTCTCAAATATTGTAGAAAATTTTATCTACTGCGTTTTTCGTGGGAAGCTCCCTATTGGGGGTTTTGGGCCATAAACTGAAACTAGTCGAAAAATTTCGAGGTTTTCCGAGCACCAAAAAGTCAGCTCTCACTTTTCGAAGCTGCAAACTTGGTTTTATTATTCAAATAGGTCCTAACAATATGCAAAAGTCAAAAACAAAGTCGGAATTATTGCAACCCTCGATGTTTAAATTCCCTGGCCTACAAACCGAATTTGATTGAATAAAAACTGTCCTGGACGTGTTCACGTTTTTCTGTCTTTGTGGCGCCTGATGCGATTCTCCGCACAAAACCTTCTTTGTAAGAGAAAAACCTTTTTTTATCGTGGCAAAGTGCACCGCTGGCGCTAATGTAGCCCTCACAGATAAGTCCGTCTCCCACGGAACGGAGATCACACTTCTGGGGTCTTCGGCGTGCTGACGTCTGACATACTTTTCTCTCCGTTTCTTTTTCAATTGTTGATGAATTGTGAATTCCGTTAACTATCCCCTGTCGAGGGACTGTCTCCGTCGAATTACACGCATCCAGGTGGAGCAGATGGCAGATATTTTGTAAAAAGCTACCTACAATTCGAGGTGTCATAGCCCATTGAATAAACAAAATTGAATAAAATTGAAAAACATACATATATATTGAGATATTACTAATTTACAAATTTGATTATCGGAAAATCAATACCTACCCAATCGAAAAATAAAGAAACATGAGCATGAATCATCAGGGCGTGAGGGCGCACTTGCCTATTTGGAGCTAAGTGGGTGATTTGAGCACATAACACAATAGTTGAAATTTGTACCAATTGGGAATTTATTAAACAGGCATGTAAATTTTCTAAGGGCCTCAAAAATGTATGCTGTACCAATTCGTGGAGAAATTACTAGCAACACCAGCCAATGGAAATTTAATTAAGTAGGTACTGTGTGAGAGAGAGAGAGAGAGCATTTTCAAAATTGTCCAAAGTTGTAGAAGATATGCGAGAGAGCGTGATTTCTTTTCATTCACCGAGGATGCCCACCGGGTTTTGGTGGATATAATTTGAATGCTTAGGTAGTAAGGGAGCCTCGTGTTCCAGACCAGGGTTCTTCGTTGTCCTCCGTTGATCCTGGCAGCTCATCCTAATCTTGAGGAGCAGTATCGTTGAGTTGTCGTCAAACGAGAAAAAGGGAATTCACTTCCACTTATTTGAAATTAAATTAAACAAATAAAATAGGTAGCTGCGGGAGGTGTGGGTCCCCGACAGCCCGACTCAGTAGACTGCGCGTACTGGAGCGGTGAAGCCTCCTCCCCTCTCCCTGTAGTCGGATATACCTACCCGTATCTTGATTGAGCATGCTGGTTAGCTTCACCCGCAATCTCTTCGATGTTGGTGGTTAATTCAAATGTGATGATCCGGGGGAGCCTTATATTTGCAAAGCGAAAATAAAAGATTCCGAATTTTTGTATTATGAGCGACACGGTTCGATGCAGGATCGTCCTATCTTACAAACGGTTACCTTGGATTTTTCAGGGTCTGAGGATCAACAAACTTACTCGAATTTGTAAAATGGTTTTTAAAGAAACCCCCCGTCACTTCTGCCACTTTTGTGGCAGTTTTTTGAGAAATTTCAGGGTTAGAATAAGTAAAAACGCTGCACGTATATTATTTTACGTATTTCACCCATCTGCAACGAACGTATTGATTATAACTAGTTATTAAGTAGGCCTAGAAATTATATCACGAGGTCCACAATCATTATTTCTCTTGTACAACGAGTACCTACCTGTAATTACTATTGTCCAAGAGTTATTGTAGGTCCTTCATAACGTATTTCAGTACCTAAGAAAGCCAATAAGAGTGAACAAGAAACTCGATTTGGTGAAAAGTTTCAATTGATCAGCTCAACAATCAAAGAGAAAATTTGGCATTGTCGGGATGATCTGCGATGCGCACTGGTGTTTCTGCCTTTTTATCCGTTCTAACCCCATCGTCCAAGTTGGGAGCAAACGGTTTTGTCGGTGCTACAGTGCTGCGAGGTCTGGTTCGACGCTGAATTGCAATGTATTCAAAATATGTCGAGCTGTTCGGGAATGGGTCCCCAGAAAGAAATCAACCAAATTCTTCGAAATAGATTCACCTCAACAGGGCCCGAAGGTGAGCCTAGAGTGCTAACATCACACCACCGTCATCTTCCTTAAAAAAAAAAAAAATACCCAGGACACAGTTGAGGCGATTATAACTGCTGTCAGTCAAATCATTTATCAAAATTTTTTTAGTTTTGAGAGAATTTAGTTTGTGCTTGCTGACATTTTTATTATTTTATTTCTTGACATTGTTTTCTATTGATTGGGGTTGAAATAATAGTCCATTTTCTGGGTATTATTAAAGGTGAAACAGTAGGCAGCTAACGGATAACCATCCAAAATAATATAAAACTGCAAAAAAAAGGTGTTATCCCAGAGAAAACAATTAATTGTCATTTTCCGATTCAGAACCCTCAGAAATTCATGGAGGAGGCACTGTAATAGAATAATGCGGCAACTTTCAACCTTCGACATGTATTCGCTCAATGTTCCGAATATTATGTTTTTTAGTATTCATCAGAGTTTCATTATTTTTGTCGGTTTACGCAGTAGGAAGTAGAACTCAAGCTGCTGAATTTATGAAAGGGGAATCTTCTCTTGCCCTTTGAAGATGCTGGCCTCCCTTGACTCAATTCCTCGGCCAATTGCCGCCCCTTCATTTACGGCTTCGCTTACACGTCTCCCTCGGTCTCCATCAGCCGATTCAAACCCTGTACTTCCACAGAGTAGGTATTGTGCCTACAGCCTATACATTGCGGTTGCCTTCGAAACCGTCGGGTATACATTGCGACATTCGGAATCACTTGGGAATCGTTTTCCCGAACTCTACTCTCCGGTTTGAATGGGGGCCGTCCTTCAGTTGAACAGGCTCCCTCCTGCAGACTCAATGGCATCAAACGTGGGCCTTTGATTTCTACCACCCACGTCAGACCCATTGTGACGATATTAATGACTGCAACCAACCAACCCCCGCCGTTCAATTGGGAATACCTACTAGAAGGGTGTGCAGGTGCTCACAAGGAACTTAATAGATGAGGGCTTACAAGTACGCCTGCTCAACGTGGTTATACCATGGGTGATCCCAGTCACGATCATTTTCATGAATTGTTAGCTACTTAGAAGGCCACTATGTCATTCTGAATATGGAAGGGATCATGCTTGACTTGGTCCCTGTTGTAATGAGTTTCCAAGGTTCGAGATCTATAAAACTATCATTAACCCCTTCAAAATTAATTGTTTTAACGTCTGTGCTCGGTTAGATTTTAAAAATTTAAAAAGCCTAGAAAGCCTAGGTTTTTTTAAATTTAAAGATTGTTAAAAGCCTAGATTTGGATACATTACGAATGTGCTCAAGATGAATAATATAGGTATTGATCGAACCATGAGGCCACCTATTATTCCTTTCATTACACTGGCAATTTTTAATGGCTGTCAGGTATTATGATAAAGGCATAAGGTGTGATTCACTCAACTCGGAATTATTATCATAATATTGAGGAAAAAAATCTCGTGTTGTTCAGTTCATGGAGGATTAGTCGAGTTAGAGATCCTCGCTCTTTGTAACGTTCAACTAATCGATCAATCCCCGTTAACAAGTAGGCAAGTCGGTTGTAGCTGCTTCCAACAGTTTAATACCCCTTAATTGGTTTTAATATGGTAATGGGCACGGGTGTAATGAAAGTCGTAAACACCGACCTCGGTCGCAATCTACCGCCATCTAAGTGTGGCAAAAATTATTAACGCACGAAACCAGCCGTTTACTTAGATGCCCGAGGGTGTAGCAGGAAGACTATCAGCGTTATTACATGTTGGGTTGTTCAAGGATTCCTCTCATGCAGAACATGATAAAACTCTTAGTTAGCCGTTTATCTGCGTTACAGGTAAACGTTGAAGGTCTTCCACTGCCATCCTACAACTCAAATGAACAGTCTAGGTAAGACATCAATTGACTGGGTAATTGACGGTGCAATTTCACTGGAGTTCTTAGCTGGAAAGTTTCGAACGAAAATTCATCACTTTTGGATTTATTTAGATTTTGAAGTGGATATCGAAATGTTAGACGATTCAAGGGTAGGATCCGATCCATGTATACATTCCATTTCCTACGCGGTTTTAGGTTGTATGTCTACACCTAGATAAAATATCTACAGTACCCAGTCTTCGAATGAAACAACGTATGGATCATCACAAGATTTGCGCATCAGATTTTTGATCTACGTTTACATAACATGAATAATACCGAAGAACTCTTACTATGTAGGACGATATCCGGCCCCAAGGAGGAACCAATGGACAAACGGACAGACCTTCCTACAAATACCATTACACGATCCATGAATTTTGGATGATATTGTTCTGGAACGGACCAAGTGGCAAGTCAATAAATTTCCACATCATCAACTTGCAGCAGCCTTGTTCTGTAGCAGATGATGCCGCTGCTCCTCGCGCTACGAGCGCTTGTCAATACAATACGACGGACATCCCATGAATGGATAATTCCCTTCAAGGTCAATATAGGCTGATGGATTAGACCTCAGTACACGTTCAATCAATATCCTCCTCCATTAACGCAATTTCACCGTATCCTTAGACACAAATCGATTCTGTAAACCTAATCCTCGTCGGAGTGCTCGAAGACATGGCGATACCAAACTAATATTATTTAGCTGTGAGATGTGTGACAACAAATTCACAGAGGGTCTCTTCACGTAGGAGAATTAAGAATCAAGATACGCAGCCGATAGTAACACAATATTATTAATTGAGAATTATTATTGAGTCACGTAATCCCTCCTATCTTTGAGTCACTTTAAGTCATATGGTCATGAAAAACTACTCATTTTTTCGAATTCGATTCAGTGGATGCGAACTCAAGCATCAAAATTGGTTCAAGAAAGATTCTACTAATGTATGTGAAAATCGGAAGGGGAAATTTGGAGAGCCGGGAAGTCGCGGTCTCTTTTAAAAATTTGCAAAGACTTTTCGGGGGTTATAAAATGAACAATTGAACCAACAGAATTCGTGTAGCTGAATCGTGGATCATTGCGAAGAATTCACTTAATATGCGAATTTGCCAGAAAACGATCTTTATGGACATTAGAAAATTGTCCAGAAAAGAGGTACTTGAAGAAAAGAAGAAAATTGTAAAATTGGACCAACCTTCCCGAATCACGAAATCAATCATCAGTAAGAGAGACTGAAGAGAAAGAGAATTAAGGCAAGAGGTATATGTACTATTAATAGCCTAACTAGGAGCTTTGCCATAATTTCGCAAAAAACTAAATTGAAGAACGAACAGGTAGAGCTAGTAAAATATATTAATAAAAATTGTTCAAGAATTTGCAGCGGTTTTTTCCCTGTTCATTTCAACTGCTAATTTTTGAAAAACGAATAATGAATCAGAGGCCACCTCCGATAATGAGGAAGCAAAACACATACACGTCGATCCCAATTTATCTCAAATTATGTACTGTACCCAATTGACACAATAAATTCTTAAATGGAGGATAGAATTTAATAATCGGAGTAAATGAACGAGAGTCGTTTTGGAGAAAAATTAATTAAACCGGAAAAAGGGTTGGGAAACGTGAACCAATAACGACCGGGTTCAAATTATTGTCGACACTCCCGAATTACAAAATGGAATAATCTCATTGGAAGAATAATGAAGTATCGTAATTTGTTCGGCGGAAGCTTTTTTCTATGGGAGGGACTGAACGATAAAAATCAGGGTCTGGGGGGGGGGGGGGGGGGGGGGGGGGGGGGGGGGGGGATTAATACTGTAAATTGATAGGTTCGGCGAGAAAAAAGGAGGACGATCCACAGGAAAGCAATTCGGCGGAAACGTAATCATCCAAAATCTTTACAAGGGATTTCCTATATAAAAGAGTAAGATAATTAAAGAAGTTGAGGAGAGAGAAAAATCCTGGAAATCCGGGTCATGCAAAAGCTTGGGCTTTCTGGAAACGGGTTTCCCATTGTAGTGAGCCATGCTGCGATCATAATTAGAGTGTCCACTGCAAAATACTTGCTGGTTAGCACATTTCTGAGATAAGTTCTGAAATCGTTCGTTTCTGGGTTATAAAAAAGTTATTGCTACTAACAAAAACTGTTGTTTTCTCTGATAATATTTCGTGCAGGTGCAAGTTTCGGCCGGACAGACATGGGTGATGCAGAATGATAATTTGATCATCCATAATAATAAACCTAATATTCTCTATCCCACAACCTAGGTAGGTTGAACTAAAATCGCAATCATATTTATTGTGAATGTCCATGAGTGATAGTCCATCTTGTTCAACTTGCATGCTACTTGAATCGAAGACTTTTCCATGAGGGGTTCAGGGTGGAGATAAAGCCCCGATCCTGAGCCCGTGTTCTGCCTCGGAGAGAATTTTTTTAGGTTTCTATGTAAGTACCTGTTCAATAAACTTTCTATGTGAAGCAGAAAGTGATTGTAAAGGATGATTACAATCATGATAGTACTAGTAATAACTACTGTTGTGGGTGATTAGGTACTGTAGTAAGTGATTTGTAAATTTCCCTGTCGAGTCAAACTTGACGGATAAAATATTTTAGGTGGAGTTAAACAGTTTCTACACCACCTTCCAGGTTCGGTTAATCACCAAAACAAAGATAACTAACAGGTTATCGAAGTGGCCATCAACTAATTTAACCCCTTATCTTGAAGCAGCGGCTAACCGACTAATGCAATTGTAATGCGCTGCTATAATACCCGCGTCTGCAAATATTGGTGCTGACCCCAACACATACATCATCACCTGTTTTGACCAGATCCTATATCTACATCGCGATGTTTAGTGGAGCCACTAGAACAATATCTTCCCTTCCCCTTCCTAATCCATTTCCGGGATTAGACGAGGTTCGTAACACCTGTTTAGGAAGGTCAAAATGGGTTTCCGTAGGGATTTATGAACGTCAGCCCATGTGCAATGGTTCCGATGAAGATGAAGTTCATAAGGGACCATCACAGGAAACATTCCCGAAATTAAACGGTAAGTACATAACAATTGCATAAAATTCAGTTGATTGGTGTGGCGTATTTATTGCTAATAACTATAATCAAGATCATTTTTCTTAAAATCCTACTCAGAGAAACACAAGAGAGAAATACAACAAAAAGAAAAATGAAGCAAAAAATTCATCAGAGGGAAGAAAGAAGATATTCATCAAAATCACGCACCTGCGGTTAAGTCAAATTCAGAGAAGCCTGACCTCGAGCGCAGGCCACAGGATGACGGTCGAAAGAACAACCACACAAACCCCCACGAGAGCTACGAAATTCATTATTTTATTTCATCGCGGAGAAACGACGAAGCATAACCCTACGTTTATACCACAAGTCTACTAACACCAAGGAACGAGAAGAAAAAGGAAAACGAGGAGAAAATAAAATTGCAGAAAATTATTATTTTCTTTAAATACGTACCAACGGTACTAATACGGGCCATACCAAATTTCCTACAGGAAACATATGCACAACAAAATCGGACCGCCCGATATTCAAGAAGAATGAAGACAACGATGAGAAAAGTAAAAGGAATAATCTACCATCACCCAGGCAAATTAAAAGAAGAAATAAGTATGAGAATTCTACATTGAGAAAACGGGCCTCGGGGACCGCAACGAACGTCCATGGAGACCCCCGAGAGCAATTTAAAATTCGATAAAATAACACAAAGTGGCCGCCCGTTTCCTTTGCATCTCCGCTCATAGAACTAGGAAGAAACAACGTTGAAATATGAAGAGAGAAAACAAGGCTAGAACAACGGGAAACTAGAGTTTTATATTTTCTGCATTTGCAAGGCAACTTACCGAGACAATCTATCACGGGGTTGGGCAGACCCCGCAGGCTTATAAACTCCTGACAGTTAATAATTACTCGCGAATTATCAACCGATCGACCTGAAAAATTTTCTGTACATCTATTATATTTTTCTACGACGACTTCAACAAGCATGATTAAAAATAAATTATTACTTCCAAAATATTATGCCCTATTAAAACATTCTGATAAGTGTCGTACCTATACCTATAATAGCAACCAACACTTAATGTTTCGAGAGTGAAGATCACACAGTTCTAAGTACACATCACGCCTTCAGTTGATGCTTCGGTTAAACAAATATCCCTACTAATTATCGTTAAACAGATGAAAGATGCGCCGTTTGCACAGAAGAGGCGAGGAGCAGTAAAAGGATAGCTTGTTATCTGAGATGAGCTCCAGACTGGTGCCTCGGCTGATTTGAATTGCAGTCTGTATTAAAAGACATTTTTCCCTATTATAATGAGGTCATCGTTCCCCTCTTCGGGTTCTGTAGTTCACTAAAAGGGGACAATCAGGTACTGGCAAAAATGGGATCTTATTATTTACGTATGTTTATATACTCTGAATGTAAGATAAATCTTATGATATATGAAAGGCCACCTCCCTTGCTTACCAATCTCGATCATGAATATAAACGCACCTGAAACAATGAAGAAATGAATATATAATTTATTTTGATTATATTATACAGAATAGAAAAAAAAGGTAAAAATGAAGAGAGGCAAAAATGGAACAAAAACAAAAAGTTGCTGATGCAAAATTGTTAATTGTTGTTATTCTGGATATAAAATGAAGAGTCTGCTGGAAGAACGATTTTAGTCACACAGAATTCAAACGGAGAAAATCGTAGTTCATTGTTCCATTACTTTACAACATAGGTATATACATACGTAACACACGATGAAATGGTCCTAGAGAACTATCTTAAAGAAGAGATAACACAAATCGAACGAAACATATTAGGGTGTCAAATATATGAGAAAGGTTGGACACAATCGTCAGTCGATAAAATAGCTTTTCCACGTTCATGACCATTTTCAAGTTTAAAAAAAATGTTACGAGGTTTCTTTGGAAATCAATGTAAACTAACCCGTTCTGGAGGATGAACAGTTAGTTCCAACACCAGTGCCGGATTTAGGAGGGGGGGGGGGCAAAGTCAGACCGCCCCGGGCCCCCGCAAGGCAAGCTACTGGTGGTCCATTGGCTATGCAATTAATAGGGGATCGTCTAGAGGCGACCTCGTTCAATCCCTAGAAATGTCTCCGCCATTAGTCAAGTAGTTCCGGATTCATGATGCGCATGCGCCGTAGGTATTAATGATCCAATCGTGAAGAAATTCGTAGGTTACCCATCTGCAATTTACACGGATATTTAAAATGACTGCAGTTTTGCGGTAAAGGGAAGTAGGTGCCATATTGACATAATAAAATGGTAAGATAATTATATATTATAAGTAAAATGGTAATTTTAAACAATATCAATTATTGAGAGGAGACAGAAACTAGACATCAAGAAGCCACCTTCTGGAACCCAGTAAAATAGTTCAGATAGGCGGAATAAGGTGGAACATACCGAAACATGCAGATTTGGAGCAAGAAATTCATTAATAAATTCAACTTAGTGAAATTTAAAAACATTATTGGCCAAGATGATTCGACGCAAACACAATCTAGAAAAAGTGTGAGAACATGTTTTCCGAAAAGCATTGTGTGAAAATATTTCAATACATCCCTGTCAGGTAGGTTTTGTGTGTACCTATAATATTTCACATTGGCGTTGACCGAGATTTCGATGAGGAAGCAAAAAGCTCTGCGACCTTTGGAGTGGAGGAAGTTGAAACCGAAAGTATGTTTGCTCGACACAAACTGAACGAGTTTATTTATCTTTCGCAAATTTGTTTGTGGACGGTTAGGGAGGGTAATTAGATTACCGTTAAAGGATAGGTATTTGTACAATTGAGCCACTGAGGGAATTAATAGGTCGTTTTTGCCGTCCGCCGCCAAATGGAGACGTGAAGAGACTAATCTTCTACATTTTGTACCGATGCGATGTATCACCGAATTAGATAATATTCATCCTAATTACCTATCTACCTTCCATGGCAATAGGTACGTACATGGAATAATCTACCAATCATCATACAATAATAACAAATCCTTGCGGGCGTAAGGGTGAACGCAACAAACGGTACTGCGCATGCGGCAGGACGAAGGAGGATTTTGGGGTGGGGATCATTTCCAAGGAAAAATTGGTCGAAGTACCTACAACCAGCCCACGACCATTGGTCCAGGAATCGACCCGGTTTTATAGGATGAAACTTTTGAGGCTGAACCTCATGTTCATTCTTAGGATAGAAGGAGAACATTTCCACCGGCATACCTTCATAATGAGATAAAAAACCGCTGAGTACCTACACAGGACAGGAGTAGTAATCTAACAAACAGGATTTTAAAATTTGTTCATATCTTAAATAACTTCCTGTCACACAGCATGCGTTGGTGAACGAGTTTGAAAAGAACCATTATATTTTTATACCCATTTCTTCGTATTGGTTTGTTTGTTTGCAATATTGTATCAAATCTACTGCATATTCCAAATATAAGTAGGTACCAGAAACATGCTTTCTTCGACGACCCCGTCGGAGTGTTTCATTGCAGTTTTTGAAACTTTTCTGCTAGTGTTCGACACTGCGATTCTTCGACAAGCCGAGACGGCCCCCTTCACTACCTATGGACTCTTCAATAATTATTTAAAGGGCATGGGGCTCGAGAGGTATTGTGTGAGTTGTAAACATAGGTATATAGGTATGGGTATGCCTCTCGAGTGGGTCAAGTTTATTTATCTTATCTTTATCTCGTATATTATGTTTCAGAGCTTTCCGAACAAATTTGGTCCCTTGTCTGTCTACATTACCTTGTTACATCCATATCTTCCAGAGTTTTCATCCGATTTTGTCAAATTTTTCAGGTATTATGAGTGTAGTTCCTTGAGGTCCCATCTGAATGTCATAATGATTGAATCAATGGTACGCTCACATGGTACACATGTGCTAACGTAAAGTTGACATTTTGTCCAAACTGACAAGAAACAACACGATCAAGAGTTTCGAACAGTTGATAGTTTTGATTCGATTTTTGTTTTACAATTTTCTTGGATGCTGGGAAGCTATGTGAATGAGTGGCAGTCGAAGAGTTTCAATGCCGAAGAGTTACGAGTGTTTTCATTGAAAGTTAATCCATTGGAATACTCCGAATACAATGCTGGCCAATAAACTCATAATTTATTAGGATACCTATTGTGATCTGAAGAAAGAATATAAATTTACCTATGTGGGGACCTTATTGTTTTCATCAGGATCAATTCCCGTTTTGTACATGTACATCAGTAAACCTGACAATTGTGATCACCGTAGTATATAATTTAGGAAGCGTGTGTAGTCTCAGTAGGTACACCACCTTTCGGATAATCGCTCTGGGTTCATGTGATGGACAACGGTATCTTCCGATTCAACAAAGTATACACTAGGTATACAGTACCACCGTTCATTCGGGGAGGCATCAAGTAGATTGATATGAAAATATAAAAGTCAGAGATAATATATCGTTTCATACGGTTCTGATTTACCCATTGCCTGGTCCCTCACATGTATGAATCTCAACTTCCCATCCCTGACACCCTCCAGGTCTCCGCCAATATGGTCTTCAGAATCAGATTTGCTCCGTTTCCGAGAAAGGGAGGCAGTTTTCACAACAGGAAATCTTTCGAGAGGCCTAATGCAGGAATAAAGACCTCGAGAGGAGCTGCTTCAACGTAAACACAAATCTTATTCCAGGTGCCATGCAAGAGAAAGGGAGTCACAAGGGGAGTTGGCCTAATGCAGCGGAAGAAAGGTCTTCAGAACGGAACAGATCACATAATAACAACTGAAAACCTCTCCTGCCTGTTCCCATAAAGAGTCTGGGAAGATGCCGTTTTCACACTTTGGCCCTCGAATGTAATCGGAGCCTCAAATTGGCCAGGTGTAAGTGAAAAGGGGACATGACCACTTTCAAGCCCATAGTCTACAACTCCCTCCCCTGTTTGTAGCTCTTCCCTTCGGATTCCTTTCAGTACAGCATGTAGCCGACAATAGGGTCGGTAAACCAAACTACGACGGGGGTCCGTTTTTGGAATGAAGTTGTCCTGTGATACGCACCCTTCCACATAACTGGGGGATTTCTAGTAGAAAATATACCTTTTGAAAAGAGAGGGCGGTTGAAACCACGCAACGGTGTCGAATTGGCTGGTTTTCGGGGTAGGTGTAAAGGGTGGGTTAACAGCTGTATTTCCCCACACACGCTACCGAATTACTCCATGAACTGTTCTAATCCTGGTTATTACCCAAATAAGTGGGCTCATGCATTGGAGTGTTGTAACAATAAATTCAGAAAGAATGATAGAAGCAGCATTGAACACAGTGATATAATATCATAATCAAAAACCATCTGAGTAACTCGTGCCTTGCACAGTACAGTATTGGGGCCTCTGGTTGTAATGATTTCTTGATATCTACATAATATCTACACAACAGTTATCTCATTGTGCTGCTATTTTTCATGTACAATGCTACCAAATTTGCAAGGTTTTATTTAAGTTAAATACCTAGTTATTTATTTTAACAGTTACTTATTGTTGCTTCCAAGTCTATCGAAGGTAGCGGAAGCTTCGTTTTCACTTTCTAGATCAATAAATGTATCGTCCTCCGAAATTGAAATTTCCACTCTAAACTGACAAACATCAATGCGATCAAGAGTTTATTCTCATAAGTCATAATAGGCATTCTCATTGTTGACATAACAGGCATACATTCACACAGTTTAGATTTAATTACGCTCAAATTTTTGGGGACTATGCAGAAGAGACCCCCTAGGATCCCATATGAATTTCACCATGATTGAATCAGCGGCAGACTCAGCGCATGCGCTAACGTGGAATTCACTAAACTTCGTTGTTAGAGCCCTATAATAACCACAGTTTTCATCCGATTTCGTTCTAACTTCCTTGGGCGTGAGGAAGCTATGTGCTCGCAGAGCAGTAAGCAGAGTATTTTTTCTGATTTCAGAAACCCACCCTACTTTCATATACTCCCTTGATGATAGTTTGTTATATTTGGACGAGTTTGTATACTATGGGAGTTATGGATCAATGAAGAACCGGTGGGATTGTATCTACTATCAGTTTTTGGTGACCACCTTAGAGCAACAGAGACAAATGCAGCAGTCGCTGTGCCATGGCAATTGCTAACAAAATTTATGTCTACAGAAAATTTAGGGTGTCTCACGAGTCTACCCTCAAAATTCAAGACAAAAGACCCAAACTAGCGGCCTGTAGCGTTGTTTCTACGAACATACAAACAGACGAACTAAAAACGTAGCTCGAGTCCAAGAAAGAGTACTCACCTATGGAGAATCAGGTTAGGCAAATATAATTATCAGCTTCTCCGTCACAAAGGTACAAATCGGTGAACCACAGAATAATTAAGGTAATCAGTTAATCAGATTATATTAGTATTCATTCAACCATTTGGATGGTTGAAGAATTCAATGTACCCGCTTCAGTTGAGGCGGTAATGAAGTCTTGAGAAGATACACGGATTCAAAGGATATACAAACAGGAGGAGCGGAGCACCACACGTGTAGCATCTCGCTAGTCGGATCCCCGAGTTTTGTTCTACAAACTTCTCTTTCGGGCAGAAACCCACCAAACAACACTTGAGTTAATGGGGAAACCGTGTTCTTCGGGGGCCAAGCCAGGATTCCGGCTATCATCCCGAAGAGAAGTAGGAGTGGAAAACGGGGCGCAAGGGCTTCGAGTCTGGTGCCCATTAGTTTTCCCCCCACGAGGTTTTTTTCAAGGGCGAAGAGAACCTTTCGCCTTACGGTGTACAGTGAGCTCCAGTGAGAAGCATTGGAGAAGCTATATCTCGAAGCCACCTCTTCCTTTCGCTTATTTGGTCAGGGGAGGTCACTGGATGACGCTTCTTCGTGACCGAGGACTAATGACCTCTTGGTTTCCTATTGCTCCACCTTCTCCGTGTTTTTCGCTTCCTCCTGGTGGTTTCCCTCCGTGGGACTTTCTTTTGTGAGTTAGAGTGCTCTTCAACACAATGATGCCGCAGTCGTTCCGAACCGCAAAATCATGTTGAACCCTTCCATATATATCCGGATATTTTTATTTCTATTACAAACGTTTCGTTACACGAGATACTAGCGAACAACGAACCATGGATACACATCAGAAATTTACATATAGCTATGGCTTGAATATTTCGACTATTTGAATCGAATCGGTGGGGGGAACGAATTAAAAGCTACCAAACAGAGTAAGTCTCAGCTGATTTCCAAGATACGGACGAGGTAAGTTCAGGATTACGAACGTCCAACACGAGGGGGGCAAGAAAATCCATTTAACACCAACAAAGTTTGTTGGGATCAGATAGTTGAACTAGCTTCTGGCATTTCAGGGAAATTGGGCCAAAGGCCTAAAAATGAAACTAACTATCAAATCCACCATTGAAGTTGCATTAGGTAAGTTAATGTACACTCTAATTTAAAAAAATCTAGGACGTATTTCCTAGAGTAGGTAAAAACTTGAATTATTCTTTCCCATAACTATCAATAGAACTTCTTTCAAATTTATTAGCGTTCACATCCGCGTTCCTGCAAACCATTTTTATACCGTCTAGCAAAGCATTAATGTGCTATACCGATAGATGGTCGAAGCATAGGCCCCGTTTTGCGGTTAGACAACGTTGAGCTACTGATGGATAAAATATTTTGGATCCAGATAGTGTTAATAACGTGGGCCTAGTGTTGGAAAGAACTTGGAAACCAGAACGACTCTTGAAGAAAAAACAGTTAAAACAGTTATGACCCGATCTACTACCAGGTCTAGTTGGATCCATATCCATAACTGTGGAGGTCACTATGTACAAGATGGATACAACCATGTGGCCTATTGCATCATGGAATTCCGCCATGAACCCACGACCAAGTATATCAATCTGTTTTGATTAGGTACAAGATTCTCTCGAATTTCAACTATATTATAAATCAAAAGATAGGAGCTAGATAGTAAAATTTAATCAATCGTCGAAGTGATTGATGGCTTCAAACGAATTCGTTATAAAATGAATATTGCAAGCCAATACCTAGGATATCGCTTTGGAACTAAAACGCTGCAAATTATTACACAACGGTTTATTAT
>JAEMON010000008.1:18684719-18695784 GCA_030264115.1 Lygus lineolaris | reverse complement strand
CCTAAGGTTTGTAGACAAGTACGTCATAATACCTATTAAGTCCCAACCCATCGAGGGAACAAATAAGGTATGATCTGTGATATAGGTACTGAAAACTAGGATCAAGGTGAGTTCACTCCACTCACCTATCTGTTCTATCCAAGAAAGTTCTTCAAAGACCCAGTGCAAGTAAAATTAAAATCACTTCTCTCCTACTCAGAAACATTTGGTAGGAGTAACCATTAGCTGGAGAATGTTGGAGACAGGTGGGAAGAGAAGCGGCAATCGTGCACTGGGCAGGTAAAGAGTTGCCCCCTCATTAATTTTGTCTCTATTGTAGTGATCTATTGGTCCGACTTTGAATCTGGAAATTGATTTGGATTCTGCTAGCAAAACTCTATGTCATGGATACCTGACATTTCAAAAAATGTTCAAATTTGAGCAAAAAAATTTTGCGCACCATGGAAGGCGATTTTTAAAAAATCGAAACTGAATGTACAAACCTAAGTTAGATGATACCATTCACAAAAAGCTTTGCAGAATGAAAATCGGTCCACCCGTTCCGGAGAAAAACGGAAATTAATTTTGCCCCCGATAGTGCAGCCATCTATCGAAAAAATTTCTCACTAAAATGAGGGACATTTCGCCTTAAGCAAAACTGCGGGGCACTCCCTAGAATGCTGAAGTAATACAAAAAGCTAACAGAAAATAATATACGTTCCATCGCCAAATCAGACTGAATTTCGAGGAGAAAATTAGAAATCCCTAATGGCCATACTTATACACGGGAATTGTAAAAGTTAACACTGGCACAGATTGCCAAATTCAATTGAACTGGGATCGAATGAAACCCGTTCACCCATGAAAGACAACCTTTTCTCATCAATGGGACTCTCACTTCTTTCTCCGGTTGTCACATCAATTATGGCGCTGCGTGACTGCCCAGCTTATATCTATGCGATTTTTATTCTTGTCTTGCTCCGCCATTTCAGGCCATATCAATATTCTATCTGTATCGTAGACGGTGGCCTGAGCAGTTAACCACCCGGGAAAGGGATGACTTCTTTACTGCAGGAGGCGGCTTCATGGGAAGGAAGTCGCTTAAGAGGCCCCCGCGCCTCTGATGGGCCTCAAGTCTGCCCCTGCCCTGAGCCTTCTAATATCGCGCCTATTGCGTTCCGCCCGGGGATCATTAGGTTCATCCATTGTCCTCCGCGGCACAATCGACTTTTCATTCAGCAGTTCCCTCTCGCTTCTCATCCCTGAGACTTTACGGGTTTTCCTCGACTTCCGTGGAGGAGAGTCGTCTGCTTTCCTCTCGCACAGTCGTTACCGTTATCGTCCCTTATTCACTAGGATCATATAATAGTAGGAGTACCCAATCATGAGAAGAATAGGTGGAGGTTCGAACCGATATTCTTGATGCGACCCTCCAGATTGCTTCATTAGAGAATAATTACTAAGCTATTGACCAACAACTATCGCCCTCATACAAAAAAGGGGTATTCGATACTGCATCTTCTTTCTGAATATTTAGAGACTTGTGATTATCCAGGTTTTAATTCATAGATCACTGATCTTGATTCATAGATATTGGCCACGCGCATCATTTCTACAAAACTGTATGCTGCTACTGCTGCTGGTAGTACTAAGTATTAAATAAGTCTTATTTAATAAAAGACGCTACCCTTTAATAGGAACCCTCATACTTCATGACGACCTCCCAGACAGCCTCCTGATGGGCAAGTAACGTGGTAAGCAACTCTCCTAAGCCGGTAGACCCGTATTTCATGAGGTATTAACAAATAGGAAGAGGCACTAATATATGACCACTTGGAGGTGGAGCAGGGGAGGACCTCTTGTGAGAAGGCTGAGAAGGGGGTGCACATAACTCAAAACCTCCCAAGGAAAGCGACGCCGCGAAATCCACGCCTTCCGTCAAACCGGCTAACGCCCTTACAAAGAGTTACGACCGACAATTGTTTTCCACCTAAGGCGGTATATTTTATTATTCATTGTAGATGGCGCGGAGGGGAGCGCGCATGTCGTGTGGCAGGATAACTTCGTGACGGGCCTATAACCTGGAGATCATGGGAGCATCAGTCGGCCACCAACAGGGTTTTTACGGGTTCTTCGTGATCTCCCGAGAATTACCGAATAGGTAATTCTGGATCGTACGTTCTGCACAGTTGTGGTCATTCACTGCACGAAGATGCGAGTGTTGTGATCAGCTTGGTGATTTACAGTGTTGTGATACTGACAACTTGGTAAATCCTACACATCGCCTTCATAAAACCGGGATGAACATGACTTGGTGCCTAAGCTAGCAATCGCCATTCTAAGATTTTGTGACTAACTGTACACCTGTGTAAGCTGTCTCTGCGTTGTCTATGACATGAATTCCAAATACAACATAATACTTCCATAGACCTTACTTTCTCCAAATACCGTATGTGTCTACTTCGCACACGATTCAAGGTTATCTTTATCATACTAGCTGCATCTTGGTAGATACATAATGGAGATGGTAATTTCATCAAATTCACACATCACAACTTGAATTTTAGGTGGCATGATAGGTATGACATCTCAGATATTTCAAACCACAATCATGAATAAATTAGTCCATTTGAGAAAATATTTACTGTGATGAAAGTGATCAAACCGTGATTAGTGACACCTAACTTTTTACGAAGTTACCTACTAACTTCGGGTTTCCTAGGTCAGATTCATAACAATACATTACATAGGTACCTACCATTACAATTATTATTGTTTCCTCTGTTAAACTGAGTGATAAAAATAGTCCCTGCTATAAATTCCCTGATATATAAAAGAACGAAATATCCGAAGAACAAAATGCGAGTAGGCACCTCAAAAAATATCATTGAGTGTTTAGTTCTTCCTGGTTGAATAACGTTGTTTTCAACTCCTAACAGTCCGGATAGTAGGAATTTAATTAAACTTTCACATGTTTTCACCAACTTCCGGGTGGCGCCTGTTAGGAATGGACTTGCATCAATTATTTACTGTGTGACATTCACATATTTTTATCACCTCATATTACACCCTTCATATTTTCTCTTTGATTCACTTCAAAAAACCATTAAGGCTCTTTTATTTTCGGTTTGTATACAATATACTTCAACAATATTTTTCTTGTAGGTTCACCCTACTTACATTCTTCTGGAGAACAATGAAAGAGGTTCGCAACAGAAGACTCGTGAAGAAGACCCACGGGAGTATAGAATAATTCATACAAATACTTGAGTGCAGCACCAACGATGCAAGTTCGTTCTTCGGTAGAAAATCATCCACTTATCGCTGCGTGGAGGGTTGAAGACACTATTCATTCCGAATCAATGGATAGCCGGCTCGCTATGGCCTAAATTACAGTGATTTTCTGTCCTTTGAGAACGAAACGAAAAGTGGTGGGTTTCTGTCTGTTATAAAAAAAAGTTATGTACGGTTCGTCAAATTTGCATAGCCCCCCACCTTCATCTATAGGAACCGTAATCATCCGAAGATCATAGGGCAGGCTATCAATGCTGCTATCAAATGATGCTATCAATTTTCTATTTTCACAGCGCACCTATTTCGATTCGGTTAGTTTGGCTGATGTCACCGAGTGCTGTTATTCCCTCAAGTTCATCGTCCTTGGGACAATATGACTCGTTTCTATAATCTTATAACAACCCGTATTGCTGCATAAATTGTGAATTTGTGACTTCCATAATACTTACTTTATGAGATTTTCTGCGTCATGTCGTTCGGTTTCAGGATGACGGAGAAAAACGCAGACTCTTTTCCATTGTTCCATATTACTATCAATCCATGATTGACAACTCAGTATCCACCCAGACATCATTATAATTCAAGTAAGTTGCCTATGTTACTTCGTGTAGTTTCCAGGTTCCTTTTACTGTAAATATAATAACAGTTCACCTGTTTCCAAGATAGGTAAGTATAAGATTTGCTTCCAGAAAAACCCCAGACTCCCGGGATTGGTCCAGGTCAACAATTGTAATACCCCCGTTCTTGGAAAACAAAAACCACTTCTTCAAACTCTTCACCAACATAATAGCTTTGTATCTATTATAAAGCTTTTAGTACCGTTTGAGTTCTCCAAAACTGGTTTACTTAGGTTGCTTCTACCACAAGAAAACTGCTTAGACTTCTTCTTCTTGTAGACTAGAACAAGTCCATACAATGATCTCATCCAAGGGTTGATAATGTACCAACCGACTCTGTTCTTGAATTTTATTGGAAAAACTTTCACTCAGGAGCAATGAGTATATTAATTCAAAATAGGAAAATTCGAGCGAAGAGACCACATGCGGGCTGAAAAACACTGAGAGCCCACGCAACACGAAAAAACACAGCCTGCGTTTTTCTGCCACTACCCGAAAACAAACAACTTTACATTGATTCCATCAATTGGAGTTCGTATTGGGTTTGTTAGACGTTCGGACTAACAGAGTCTATAATCACCTTATCACCCCCACATTCAAACTGACACTCGCCGACTCGTTGTTGGAAAAAATCATTATAATACTAAACACAACAGTTACTAATGAAAACTACGTAGTTCACCATAGGTGAATAATGATTTGTTCAGTTACAAAAACATAATACCCAAACTTATAAAAACATTGGCCAGTGAATTCGGATATTGTTTTTACGTATGTACAGTACTAAGATTTACTGCCACGTCTTCAACTAATTTACTATAAATTGAATTCCTATAGGATTGAGTTCAGTTTAATAGTATGAGCGATTCTATTTATATTAAATCGTTGGGGAAATTATTTAATAATTCATTAAATTCAATCATTCGTAAAAAGTCTCAAGATTGAGCTAGGCGGTAAACAAACGTTGGAGTAAAGGTGACAAACTAAAGAAAAAGATTCACTGGCAGAATCCTCTGATATTTGACGGTTATGATGATTAAGGAGAAGCGGGTGCATAGAGCTATCGAAATCGAAATGACAATTCTGATAGATAGTGAGGCAGGACATTCCTGAACTATAATAAAATCTTTTGATATCAATCCACCAGGCTTGAAGTAGGTACCTAAAGCCATTCATCCATAAATCATTCTAACATGGGAAATGTTCATTAACCTTTTCCGTTACATCTCTATTAAATGAATATGTCCATGCGGAATGATTTTCGCTTGATGAAACACCTTACGTCTCCGACGCGAGCGGAAAAACTCGGAACAATCATCCCGACCTCCCACCAAGCCATTATCGTTCGAATTTATCTCCTCCTCATAAAGGGCAGCACAGAAACCATTAGCAGCTCTCTCCTTATAGGTGGGTGTCCATTAACCCATCACTAATGGTTTTTACGATCTGTTTGCAAATGATTTTACGCTACAATAAAATTTATATCTAATTGCCTCTTCTGTCGTCACGTGGAACCGACCCATTGAATTCTTTCCCCTCACTGCCTGATCTATGAAGAAACTCGGAAGATACTCCGTGAGTACCAATGAAGAGAAAGCAGAGTAGGTATCATAAATGGATTTCAACACGATTGAAGCTATGCAAATGACATACCTACTGTGATTGCAACTCCGTGAGGTAACAAAAAAGATTATATATAGATTGTATCTGTATATAATAAGGATAGAATATTACGTTAATGGGCTTTTGAGACCGACCCGTCATCCGTATTTACCGAACTTATGCTCCTGCTTTGAAGAAAATAAAGCTTTGTGGTTTATGGGGTATAAATGATGACGTGAAGAGCAAAGCTTCTAAAATAGATGAGACTAGCAAACTCACGGACCCACGTGCGGTCACACACTAATATCTGACCAAAATGAATTATCTACCTGAGTAGCTACCTATCAGAGAAATGTTTGTTTTAGGCATCGAAAGAGGAATCGCGGAGCATCAATTATTTGGCTGAGTGGTGAACAAATTACTCCAGAAATGAACTATAACGTTGGTCTCGAAGAATGCCATTAATCATTTATTGATAATGAGTTTAAAATTATTTATGTTGAAGGTGGCTGCATGTATAGACGTAGGTACACGTTCTTTGACTCGAAAGTCCTCATTTCGGTAAGAAGGCACATTGAACATATCACACTTTCTTGTGGATCTATCGATGTATGATAGGCATTAGACATCAATCCCACAAGTCAATATAGATAAACATCATCCAAACATCACTAACGTGAGGATCTGCGAGAGAGAGATTGTTGGAAGTGCGTTTATTCGTTAGCTCCGACTGAAACTTGCCAATTTCGTCCTGGAAGGGGGAATATAATAATCTATAACTACCGAGGAGGGTAGTGTAACTCCGAAGGTTTTCACACCATTACTGGCCTCGAACGGGTTGTAAAGCAAACTTTTAGAAGGCTTTTACTCCGTTAATACATGGCTCAAACTTTCGGCTTTACCTCGGCCACCTCGCAAATAACAACACTCTTTTCGAACCATCAAAGTTGCACATTGTTCAACTGTTGACTCCTTCCTCAGAGGGCTCGTCGGCCACCCCGTTCTTTACTCGTCTGAATATGGAAAGGAAACTTTTCAACGGCACGATAAAGGTAAATCTATTGCATACTTAATGGGGAATCCTTGTTGAATTCAGTCTTTCAACAATTCATTCCAGATTAATGGGGAAAGTATGAAGCAGTACTAGGTAGGCATCATGGTAAGTACAACAAAAAAGGTGATGTAACAAAAAATTCAAAATACTACATGGAAAAAAAATTATGGTATGGCAATAACAAAGATGAATCATACTAACAGAAGGATAGCTAGTCACATAGACAAAGTTACCGAAACGCACTGCGCTACGTATTCTAACATTTAACGAATGATTGTCCAATTTCTCAAGGGTAATACGATAAATGTCACTGAATCGGAGTGAAAATATGATCGTAGAAATTAGACAAAAAACGAAGTCGTGAAAATTCGTTTTTCCATTTCCCATTAGATGAAATTACGGCAATTGTATACGACTTAAAACACCTAATATTTATTCACAGAAGAATAGAATACAATGGCTATTCGTTGACTGGATGACGTTTGTTAGCTGGTGACAGGTAGATTATAAAATGATAATCCCAAATTACGGGTATCATAATTATCAATAAGTCTATAATTATTACAGATCCATTATTTTCTTATTGTATAGCATAGAACTTAGAGAATCATCATTCTCATCTTCCCATTTATAATCACACACTCACTACAATCCAGAAATCACACCCAACACCCACGTCATTGGTAGTAGGTAGTTATTCAGAAAAAATCGAATGCCATCTGGGAATCATTCTGTAGTAACCATCAATTTTTTTCTATCAATAATTTTGAATAAGAGGATGACACCCTACGTATTCCAAAACCATAGTCCAGGGGTTGAGGGGGAATGTGCTTCAATCCGGCCTATATAGACATTGTGGGAAATGGATCAGCATCTGTCCAAACAACATAAAAGAGCTTGCTAATTAATATTCCATTGGAAGTGTCTTATTGTTGGGAAGGACAGGTTATCAAGGGGATGTTATTGTTGGATGTGGAGTAGCGTTTTGGATTACATCCGTAGAGGGCTGAGGGGTGGATGGCAACAAAAACTTGATGGGGATCGTAGAGGAGTCTCTTTTCATTTTTCCTTTTGTTGTTGAGGAAGGACCTGGGCGTAACCCCTGGCATACCTGAGGATCTATTCAAGAAGTAACGTACGGACAAGGACCGGAGCTGAGAGAACTAGCACCTGAAGAGAGAGGCCACTATCTCAGTCGATATGATCGTTTGATCCCATCAATGTTCACTGCACATGCACACAATGCTCACCCTTCGGATACTAATCTTGGGATCAACTGAGCTTGGAACCAAAGAGCTATGCAAAATGTAACACCAAGCTGGGTGGAATAGTGCCCCAACAGTGGGGCCGTTATCTAATTCAATAATTATTCGATCACTTTGATGGAATTTGCACACGAATCTCACCCATTAGGTACTCAATCTTGAAAATGATTGAGCAATGATACGGGGATCGATGAGATAATCCATGCAGGAGACTGAAAGTACTAGCGCCCGAAGAGTGACACCACCTTCAAAGTCAATAATAATAATTTGAGGAGCAATTTATCGAGGAGAAATCAAGAAGTTGGGAGAAAAAGCTCTTATCAGCGTGCCTGCCCCAGATAACCTTTTTATTCCATCAATGTTCACTGCTCACAAAACTGACCCATCAGATAATTTGGATATTTGGAAACTGGCTGTACAAGGATACGGACGTGTGTGAGCATCTGTTGAGGGGATAACGTATCAGTTAAAGTCGGTTATCAGAAATCTGGCGGCTGAGAAGCCACAACGTCAATTACCATCTCTTGATCTCACCGATGTTCACTGCACACATCAAGACTTCGGATAACAAACGTTATCTACGCCCATTAGAATATACATTATTCTGCCTTCAACTTACTCTTGACCCAGTAATCAGAATCATGAGGAGCATTGAGGGAGGCCTTTACGCAAGGGCTGACACCACCTTCATTAGCCAAAGTAGCCCTTCGTTATTGCCAACACAATCCTCCTCCCGGTAATTGATTAAAATCGATTCTCCGTTTAGCGAGCTAACTTTGGGCAGCGGTTTCCAGCCGGTAAACCTAACTTGCCGTTATCGACTTGCATAGAGCTTGTTTCAATTTTATAAGAAAACAAATCTAATAGTTCACAAACACTTTGTGTTCGAGTAATGAAGAAATCCCATGATGGGCGGAAGCACCTTTTTTGTAAACCCCTCACCGATCTGAAAGTAGGTATTTATTAGAAACCAAATGAGCTCACCATCGAAAACTTGTATTTTTTGTCACTCCGACATCAATATTACGAATAAAGGTATAATAGTTTAAACAAACATCAATGATAATTGTTATTATGTGAAGAATTGGGGACAGATTTGAGCCCATAATCTTCCCCTTCTGCTATATTCCCTTAGTACGTCACCGGTGTAGAGGTTCTTTCTGTCACTGGTGATTTGTAGTACATAAAACGAAAGATACTGGCCTCTAGAATTGTCTTGATAACGTTTATTTCTGAGCTACCCCTCCTAGATTTAGTGACTCACGACTCCCTGGAGATGTGGGGGCCACTAGATAGATTTCCGGATTGAATTTGTATTCATATTCTTCAATCTTATTATAGCTCACCTAATCCGGGGTTTGAATACTATTTTCACTCGAGAGATAGTTCTTTCGATTTGAACTTCCTATACATCTAAATTACGTATTCAATCAAGAAATTGGATTTGTATGGGGAAGTCTGAAAAGAAAATAACATCCTAATCGCTTCCCATGTTGTTTCGTATTGCATCGCATATTGCCTATATAAGAAGATTTGGTGAAGACTGGTGGAGTGTTTTACTAAACAGTTATTTGTTGTTGTTTTTTTTTTTTTTTTTTTTCAAAATCAAATTAGTGTCCTATTAATTCCCGTGAGAGAGTGAAGCTGTCATCCACCCCATCAGGCACAAGTCTTTTCTCCTATAATTTTCATGATGTACTAGGATGATACCAGCTTGCTGCTTTTGCTCCTGCATCACTTCGTCATTTGCAGTGTAAGTTTTTAAGGTAGGTAATTTCGAATTGACCTCATATTACTTACTTACTTACTGATGATAATGGATACTCATTGCAAATAAATGTGTGACAAGGTAGTTATTCAACTGGAGTACCAAAGCATGACAAGATTCACGGTTCAGGTAGAAGGAGAGATTTTGTACTACCCATACTATTGAGAAAATTAACTGTAGGCTGATTAGGAACTTGGAACACACCTACTAGTAATTCCACAGATTGTATAGGTATTTATGACAAAGTAAGCCGATAGAGTCTCAAACACCAACGGATGGACATGCATACAGGCAGAAATACAAACTAGTCTATTAATCTGAGGGCAGCGAGGATTTCTTACGGTCTTTATTACAAGGATCTGGTTTGAATGTGAATAAGACATACCAATTCCAAAATTGAGTTAAATTATTCACATTATTTGACGCATACCAATTATTATTGAGCGCTTATTCCAAAATCATTACCTACCTACCTACCTAACTAATATCATCACAAATCATTACCTACCTAAAGTTCTATTTCATTTTTAATTACCAAAATAATTTTTGATAGGTATTTAGTTCCATGAGTATAAGGGTTGCCTCCTCTTCATTGTGCCCGTGTCAAGGATGTTGCCAGCCCGATGTCTGCCCACTGATTTGAGGATAATCCGCATTTGCAGTCAATATGAATTTTATGGGATCGAGAGTCCGCCCCCGGCGATCGGCTTTTCGACTCTTTCCTAGGTATAACGTTTAACATACAATGGTATCACTGATCTTTGTCTGGCAGAGGAAGTGAGTAATCTTCGTCCCAGAATGAAACGTTTCGTTCCTCCACATCTAGGGCTTCTACTTGATTTTACATCACAACCGGCTTGATTTGACATCACACACCTGAATCATTGACATGCCTAATTATGTGAAAATGGTGTGAGTTGATATATGATCATAATATTATCTTGTATTATGTCTCTTACCAATATCAGCCATTTTACCAGGTAATATTGGTAAAAGGGTGAATTCATGGTAAGCGACGATATTTCCCTCCCATTAACAACTACGTAGGTCAATAGTTCTGTACAACGCACAAATTATTTGTAAGAATAGCTCTTTACTTGATGAATCCTCGGAATCAAATTGTTAATCTTACCTAGGTAAGGAGGAATGAAAACAAAATACTTGAGAAAGAAGATCTCATACCGTCATTGATTGTGGCAGCAGTGCTACATACCATCAATTTTAATAATAATGTAATATTATGACACTCACGGTTAGATGCAACAAGCAGATTAAAGGAAGACCCACCTGCAACATAAAAACATAATTTCTATTGTAGTACCTACTTGATAAGTCAAATTCAGTCATTTAATCGATAAGTACAAGAAGATCCTGACGAATCAAATTATCATTCTGAACTCTTCTTAATTGAAATACTCGTATATTCTCCCAGTCGTATGGGAACCATTATTGACATTTTATGTCTTTGCTCTGGCACATAACTCGA
>JAEMON010000008.1:18646971-18684467 GCA_030264115.1 Lygus lineolaris | reverse complement strand
TGTCCCAATGTGTTGCAGACTTGTATGCAAGCGTTTCTTTTTCAGATTTTATGGAATTATGAAGAATGAGTGGGAATGGGTTTTTGCAAAAGATAGAAACCAATCAAAGAGTCCCATTCATGCAGCATGAGTTGATGAGCGAATTTTCAAAGAATCATTTTAACCGGTTTGGTGGGTGATTCTCCAAAAACCTCGAAAAGCGCGTCTTTTTTTTCAATTTTCTTCTGGATTTTATCATTCCTGCTTTTCGGAACTGACACAGAATATATTTCAGTCCTACTGAAGTAATCTGAGGACTGAAGAACATGGCGAGTTCAAAATCAATCTTTTTGTTTCCAAGTACTTGATTACTAAGCCACTACTTGTTTTAATGATACTTGACGGATACTTTATACAATATTATTACGGTATGATAATCGTACATCACATTTTATTGTACAAAACAATGTCCAGGTGTAAGAGGGTACCTACAGTGTAATAGGGCAGTGGATTGAAGGTCTACTATTCCTCCCTGTACATAGAAAAATCTCCAGTTCTTACTGGTATGTATTTCATCATCTCTTAAGATTGTCATATGCCGTTGGTTTAAAGACGCTAAAATTAATAAATTGTCGATACATTGAATTGATCATCAATTTCTAGAAATTGATACGTTAACGGTTTCCGAAAGAGAAGGTCCAACACCTGTCGATAATTTGATATTCGGGTCTGGTATGGAGATCAGAAACGTCTTGCAGACGACTAAGGCGCGGGGCGGCACCCAAAAAGCTGTTCAATCTATATTTCAATACATATTCATAAAATGATTCAGTTAACAACTCAGTCGGATTGATGGCAACCAGGCCAAAACGTCACTTCCACACATTGGACTCCTCTCTGCCTTTATAAGGACGGCGATGAAACGATTTTGTGTACAGAGTTTCGGAGCAAACGACATCACCAAAAAAGGTTTTGAACAGCGGGAGGTGGAACTGATAACAGCGGCAGCGTTAGACAAGACTACTATTCAGCCACACCCTTAGTAAAGAAAAAACATGTGAAAGAATTGAAGATTCATTCAATATTAGGGATTTAACAAACAAAACAAAAAAAAAAACAGAATCTCAATTCATTATAATGATGAATTCATTGTAAAGAATAGGTAAAATCAGCTCACAATGCAATTCGAATTGCATTTAAAAAGTCGAAAAAATCCACACCTTGGTGTGCTTTTCCGACTCATACGAGTATTTGGGTAACCGAACTTGCGAAAAGAGATTTTTTGTCCCTCCGTTTTCCATTTTCATGTTTCGATGATTAAAGAGATCGCATCCAAAACTTGTCTACCACGAGGACCGACAATTACATTCGATCAACCCGCAGAGAGCTTTGGGCCACCGCTAGAACCTTAGTAAGAGTCGAAAGCAAAAAACTTTGCTAAATCTGTTACCGATCAAACGAATCTGAGGTGACAGAAAGTCGTAAACAAAACAGTCCTTTTTTATGCCGCGAGTCATTGAAAAGAAGAGGTAAACACGAGTAGATCTGAAAAAACTAAGCGAGAGAAAGTATGTCTCTTATCGAACTGTGGACAAAACCCCACTTCTCATTCAAAACGGGCGGGACAAAAAAGTGCGTACAGCCGAGGGAGCAGCAGCTGTTAACACGAGATTGAAATATCAACCTCAGCTTCCACGGTCTACCAGAAAAAAGTGGGGACTCCTACGGCAGAGAGATAAACCCTCTCTTCGAACGAGGACTACAACAAGCCAACAATGTTTGTTTAGAAGAAAAACCACAGAAGCAAACAACAAGAGAATGAATGGGCATTCATTAAAATACGAGGTATGATCCAGAGACTGCAGGATATATGGGTTTGCAGGGCGGAAGGGCCGAAGCCCATGTGTCGGGTGTAGTAAAAAAAAGTAGGATAAAAAGAAGAACGAAACCATCGTTTAGATTGGAGAGGAATTAGGAATCGATGAGGAAATCTAGAGAGAATTTTTTTTACCAGTACCCAACGTAGGTACGATCGAACGGTCATTTTCATTGCTTCAGCTTGACCTGTTCTTGGTGCTTGCAACAGTTCAATATTGTTAACAAAATTGCAAGGGCATTCAAGGCAAATATTTATATTGTCAAAAAATTATTAATAACATTATTAAATAATTGATATCACATAACAATATGGTACAACTATAATTATTAGAAGAACTCGATTCAGAGTACTAGCAACATTTTGTACGGATTTGCTTACCAACATTCTGGAAACATTGGAATAGCTTAATATGCTCGATACAGAATCCAAGATCTGTGACGTGGAAACGCGAATCCTTGAAGAGATGATATCGGAACAATGGATGATCTTGAAAGGAAAGGTGATTCCTTGGTATAAGTATAACCAGCAAAACATTCGTATTTGAAGCTCCAGTCTGGAATCAGCTCTTGACCAGGTCTGCTCCGGATTTTCTAATCATGAGCGGAGAACTCGTCCGTCATTTCTCCTTACCCTGAAAGTCGCATCCCAAGTACAAACATCTTCCAAATACAGAACACCAAGCGGCGATGGAAAAATGTCGAGTCAAATAATCGGAAGAATGGGCGATATTCGCTTGAGGATAGCCAGATGTAAAGCTTTAGCCTGGAATCAGCCCATGACCTGGCCGTAGATTTCGGCGGTGCTAACTTGGACCTTATTCTCTAGTCCTGAGTACAAGAATGTGAGTGAGAGAGAGTTTTACCCTATATGTAGATACTTAAATACCAATATTCTGGAATCGACAGTCATTAGGCGGTTATTCTACTCGTATTAGCCGTCTTCAGTGTCAGTCCCGACGAAAACTTCAGACCCTAAATCTCCCAAGGCGAGCGAAAGGGTTGTAGGAGACTTCAAGTGTAATTTACGCATTGCGAGGAAGGAATGCGCCAGGAGATCAAGGTCCTCCCAGCGGCAGGTTGTCTCATTTCTCACTGCGCCTACGCCTTTAGCACAATTCATCACGCGATCAGGGGAGAGCAGCTTCCTCGGATCGATTTCCCTCGGCAAATAATTAAACAAGAGTGAGGAATCGCCACTCTCTCAACCACCACGTGACCATTAGCGTTGCTTCAGAGATTTTTTTCTGTTGAGACTAAATTGATTTTTTGTCGTCTATTGGTTTCTCATGAGTTCTGAAGCGGTAACGAGCGTTTCGATGAGTTTTGTGTTCTGAGTTCTATTATAAGCAGCCAAAAACTATATTTCAAGAAGCATTTCAGTGTCACGACTAACTTATATAGAGTGGGGGACACGAGTTTGGCAAAAGTTGGGAAAGATTCAGTAACTCCCTATTAACGGAGCTATATCTTTGGATTCAGTACCTTCCTAGCGAAAAAGGTTCGAATATAACATTCAATGACTCATATGTCCGTTTGACAAAAATGATGGTAATTTAGCAAGAACATAATCTGGAAAACCGGAATGAAGATTAGATAGTATTGTCTGGCGATGAAACTGTACCCATCAGTGATTTTGGTTTACTATTATTTTCAATAATGAACCTTTGGAATCGAGCACGAAAAAAAAAAAAAAAAAAATTAACCCCCCCCTCAAAATTCAAGGTTTTACGTTTCAAGATACGTAGAACGTAGAATCCAAATATCGAGAAAAAAAACCGTCCTTCCGCCGTACGCGGCACTTTCCTTAGTTACCATGGTCCAATAATAATTAAATTTGGTATACCGGCCCAATTCGGGGTCTAGTTGTGGCGCGAAGCTCGGCGTTACCGTCGGTCTTCTCTAAGGGTTAGAAAATAGGGGATGAAATTTTCAAAACGCCCTAGCTCGAAAATTTCAAATAGGAAGGTATATTTTTGCCATCGATTTAAAATAGAACACAATTTTTAGCGTCGAATGAAACCTTGCGGAGCGTTTTAGGACCAACCGATCGCTCTCTGTAAGGACTTAAGGGTTGGACGAAAAAAAAAGAGCAGAAACACGAGTGTGAATCGCAATTCTTCCCGAGTAGGCAAAATCTCCGTTCAAATAGCAGCTGTTCAAATGCAACTTTCTTTCGAATCCACCGATTCAAGTTTGTTGATTACTTTCAGAAGCTTCCTTAGTTACTGAATTCCATTAAGAATGAATGATACAACTCTCCGATAATAATAATTACAAGAAGGTGCCTACTCATTGTCGCCAAGAGATGATTGTGAACCTCGCGGTAGGTGGGTATTTTATGTCAATAGGATCTTTGTAGATGGGCGATTTATACAGAAAATAATAAACCGTTGTGTAATAATTTGCAGCGTTTTTCATCTGCTTCTTATCAATAGATATTAATATACTCGTAGACGAACAATCAGAACAACCACTTGGCCTAATCAAACCCACCGATTTTAGTATATCCAATCAGCTGAATAATTCCTATTAGGGTTGATTGGTAACATGTTTTCTGATATTCACTAATTCTCAATTCATTAATTTTTTATCAAGAAACCCAAGAGCTTAGTATGAATGAATCAACTCATACTTTTCCCATGTTGATTGACCATGACGTATGGGGGCGCATCATTTGTCCGGGATGAATTTTTAATTCGTAATGACACGCCTCACAATGCACGTCTAGATTGATGAGAACAACAAGCTTGTTTCTTTTTTCATAACCGGCATCATCCGGGTTAAATAAGATTTTTACGTCTACCAGCATGCGAAGAGAAACGAACACGTTATGAAGGGAGATTTCCATAACAGAAGCCCCCAAACCATTATGTTGAGGCTCGGAGAGCCACTATAATGGGCAAGAACTATGGCGGAGTTGTAAACAGGATTCATTACAAGGGCGTAACCATGGGGTATACTAAGGGCTTTTGCGTTTTGTGAGCGAAGCTGATAATCGTATGTGAAAATGGTGGGCCTTCGCTGCGGGGGTGCTGAGCAGCTATTACGAGGGCGTTTGTTGTTTCCGACGTTACCGGTGTTGAGTCCTAACGATTTGAACTGGCGAGTCTCGTAGCTCCAACAATGGAAACTTCTGGAGCTACACATAAGACGATTATGAGTACCAACGGAGCATTCGTAGGGGCGCAATTCTTAGGGGGGAATCAAATTTCGAATCAAGGTTAGGTCAGTTCGTGTACCTACAAAAGGAGCGCCAGACCAGACTGCACAGCTGAAAATTGTTCAATTCAATTCGTTTATTCATACATAGTATAGTATACAGGAAACATACATAAAATATATATATATATAGATATATATCCCTTATAATTTACTTAATAATTTGAATATTATTCAAAATTTCACATGGAATAAAATACGTAACTCAAAACTAGGCATGGTATGACTGAAATGTTGACTACCATGAAAATCAGGGCGATTTTGGACCCACATTTGGTGTTTGATGTTTCGCCCTATTTAATTCATGAAAAACCGGACTAGAAGAGTCTCTACATAACACTATAGGTAATGGAGGAAACACTGAAAGGAGTGTGAATTCAAAATAGGGAAATAAGAACAAGAAGCTGAGTTTTGGACGGCCCAGCCTAACTGGCCTACAAATATGGCGATAATATTGAAGCTGACAAAACTTTTGACATCTTCACGCGATTCCGCCAAAAAAAAATAACGAATCATGATGTAGGTACCTACAAAAAAATTATATCAGATTTGGAAACCTCAGGGAGGCAAAATAGATCCGATGTAACGGAAGATGGAGCGGAAGGATGTGGGTCCGAAATCGATCACGCGGGTGTCATTTTTCCACCTGTTCCCTAATTCACCCTATAAAATCATAGTAATGGTACTACCAGTAACGTTGCTATTGACGGTTTTTGGAAGTGTGTGAATTAGTTCTATGAAAGTGGACTTATTTATTTGTAATGTACCTACTCATCATTACAATTTGAATGCACAAAATTCTGTGGCACATGCGTGAACACCAGCCTAAAATTGGGGAAAAGAACACTTTGCCGAAAGGAAATGGCACATAGAGCTTCATCGCGCCAGAGAACATTTAAGAGAAAAAAAAAAAAGAAAAAAAAAAAATTGAAAGTTAAAACCCTTGATCGTGTTGATGTTTGTCAGTTTAGACCAAATGGTAACACAATCGTGAAGGGATTTTACGTTAGCGCATGCGTAGAGCGTACTGTTGATTCACTCATTATGAAATTCACATGGGAGCTCAAGGGGCCCTATCTGCATAATCACTGAAAATTTGAACAAAATCGGATGGAAACTCCAGAAGATGTGACTGTAATAAGGAGATGCATACACACCGACAGACAGACACTGGACCAAATTTGTTCAGAATGCTCTGAAACGTTAAATGCGAGTGGAAATTTCATTTTTGTAGAATACAATTTTTTCGTTTTTCAAAGTGAAAACAGTTTCCGCTAGCTATGGTAGACTCGGAAGCAAAATATTCATATGCTCTAGAGAATTACTTGCCCACCGAACAATCGAAAGTAAATAAATGAACAACTGACTTACTTTGTTCACTTGAATCTCGGAAGTCTATTCTGTTTAGCATAGAAAAACCTCGCGAATTCCGTCCATTTAAACTATTTGAGGAACCCCGAGAAAATAATTACACTAAATTAGAATTCTTTCGTGGGGGATGTCGTGCGAAAACGAGATTAGAAAACTTTCCTCAGGGCGTTTGAGTAATTTTCCTGGCCTTCCGCTTATTCTTATTGGAGGGTTTTCGAGGCTCAAACAACTTGTCGAAGTCCAACTTTCGATTCCTTGGAATGTTCCTTTCGGTTGTTTCAAAACTGGAATAACCGGAGGAAAAAAACGTTTCGCTGAAAATTATGATAATAATAATCCAGGGAAAAACTTGGGAAATTGGGTAGGATGTACTTAATATAGTAGCAAAATTGGTTGGTCAACAACAATTTCGAAGTTCTGTCGACTTGAGAACGGATTGGCAACCATAGGTGCAGCAAGACAATAATTTATGAACGATCGTCAGATCGATAACAAGCCGAGTCTGACATGGGTCCTACGGCACGTGACTAGATTCCCTGACTGCCTTCTGATTCTTAATGCTGGCATGCGAGACATAATTCATAACCTGCACAGGTTTATTTTCCGGCAAACGTAGTTTTCGGAAACACCAGAATGCGGGGTGATCTTAAAAGAACAGCAAGTATTTGAGGAGTCATGCACAATCACACGCTTACCACTTGGAAGGAAATATGCAATGGATTAATAATTAACAATAATTATAACTATTAACAATGAGGTACCTATTTATTATTAATAATCAATTTTGAAATAAAAAGACTTGTTTTGTTGTATATTAAATTTATGAAAAAAAAGGAAAACCAAAACACATTGGAACCCTCAAATAGAGAAACATGCTCTGTAATGAACTAAACAATGCACCGTTTGAGGCTAAACACAGCTCTCAACGCACATTGTTTTGAGCTGTAACTACTCTCCAAATTTCTTCAGTGTATCATTTTCAAATGTCCATTGTATCATCTAGATTGTATTAGGTATTTTCTAATGTTCACATTTCTTTATTGAATTTATTAGGTATTATTGCATTTTTTTATTGCCCTCGGTATTCGTTGATAATTCAATTAAAGAGTTGATGAACACTGAACAATGACCCTATACTCTCACCAAACTTGTAAAACTGGTTAAAAACTAAACGATTTAATGTGTAGATAATCACCTAATTACTTACAAGGAGAGTTGAAGTTGTTCCCATTCAAAGTAGAATTGGTAAAAAAAAGTAAAAACGTTCCTTCCTAGCAGTAGATACCTAGGCCGAAATAAGAGGATTTTTGGTGAACCAAATTTTTTTTTTAGAGATTTTCATACTGATTTTGGTGATTTTATAAAAAATTAAAACCTGATGGAAATTAGTTCTTTCACATAAAATGACAAAAACTCAATAGTTATCTACCTCAACCATAAAAAATAGACGATTTTTCCCTCCTGTAATAAACCCTGTTCTTTGTACTCATCGTTTCATTAAAAAAACGTGAAAACTTTTGTATTACATTCAGAACATCCTAAAGTGAATTTCCGTTTGGAAAGAAACAAAAACAATGTTTGAGCAACTTCCTTACAAATTCCTAGGAACTTATGTATTATGTTAATTCCCTTAGAAATCTACAAAAAAGTCCCATTCATGCAGCTTGGGTTGATTGAGCGAATTTTCGAAGAATGATTTCAACCAATTTGGTGGGTGATTCTTACAGGGAATTCAACACTGATTCCGAATATACCAAATATGTTCCTATGTTTAAGATGGTAGGTAATTCACATCGCAAACCTAAAAAAACGCGTTTTTTAGCGATTTTCGACTCTAAATTTTCAAAATTTGAACCCTTGGAGTACTCCAAAGATTCTGGCCAACGAACCCATTCTTTCTTTTGATTTTATTGACATTTCGACATTTTTTTCAGATTTTTAGCTCGATTCCTCGGTCAGATATCGTCGGGAATGACGAATACACGATAGGTCGGGAATAATATACTTATTATTGTTGAATTTCAGGAATCGTTTTAGAATGGTCTGAAACGGATTTTCATGAAGACAATTTCAAAAACTTGTATTATTTAAATTTTGAAGCCATTGCAATAGCTTCATTTTCTTCGAATATTCGCTAAAAGGAACCTGTTGAAATGATTTTGTATCCTCAGAAGGTACACCGTGTAAAGACGAGGCTTGAGATGGGAAACTACTGGGCGCCATCTGATAGACCCGCGTCGGACCCTCCGGATGCACTGAGTAATTACCTTAATTGATTTATAATCCGAGTCGAGTAACCCTCTTTGACGACAATGTTATTTTAGAGATCGCCCCCTCCACCACCACCACAAGAGGCCTATCAGCGAAAATCTATAGCCGGGCGTCTGAGCATAACCAACCGTGATGGTTCAGGAGGGGCATTGATCAAAACGCGCGTAGTGTCCCCTCGGTTGAAAAAGATAAGGCGTCAGTAAAGTAATTAAAGCGAACAATAATTTCTAAACTATTAAAGCCCGAGAGACGCCAGTCGTTCCTCATTAATCATCCGCATTGATATTGATGTAACCGGAGCTAACATAATCGGAATGGAATTCGATATGTAAGCCATTTAACTAATAAATTTCCCATGCAATTAGGAAAATTGAATTACGCCTTTTAATGTTTAGAGTAATTATTTATAAATCAGACTCTTGAATCTCAAAATAAAAATGCAAATGGATGTTACACGAGCTACAGTACCTAATGATTCATTCAATGCGTACCTTTTAGGGTCAACACATGCGAAAGGTAATTATGCTTTAATATCGAAGGACGAAATGATCGAAACTCTAACGTGTTTAGTGTATCTACATAATAGAAGCTTAGGTCCCAAGAAATAAAAAACATGAAGTGAATATATCCATACGAAAATTGGGGAAGCTTACAAGTGGAACCTTCATGTTTGGAAGGTGGTTGAGTTCTTAGCAACTCTCGATTTTATTGGATTCACGAGCAACTGCTTACTTATCTCGATTTGAAAGGTTCATTATTTGAAAACAGTAGGTATCTAATCCAAAACATTCAACAACCACCAGGAAATCCACAACCAAACTATAAATCTATGCACACAATACAACAATTACCCTATAAACCTTTTCGATTTTGATTATCTTGCTTTCAAAGAAATGTGTCCATCTGCGATTCCAATAAACCAATAACAAGGAGTATTATCATGGAATCCCATCATCATAAATTAACTAATACAACGTGAACGAATATAGGGAATGCATATTATGTGGCAGGTTCTACGAATCATAGCGGACTTGATGGGGGAACCCCACCCCTATGAGTTAGTCTAGACTCAACATTTTTATATTTTCAAACCTCAAAATGTCGTCTTTTTTTTTTTACAGATGGAAACATTTTACTCTTATTTTGTTGCAGATAATGGCGAATGAAGTACTGGCCACAGTGGAGTGAAAACTGATATTTTTTACCCTTCGTATGAAATGTTCCTGGAGTTTATCTTAACAGTCCAGCACAGTTGTACGAGTTATACACACGGAGACTCAAGGGTATCTACATCCCCAGGAAGTTTTCGTACCGTGTTTGTAGAGGTTTTTAACTGAAGCCATCGTATCGTCGGTATGCCTATAACCTTTTTCTGAGTCTGGGGTACAAGCTGCTAGTCATCTTCACAGATACGACCGTACGACCCCCTTGTATCGTTGCCAATAAACCTTTCCCTTGTTATGCGGTTGACGACGAGATAAAAACGTTGAACAAGGACTACGCGGCAGCGGTGTAGATTCACGTCTCTACGACTTCCCGATGTGTTGATAGTAAATTTTTTCGATGATGATAAAAATTCTTTTCACATGCCGACACGTATCTCCAGCTCATTGGTTGGTAGCCCGAAACGTACGAGATAGGCTCTAATCCTAGTCAGCAGGTTTGATGCACGTGAGAGGATGATGTTGCAAATCATGAGAATTTTGTTATTCCAACACCGGTAACTTTTTAGCTAGTTGACGTTTTTGCTAAGCATGTAGTCTGCAGATTACCTATATGAGGAAACTAGCGATAGTTCAGTTGCCCTTTTGAGATATTCATTCTCGGAGGGATTCTTAAAACCACCACACAAGCTATAATTATAGGCTCTATCTTCACATTCATAAAATAATGATCTAACAATACCTACCTACTTTCATCTCACTTTATAGTCTCACTTTTCGGCGGGGGATCCATCGCTAAAACATGATTCCATGTTAAAAAACACCGTTTAAAGACTGATTTTCAGACCCACTGAGATTACCATTACTAGGTAGGTACCTATTAGAAGGGGCTAGAATTTTCAGACAGTCAAAGCACAGTCACTATTAAATTCCACATACTGTCGAGCCGCAATCTACGACAATGCAAATGAAATAGGGGAATACACGGAGAAAACCAGGAGTTCAACGTAGACTAAAATCAGGAGTTCAGACCCGAGCGCCGATTTTACGATCAACTCATCAAGGAGCCAAGTGGAAGCCTGACGGCCTTCAGCCGTCTATATAAACCACGACTCCCGAGGGCATTGTCTCAGCAGACCCGCAAGGACACAGTCGTAAAGCCAGAGGGCGCGAGAGACTCACTCATAGCTTTGGGTCTTTATGAGGTGGTGCCCCGTTTATCAAGAAGTCGTTAATTGAAACCCAGCTCGGGCCCATGGAGGGGGGATCAACTATAGTTGGGGGCCGGAAGAAGTTGAAAGCAAAAGCGACTTCCAAAGGTCAGGACGCGGTTCGACGCCTTCCCGACCTGCTCCTGATTCTACTCCGGTGTTTGCTTCATTAACCTTTTCCACGAGCGAGAATTATTAGGCCACCTGAGCGACGTAGGCGTTTGTGAGCCGTGAACATGCTTCTTCCGCTTAGATGTCGAACGTCCCTAGGGTCCAATAATAACCTTATAGAAAATTGAATAATTATTATTTCAATGCAAGTATTTTGCCTTTTTGCCCCTTTTAAGTGAATTAGTCGGGATTCAGTCAATGATGAATCGACCCTGATGTCATTAGAGTTAGGTATAGGATTTCTGGTCTACTCTGGATAAATTTTCAGGACAATAAATTCAGTATGCAAGGTTATAGTTGGGGGTGATACTTGGTGTTGTAATGATAGAAAGAGAGAAAAGTTCCCACGATGGGGAAAAGTTGAGATTAAATTAGTTTTAGGAGGAATAAATTCCGAATTGAATGGTACCTCACAAATCAATACGGGGATTCATTCTGATATCAAGTTTTTTTTGTTAATAACTTAAAACTCCAACTTCACAACATCAGGGATGAATAGTACATTACAAAATCGGGGATATGAGAAGGTAGATGATCAGTAAGTAGGACTAATTTTTACCTTATTCCTGTTTGTCTCGTCTCTATTGACCCCTACCATATGGTATTGCCTGGTAGGTTCCTGTAACAGGATGCAGTACAAAGTATTGTGGAGTGATACGAAAGAGGGTTGGGACACACCCCGGCAAACTCAACTAGACGTCGGTAACCCTTTCATCTCCGGGAACCTCCGTGTTCCTCCTGAGTTGTTGACTTTTTATTAATAATACAACAGAATTCTTCCCTCAGGAGTCTGAAACTGTGGCTGTTGGGGGTCATGGAGGAAGGAAAACTGCCCTTGGTTGGTAACTTACAAGGTGGGCGGTTGGGGAGAATTACTCCCAAGAAGGGTCTTTGTTACCTGTGCCTGGTCGATAGGCCTTAAGTCACTGGCAATGTTCCACCTTTCCAGACTTAACCCCCTCTAACGCCACGAAGGAACATCCCCCACCCAGTCATTGGTTTTTCCTCTTTACCAACCGCCAATTGTCTCCTTCCCGGAGGCGCCTTTTAACCCAAGAGGGATCGAAAATCAATTTGATTGCCGAAAATCTTCACCCTTTGCCTCTATTATGCTGAACTTACTGCCGCTTTCCCTTCGAATAAATGAAATGAATCTAATATGCAGCGTCTGTTTCTCGACGTACCTTTCAATCTTGCCGGCAGTTTTTTCTTCTAACAATCGGGGCAAGTTATCTACCCGACTCAATATCTGCATGCAATAACTACTTCTGATCATTCCTTATCAGTGAGTTGTATTTTTACTTTGCTCTTCAATTTATTCATCGCTATCTACGGTTGTCCTCTCTTTCACTCTCTATCAAGCTTTTATCGTTACAAGCTAAGCTCATTGAAGGGGTACAAGACATTGTTTATCTAAACATCAAAGTATAATGATGTTCTTCTGTTGTTGAGGTGAGATGAGGTTCTGATGTTCGAATCTCTGAAGATAATGGTAAATAAATAAGAACCTCATAGCGAAAATGTGATCGTTTTTTTCTGTGTGGTCGGCCCTAATCCCTCATCAACATGAGAGGGTTCAAAACTGTGCTGTCAATTGCTATCAATACCTAGGTCCCAATCTGTGTTTGTAACTTCAACAAGAAAAGCTGTCGTTTTTATTTTATGGATTGTGTAGTGTATTAACTTACGGCAACAGAGACTTCAAGAGAGTGGGGGGGGGGGGGGGGGGACTGTGGACGTTGAAAGTTGAAATTCTTCCCATATCCATGCCTGTTCTCTAGGAGAGCCGAATCAATAAACTGTATTCTATTCTTACTCTTAATCCTATTATTATATTTCTTCTTCTTTTATTCTTACTTGGATTAGGTAGCCTGGTAAATGTTTAGCATAAATATTATTCAGAGATGAGTACTTAAATAATCTACGAAAACCTTATACACGAAAATGCTACCACTAACTAACGTATCTGTCTATAGCTTCATTCTTTCGTCTTGTTCTATGAAAATCCTATCAGCCATGATAAACTTGGAACCTACTAATATTCCATTCAACATGAAATAAATAGAACAAACCCAAATTACCCGGATGTCCTGTATGAACGCACGTAAATTCGTCAGTAAAAAGGCTTGACGTTCAAAATCACCCCTTCCATCAATACCATCGTCCTCCCACGCCAAAGATCGCTATCTGAGGTCGAGGGGCCCGAGGAATGGCGAAAAAATAGACAAGAGTCGTCCCTCGTCGTACTTTCTGATGATTTACGTTAATCACCGCTCCGGAACCAATTAGCATATCATTGCGGGTAGGAATTAAACGGGCCCAGTAAACAGCGTCGGTTTGTAATTACAAAGGAAATATATCGCCGAGATAATTGTTCTATCGCTGTTGTCTGCAGTCAGCCATCGGGCGGGGATAACCACCAGCTGCGTGGACCAGCGCACTTCTTCCTCGCAGATTGTGAGGTCTTTTCTTGCCTCAGCCGAGTTTGTAATTAACTTATTAGTAATTTAATACTGAGACGTAACAAGACGTTGCAATTTCATTTTTATTATTTCAATAAGCTGACGGAGGAGAACATCTGAAAGCCAGAAATGGAATTGGAGGAACCCATCGATATGATCAGTCTGCAACCAATCGATATTATGCAAAATTTATTCTGTATGATGAAAATAAACTCATTCATTCATTCATTCATTCATCAATGATATCGATGGTTTGACATGAAAATCTCGTATCTGCACTTTTTGCCGAAAATTAGTTTTTGGGTTATTGAAATGAAAACCTCGTTTAAATCATCGTCTTGTGGTACAAATATCGGTGGAAAACGATTATTTCGCTAGAGAACTTCGTTGTTGCGATGGAATGGTAGAAGAAGCTACTGATAACCTCGTACCTATCTAATAACAAATACGGACAGAAGATGTGCATGGTTTTCACAGATTTTGGAACGAACCATTGTGGGTACGAATTATTCTTTAATGCTATAAAAAATGATGAAGTATTAGTAATTGATTCAATGTTGCTCAAAAGAAGCAAGTAATGACGATCTCCCGGCTCTGCCATCAATGATAACCTCGTATCTTCAAGAATGTACATAACTTAGAAATTTCAGCTTTTTAGCTCTCCTGTAAAATTTGGCAAAATAAATATATGAGGTTTTCATAAATATTATGATGCCATCGATGGGTATTGTAGGTGCCAACATAAGACAACAGCTGCATGAAACCAACATTAACAAATTTTCCTGTAGAACCAATGAACTGTTGAAGGCCAGTAATTTTGGCGCATTTTCAGTGGCCAAATTTCAAAAAATCATAAAGAACACACATTTTTGAGGCTTCCGACGAAAAGCCGTCAAGAGTAGAAAATGAGTTAAAAAGCCGTTCTTATGTAGAACAACATTGGTATTTCTTGGGCAAGCTTGAAATTGCCATTAAGGATAGCTAACTAATGCCATATTGCTATACTTTCTAGAATGTCAACTACCCTGGGTCCATCACGCAAAACTCAATTATTGACCGTCATTTTGCTCGCGTACTTGAATCGTGTGCCTTCAATAAAGCAAATTAGGTCGATGGTAGGTATCTGCCTGCGATTCTTGATTCTTTGAGAAGAAAGGAGAAAGGATGCTCGTGTCATCTACCAAATAACATAGTCAGCAAGTTACATATAGTCCACATTACTGAAATTTGGATTTGTAATAATTATCTTGTGGTTCTTCTGATTGAAACCATTGTCGGAAAAGTCTTGTATTACTCGCCCCAGGTTTTTCAATCTGAGCCTTTTGAAACCCTTTCCGACTGTCACCCCCATTCTCTTCTCTCTACGACTCTTGGGAGCACAAAAAGCACAAAAAGTACGTCAACCGTAGGAATGTCACCGCAACTCCCCTATTTAGGAGCCTCTTGACGTCTTCTGCCAGACGTACGCCTCACCCCCTTTCCCGGTTTTACGTCGAATTCCTTTACACGGAACAACGCTCACAATCGTTGTTCCATTCCCCGTTGTGAAGGGAAAAACATCCTTTGGAGGGAGCCTTCGCTCATCTCCCTTATGAAAAAACGAGGGTGTGCGGCCGTTTTCATGGGGTTGACCTTCCTCCGCGATAATGGAGGCGATCAACCGGACCGGCTTCTTTGTTCCAGCGCTGTTCGCTTTTGAAACGCTGTCAAGAAACGCGTCAATTGGGTAGGGCTTTGCTGTTAACTCTTTCCTATCTGTTGGGTGATGCTTCGGTGATTCCTCACTTCCCTGGGGAGGGATATAGATGGGGAAAAAATAAGGGTTCCTAACTTGGTTGTAATTGATTTTTCACTTTTGTTTGGCTCCTGTACCTACCTTCAAGTTCCAGATACGTAAAAAAACGATGCAAATTATGACAAATGAGTGGGTACCCATCCAATAGTTCAACCTTCAGGTCCTTTACAGGGAGCGAACCGGGGTCTCATTCGATCCTAAAAAATTGTGTTCTATTCGGAATCGATGGAACGAATATTGATACCTTCCTGTTTGGAGTTTTGGAGCTGGGCCGTTTTAAAATGTCATCCTCTATTCTCTACTCTTTAGAGTAAACTGACAGTAACACCAAGCTTCGGAGCACAACTAGACCGCAAATAAACCAAATTTCAGTAATTTTGGTACATGGTAACTAAGAGAAGTGCAGCGTACGGCGTATGGCTGACGGACGGATTTGGTCACAAAAAAATTTTCGTGCTCGATTCCAGAGGTTTATTATTGAAAATAATAAACCAAAGAGAAAATTCGAGGGACTACAAGGGGGAATTCGGGAAGTATTAGGTAAAGTGTGGAGGAATATTCCTGCTCTCTCTCAGCCTATTTTTCGGTCAATTTAATGTCGATATATGGCCTTACACACACAATAACTTGAAATGTTCATCAAAATCGGATGGGGCTTCTGAAAATAGGTGCCTAATGCGTGTTGCAAGGATTGGCTAGTACAAACACACACCGAATTTGTTCATGAAGGTCTAAAACTTGAAACACAAGTAGAGGTTTTGATTAAGGAGGGAGGAGGGAACGAAACACATTCCCTATACGTAAAAGCATATTAAGGTAGACTTGAAAGCAATATAACGAAAAGAGAAACATAACACACAAAGAATTCTCGTCTCGCACTGAATCGTAAACACCCTGTTTCTATTATTATAATCATATTTATGTATCTGGTTCTTATGTATTCAAAATACTTCTCCTCCCGGCGGAAATATTCGATAACAGTGTTGATACAAAACAGGCTCAAACACGTGGGTTTTCCGGTGTTATTAATTTTACCTGAACAATGGTGGGAGATTTAATAAATTACCCGTCTCTCAGCACACGAGGCTTAAAATGCCTGAAGGAGAGATGAGAAGCCAGTGATACATGCCAGGGAAGACTAATGGCATTAAGGCACCTACTCACGCAAAAGGGGTAGAATTCGCGGGAACGCTACAACAAACTTGGAGAGAGAAAGAATAAAAGGTAAAAGTATAATAATACGCGAGCCTCATCGTGTTACTCCAAGCATTGTACGGGGAAGGGTTTATACATATTTAGATATGATAATGAGACACGGAATTCGGTTTCCGATGATGCTCCTCTCGAGGTACGGTCTTTTGATAATGCGGAAGAAAGGGGAGGCGGGTGGGAAAGTTGCAAAAGAGCTGAAGATCAGAGGTTGAAATGCCAGCTCGTGCTGTGTCATGGAGGTTTGCAGTGTCGTGTTGCGAGCGAGATGAGTCCTGGGAGCCGCGCCCTCGTCTTTCCCTCAAGAAGAATTCCGCAGTGTGCCGGCTGATTTGGAAGTACGACAGCAGTCCTTCACGAGCGAAATCCTTCAGATTCTAGGATTTGTACTCACTATGAAGGTTTGCAACAAAGTTGATATGATCAAAACGGTTGGTCATACGAAGTTTGCAACGACTTGGAAACATGTATGGTTTTTCACGGACGATTGAAGGACATTGATCTGAAACACTATGGGACATTCCCGATCGTATTTTCTGTTGCTTTTACAGGTTAGGGGTTGTAGGAACCCATTGAACAATATAATTTTTAAGGTAAGTACGAACCTACGACAGGATTTCTTCTCCAATCGACGAGTACCTAACTGACGATTACCTAACTATGAAAGTCGAACCTACAAGTGCACTACAACTTACAACCTACAACAGTTATACTCGTGTTATGGAACAAAATATTATTTTCATTCCAAGTAACCGTTAATCGAGTCATCCATCGATCTTCCCGGTATGGCGGGCCTGAATTTGAAAGTCAGTAAGCCTTGATTTGAAAGTTAAATTTTGGATTTTTCCGTTCTGAATATTCAATTTTGTTCAATTTATTGATTCATGTAGGTGCCAACTTATTTTTCCAATTAACTATTTCAAGGTGCATTTTTGCAATTAGGATCCATATTTTAACGGGGGTATCTAATGAATATACTTAGAAAAGATAACACATTATACGGTTATTTTCACCAGAGGTAATTATGGGCACATCTCTCAACTATGTACACCATAGAAGGTTGTTGTGTAATCTCGTCTTGCTGAAGAGTTGCGGAACGCCTATGTGGATTCCTAACCGACTTTCCCAACCTTTTGCGCCATCCGAAGAGTTGGAGCCTCTTAGGAGATAAGACCCCCACTCTCCGTACCACAGCTTCCGTGTTTTCCCTAGAATGATTTATGAGGGCAGGGAAAACGCTCAACCCGAAGACCCGCGAGTCTGAATACACGACTGCCAAGATGTCGGAAAATACGGGCGTTTCCTGTTTTAACGCGTACTCGCACATGGTAGGTCTGCCGAACTGCAATAAATCTCCATCCTCAAGTTTACCTAAATAATTTTTAGTATATTTCTCTATCCCCCCTTCCAGTTATCAGCCACCAAAATTGACAGTGACAGCTTATTATGTTCATAGAAAACTAAGTATGGGAAACGGAAGAAATGCGGGAATACGGTGGGAATAGAGATCACCATCAATTGGAAATTACAATAGTAATTTGCAGTGGGGTGAATATGGTAATTTGTATTTCTATAGATTCATGAAATTACGTGTGGGCTTTCCAGAATTGTGCACGAAGAGTATTTCAATATCGATGTACTTTAATGTACCGTTAATAAAGCAAGAATAATCATATACCTTCAATCGCATTCACCCAGTTTTCCCTTACCCAACCTTCATCGTGATATATTTTTAATTCCATTCCTCAGATGACTTTCTGGAAGGTATAAGCAAATTCACTGAGTCTTAATCCGTACTCAGCCCTCCTCAACTTTTTATACTTCCATTCCCAGGTTTCCTCCCCCAGGAGGTTCTCTCGGCTCCGATAAAGAATACAAACCTTAATATTCTATTTCCCAACCGCGGAATGAGAAGACGGAGAAGCTGGTAAGTCTGAGAGGAAAAGTATTCAACGAGTTCGAGTTTTCTCAAAAATTGAACTTGAATTTTTTCTCTTTTTTGGAGAAGCAACCAACTTAAATATGAAAAAACGAGAAGAATATTATGGTAATGTTCAAGAGAGGGAGGAGTCAACTTTTTGCGGATAGAAGACAGCTTAACTAAAGAACGTCGAAATGCCTTCAAATCCAATGAAAAAAAAAAAAAAACACTTCGATAAGACGATTTCCTTTGGAGGAAATAATACGTTTTCATGAAAGTAAAGAGAATGAGATAACTTTTTTCCCTGAGGGTACATAGAGCTGCGTGATATTCAAAATTTTCTTAGTGATGATTTTTCAGATTGTCACCATAAAGGTCCAATATACTTGATTTATTTGGAGACAACGTACTATTTTTGTTGTCAGTGATTGGGAGATCATCGAAATCAAGTTTTAGTACTCATGCAGAAAATCCTATATAAGCAATAATCGAAATTCACCCTCGAATTTTATGTTTTGGACATTCCTGAACAACGGAGCTGCGTCTTCCAGATCTGTCGGGGTCTTACTGCGAATCCGTAAAACAAGATTTCATCATTAATGGGTACCTAATGTGTGCGTTACCCCCAATTGTGGTCCCCCATCAACTAATTTTATGAGCGATATTCATGTTGCTCAAGCGAGGAGGCTTCTATTGATCACTGGAGTTAAATTAGAGGGCAGTTGGGGACAAAACATCCAAATGTTGCCACTGAGTACATGCAAATGTGAAATCCTTCTAAAACACTCAGGATAACAACATTATTATTGACATTCATTGACGGTATGGTATTCAATGGATTTCGCCGTAAAATCGTTAAATCGGTGATCTACCCATACAATTTTGTAACAATATCATTTGTTCTCAAAATCATTATTATTATTAAAAAATAAGGATCCTATGAACGTATGTGCTACACCCGTCGGAAAACATTTTCAAATTATTGTAAAAATACTAATGTATCTATCTAATTTATTGAAATCAGAACAAGTTTGTAAGGGTGTTGCGGTTTCACTAATTACCTGCCTAAAATCAGACTTCTCGAATTTACCATTCAAATCGAGTTCGAGGACGGTACAAGGTCCCCACAAAAAGTTTGCACTACATAACATAATAGTACTGGTATGTATAGTATTATAGGTACTGCTTCATTCTTGTCTTCTACGCTACACGTTGTTTGCTGTCAGATCTATTGCTCCATCCTTCAATTGGCCATCTAAACCGTGTGTCGTCACGATATTCAACACGGCGTACAGAATTATTTACATAGTTTCGCCACGACATTGTGAGTCTCGACACCAATATCGTTGAAGTGTCTGCTGGAGACCGCATGGGAGATAACCGTTCAGAACCACGCCAACCCTTTGTAGTTAACACCCGGGTTGCAATAATCGTTACTAGGCTCGAAAACACCTAACGGACCTCAAGCGAATCGATTTATTTACTTTTCATACTGAAAACTACCATTAATCCAGAATTTCACCATCGACATGATCTGATCTTTCAGATCATTACTAACACTGGTAAAAATCTCAGTTGTGACCGTCTTGCATCGATTGACTGATGACATCCCCTACTCAAGCTCAGCTCTTTCTCTAATTAAATTTCGTTAATATTTCGTATAAAATAAATTGCAGAATGACTTGGTTCTAAGTTGAAGGTGGCCATAGGTATATATCCCTGAACCACTCCTGCTTCACCCAAATTACTCAACTCCTCTGAGAAATCTACGATATTGGGATAACTCAACACGCCATTCATAACCAATTGTATATACAAGAAACTCGACCTTTAATCTCTCGGTAATGAACCAATCTAAGTAATATGACCAAACCCTGAATACACATTTGCTCAACCATCACTTGAAATTTGCTGAATAAACTAAACGCCGGGAAAATAAAGACTCAATCCCCTGAACTATCCTCAATATCGACCATGGGCGAGCTAAGATCATTTACCCACCATGGTTACCACTCATTTTTGAAGTTCAATACATTTAATACATACATCATGCATTTAATTGATTGACAACTAAGGTAGATATTAGATAAACATACCATAGGTACAAGGTCCTACTTATTTCATGTAGTATTTCATGAGGAGTAAAAAACTTGAATCATGCTGGTAAGGCGCAGCTTTCGTTCCCACACAATACTTTAGAAGGTGTTTTCCCTCCCAGCTTATTACCGTTTGGTTCCGCGCATCAAAACAAAGGATGGATACGATCCGGAACAAAAGAAGAAAGACTGATGATCCAGGAAATTCGAAACACCTCTTATGATTTGTCTCGATATTGAGAGAATACAATGTGCGTTAGCAATGTCAAGTCATTTTGACGTGCTCAGCGGAGCGATCACCTATTTCCAGTTTTCATACAGATCAGTTCATTCCCCACTCCTCACTATCTACATTTTCCATTAAATTGATGGGGCTTAGTTTTTTATTTTTCTATTTCATTAGGTAGCAAATAGGTAGGTACAATCATTTACAAGAAAATTAATATCAGAGTGAATCCAAAACAAAACTTTTTGATACCTATAGGAAATCCGATTTTAGCAGCAGAAAACGTACTACGTCTACTTACCAGAACCGTCTACGTACTTACCGTCTACTTATCAGAAAAATGAAAAGACCTACTCGTACTATAATAAATATTGTACCACTCTCACTTCCATTTCACAAATTTTGAAACCCCTAGGAACCCACTTACTTTTCCTCATAATGGGACCTCATGACGAAAAACAATTAGAAGGGTGTAGAGTCTAGAGGGTGAATCGCATAATTGGTTTTTCCACATCGTTTCTCAAGTGCATTTCAGATACAATGCAATAGGTACTGTCCAAAATTGGAGTTTTTTTAAATTAACAAAAATGAAGCTAAACATTGGTTGTGGAGGGGATAGGGAGATATTGTTGGGGTAGGGGGAGTGGAACCACTTGGATTTTGGCAAAGAAATTCTCATTTTGATGGTTCTCTATCATATCAAACGATCTACTGATTCAAAATGTTTAAAGTTGGCTTTTGGTCCAACCGAGGTAAGGAGGACTTTTAATTTTTCTCGTAAACAAAATGAAGAGATAAAACCAAGAGAATGGATGTAACAAAATTGATATGAGATAATTTAGTGAAATACATAAAATATCATGATACGTAACAATAACATGAAATTTCTGGATTCATTGGATCCAACACTGAAATGAACATTTGAAACAAAAGAACCTCCCAATGCCCTTTTTCGAAGAAAAATGTTTTCCGGCTAACACTCTACTCCCAAATCCCCCCCCCCCCCCCCCCCCCCCCGGAAAAAATGGCCTGTATTTTTGGGAAAACCCGATTTGGAAACATTAATTCAAACCCCGTCTATCTATATCGACCAAATGCTAACATGGGTTCACCAAAAAAAACCTATTGTAATGAACGAACGGGCCGTTATAAAAGTATAATACACTATACTACTAGTACTACTACGATACTACCTACTGCTAATAATGGTCCATCTTAACTCCCAAAAGTATCATCGTTTCGAACTTTTGAATATGAAAAAGTAGTTTCAACTGATGCACAGCTGGATTCACACACCCTACCTTATATAGGAGGAGTCGACAAAACGAGTAGGGGGATCCCAGTTCACTACAAAAAATGAATGGTTCTCAGATTTTGTATGATTCTGAAAAATATACATTAAGATAAGCTTTAAACTGTTCCTTGATATATTAACTGTTGTAGGGGATCCTTGTATGTAATTAGCCAAACCTGGTAGAACCAGGGGAAAAGGGGTAAGGCGTTGTAGTTACCATTAAGGGGGCGGAAAAAAGTGTAATAAATTGCGTTTGGCTCCCCATCCTAGCGCATGCATTTGTAAGAGGGGTAGCAGTGGAAGGGCAGGAGTCATTAAGGGGTTGGAGTGATCACGCCAAGGGGGATGGTCAGGTGAATCACCGGTCAGTCGGAATTAATTGTCGATAATTTAAGGGCGCTAAGCCTGGGAATGCAGAGGAGCACGCATTGTCTGAGTCAACTTTCCACCCTTTAGCCTTTCCCGTTTTAAACAAACGTCCCTCAAGATCAAAGTCAGATTATCGTGAACTTGTCTTAAGGAAGGCTGCCATATTGTTAGATTTTGTATAGACAGGAAGTCAGCGTTCCAATTTTGTATAAAAACCGAAGCAACATGATCATCCGAGCACAGGGATATCCGTACGCCTCTGAAGGGCAGATGCTCTCAAGGGGATAGTATAATCTATACCCCAGGGCCCAGGGGTCCAGAGCGTTCCCTGGATGGCGGTAGGTTCGAATCTATAATGTACCTAGGTGTAATTAGAGAAAAGTCATCCAAATTTCACAATTCCCCGGTTATAGTGAGGACTCAACCTGTTTCCCAGGAAAATTTTACCTATCCACAGTAACTCGAAGATCTCTCGACATCTGATTGTTGGGTCTTCTATGCTCCAAGAAAAGGTATCGTGGCATAGTGTCGAGGCATATTTAACGCCTAGTAGTTACATCATCAAGTCATACGTCCCACCACTGAGGCAATGGTGGGTATGGATACTGAATGCACTGTAATTTGGAACCAGCCAATTGAAACTAGTGCATAGTTATTTCGGGAAAAAAATTTTGTATGCATAGGTACTTTATGTATCGACCTATATTGTTAATAGCTATTATGGGTACGTTATCCACATATTTATTTTGATGTAAACATTCGATCATAGATAAGTTTGCTACTGTATGGCCTAACCACAAGTTTCAAGTTCCTTCCTACTTTGAGCTTTTCTGCTGGCGAGGCATAAATGAAGCGTAAAGGCCAGTGTGGAAGGGCCGGGGGCGAACAAAATACCCGCCTGAAGGGTAGCAACAGCGGTTCATAAAAATAACAATCGGGGGCTCTGCCCCCCTGTGCGTGCTGCGCGAAATGGGTCTGCACTCAAACTACCTACCTTCTTTTCCCTTCCTTCGGACCGGATATTGCGATATTAAACCTTTGCTTTCTCTCGAGTTCTTCAAAGGCTGTCATTTCATAGAGATTCGACCCCTTTAACAATAGAAGAACAAATACCCTCTGCAAATAACTAATATAGACGCTACGGACATAATACAGAGCGGAGAAGGTCCTTTTCGTTCCTTACCATGTATCTTGCAAACAGCTCCAGAGTTTTCTCGTAATTGGACTTGAAGAATACTTCTGTGGAGCATTTCGTAGAGTAACGAGATGAAGGATTACACTATACCAACTTTGTTTATTTAATGAGGTCCTTTTGCTGAGGTATTCTCTTATTCGACTACTCGAATCCCATATTATAGGAGTAGGTACGGCCATTGAACTTGCCCATTTATAGAGCTCAAGACTTGATGTATACCTCCTTATATGAGGATCCTACTTCTTAGAAAGGATTCAGGAGTGGATCTATATATAAACAGAAACGTCATCGTATTTTCTTACCTTCCAATTATATTCAGGATGAATCGATCAATATGCGGAACAAATATGAACCAGGAAAATAACCGGCCATACAGCGTGAGTTGACGAGCGAATTTTCAAAGGATCATTTCAACCGCTATAGTAGGAGATTCTTGTACGAAATTTGCACTGATTCCAAATATTACCAATGTGTTACTATGTTCAAGAAGGTTTTTCACACCAAAAACTTGGAAATTACGTTTTTTTGACCGTTACCTAATTGTCAAAATTTGACTCCTAAGAGTACCTTCCTTCCTGTCCAACGAACTCATCCTTTTTTTTAAAGATTCACATTTTGAAAATTTTCAAGGGATTTTTAAGCAATACAATTTATTTTTAAATAGGTAATAATATTATTATGCAATGTTAATTTCCAGGAATCGTTTTAGAATTATTTGAAACGGATTCCCATGGGGAAAATTTGCATAGCTAAAATTTTCAAGCTAAAAGCAATAACTTCTTTTTTTTTCGAAAATTCGCTTAAACTTGCCACGCTTTGCTGCAGGTTTACATAAATAACTTTGGCAACAACATTTTACTGTCATCTGTAGTAGGTACCTAATACGTGTGTTTTACATTCCATGATTCAACAAAAGAAGACGTCGCCTATTGGCTCAGTTTCCTCTAACTCCTATCGTTGAAATCTGATTCACTTGAAACCATTTAGAATAAAATAAACAGGTAAGTTGTAATATAAGTGAATACATTATTTTTTGGGCTTACAGCAGATATCTCTAGACCGTGTGGAATTGTAAGTATACACATAAACTGAATCAGATAAGAGAGCTTGAGGCCTATAAGTTGACAATAATAAATTATTAGCGAATCTTGAAATTGTAGGTAACGTGGTGCATTGGTGAATTAGGACATAACCTACATACGGATGTCGAAACATTGTTCTCGATAGTCGGCTCTTGCTGCCTATGTGTGGGAGGCCAAAAAAACAAGAGAAAAACATCTAAGATAATGAGATACGGATCTCGTTACTGTAGTATAAGAGGGAAGGTGATTATACGGAGACTGTGGGAAGAGGAGAATAAATACCGCCCATTTGGCAAATAACAAGGCACGACGAATTGAATCGTATGCCCTCTCCAATAAATTGCAATTATTACTGCGAGGCGAGGGCTTCGGATCGCGGGAGCTAACAAGCGGGGAGGGAAGCTGCCAATCTGAAAACGATTTCAATAAGGACCGTCTGAGGGGTTGTCCTGGTAGCGGATATTTTACCGGGTGATGCTGAGTCACTGGGAAAGGCGGGAGAGGGGAGACGTGTGTGCTAATTACACAGCGAAAGAAGGGGAGCTGTCAGCAGGCCGTCCGATGGCAGATCATCACTTAGCATGCAGGCGGGCCGCCGAAGCCATTGGGAACAGTCCTCCCCCGGACTACCGAGTCCACATGAGTCGAGGCCCGCGTCTAATGAGGAGGTTTCTTCATTTGGGGGAAGTCGACCGTCCACGCGTCATTGGGTCACGGAAGGGGGTTGGGTAACGGCAATCAGATCTTCGCTTCCCAGCGGGGAGTAGGGGAAATCGCCACAGAATCACTGATGGCTTTGATGCACTTTTGCAGTAAAGGACCTACAAGCACCCTCAGTCTGATTGCTAGCACGAGTTTGGAAACAATTTAATAAGGAGACAAATCTTCTGTCAAATCTTCGAGTTGAATTGGTGACTTCTTTCACCGCAGGACAACCTATAAGCAAAATTACCTCAATCACGGTCAGAACGATGCAACCGTGCACTATCATCTGCGGACGAGCATTACGGTTTAATCGGATCTCTTCCCCGCACCAGTGTGTCAACATTGCCCACAGAATTATTTATGATACAACTGCATTTTGCATTACGACCAATATCCGGAGAAAGTTATATGTATATAAGGCATGTTCATTGTCAAAAAATCCTAAATACTTCAAGCACTTATATAGTCACTTCCACACCAGGATGAGACATCCACAACAGTACATGACGGTCATCTCGACATTGATAGACCCAGTAACGGCTTCTCAATTATCACTTAGATGGAACCCAACTAATGCTGTTACCAACTCCTCTGGATGATCTTCGATCGGAAAAGAATCAACACAAGAACAAATCGGAACAACCAAATCGATCACATTATCATCATCACCAAAAACGAAATTTAAATTTATTTTTGTTCTCGAGTCTACCAAAAGGTAGTGGAAGCTTTGGTTTCGTTTTCGGGATCAAAAACTTTTTTGTCCTTCGAAATTGGAAATTTCTACAAGTATTTTTCATTCAGTTACCCATCCGATTTTGTTCGAAATTCCATGAATTATGCAGGCAGGGCTCCTTGAGGTTCCAAACGAATAAATTTCGTTACAATGGGATCCTCTACGGATGGGCTAACGTAAAATTCGTTCACGACTGAGTTGAAATTTTCGTTCAAATTTTTAAGGAATATGCGAGCAGGACCCCCTGAGATCCAATATGAATTCCATCATGATTGAATCAGCGGCAGACTCTGCGCATGTATTAACTTGGATTTCACTAACCTTTGTTGTTACAGCCCTAATGACCAAAGTTTTCATCCGATTTCGTTCAAATCACCTTGGGCGCGAGGAAGCTATATGTACGATTTCCACTTGGCAGAGTATTCTTTCAAGAATAGTACGAGGGCACTTCAAGCTTGGAGCTTGTGCTGTGCCTTTGTCGTATTATCCTTCGATGCCTATCAGTGCAGAAGTTCCAAATTCCCTAATTAGCGTTTGATAAAGCACTGATAAACCACTACCAGCATTATTTCAGATATACTTGGTTGAATAACTCCACTGGTCATATCGACACAAAGTGAAATTGGAAGTGGAATTGGAGGATTGTAATTTAATTTCTACCCATCTGATTAACAAATTGTCCATTAGAAGTGATGCAGCTTTCTCTCATGATATCACTCCATCTCCAAGGATATGGATTGGGGAAATCACCTCACAACTGCACTGATCACTGATTGTTCATCATCTTACCTCAGAACTCCCATTTACAACTGTTTACCGGCTGTGAATAAAGTCTAATATACAGCGAGGAACATGGAGGGATTTAATATATTCTGTGAGTTGGAATTTAGCAGATAAACCAGAAATAATTCATAATAAATTAGGTACGAACACAGTAACTTGAAGTGGAACTGATGTTTCGTACAGAAATGGGGTCAACCACTTGTAACGATGTACTCGTATTTGTGATGAGCAGGTCGCACAGTTCATTTCAATGGAATCCAAACAATCAGCTCACCCTACATAACCGCCATTTCATCATAAATTCATATCCGCCACATATTCCCATACTTATAATACTTCAGCACAACTTGACGCAACATTATGAGCATTACATCAACGTATCATTACCGGCTCAATTTATTCTGTAGACCATACTTACTGCTAAAGATACATTAGCGAATACATTGAGTATGTAAAGCGATATCGAAGCGGCTGTAGGAGTGTAGGCGGGGAACCGTCGGTTTTGAATTAGGTTAGTGCGAATGTCGCTCAATCATCGTAAGTAATTCCTTGTGAAACTTAGACCGAACCCCCATCTTCATCCTACACTTCTTCCGGTAACTCGTACAACTTCTCAAGTCCTAACACATCTGAAGGATTTGCTTCTCCCTCTCCACTCGCCCCTTCCCCCTAACTACTTTACCGTTATCAATTACAATTACTCAAGGAGAGGACGTGAACAAACGAGATAACTCAAATTGGTTCTCCTTTGGAGGTAATTAAGGTGAAGCTCTGTTCCTTCCTCCTGGCGCTCTTTGGGAATTGGTATATTTCAATTTGGTCCTTAATCCTCCAAACTTTGGGATTTGATTCCAACTTTAATCGCCTACCTCCAGTCCGATGCAAAAGGGACGGATCACGAGAGGCCCCGGAGGAATACCGTGATGACGTTTCTAAACAATATACGTCCAATTCCATGGCAACTAACAAGATATCGGATCCTTACCGCTGTTAACTTCATCATGGGATCAAAGCATAAACTTCATTAGGAGTATCAGGCAAATCGTCATTCCACTTCGAGTGTGTTCATTCATCTTCCTAATTCAACAAATGGAACACCAAAATGATGTCTTCATCCGGATGGGTTGAATCCGAATATCCACTTGTTGAGAATCGTAGCTTCAATTATTTGCCATCATATAATTTAAACTCAATGAATTTGAGACTGTAACAGCTCTATCAATTAATACTAGAATAATAATTCCAGCATTATTGGTAGTCCTATGGTTGTACTAAATTCACCCTTACACGGAGTGGACCAGAGGTTTTTATACCGGTTCGAATAGTGCCAACAAGCAGGAAGGAGGGAAAATCATATCTCAGTACGAGCCACGATTAAGCGTTTCTCACCAAATTGGTGAGCGACGAGCCTATCAATGACATAATGTGTCTGTTTCCAAAACTGGGCGCATTCGATTACCGAAGTTATTCTGGAATTCAAACGCGAATGATTGGGAATAGCTTCAGGCTTTGAACTCACTTTCTTTCGACAGCTCCAAGAAAAACGTTCCCAGAGACCCAAAAACTGCCTGCGTCTCTGAAAAAGGGGAAAACGGAACTATCAAAATGGCCTTTTTCTCGAGCCCATTTGCATGAAATCACAGGGTACAGCTGCCTCTAGGTGCAGCTCGGGTGAACGGCTCTCGATGGATGGTTCTATGATGTCACCAACCGAAAGTTCAGCAACCCAATGTTCTCCAACCTTTCACGCCAGAATATTATACGATCTGGCCACGTATGTGTAATTTCAAAATGTTGCATGGCTGGTGCCACGTAATATGGTAATGACACATGTACTTGAGCCCATTTGTAGTTAGCATCAAAATATGAATAATATTAAAATGCGAATCAAAATACGTATTTTGTTTCTGGTTCTACTGAAGTTCCTAACGAGCGTTCACCTTCCATTGAGTCGGTAGGGTAATACTTACGTATTTCCACAAAGAGTAAAATTTTGATTTGTTCCCATTCTATTATGTAAGTAGATATCAATTAAATTATGACACTGAAAAACAAATACTAATTCAAAATCTATCAGGATTCCTCATTACAGCTGGGTGTACCTACCCTTTCACGGAAAAAGGTATCGGATGACCCTTTGGTAGTGGCATCCTCTCGTAAATAACATCAGCTTGAAATTACTTCGCCCCTATTGATTTCACCGAGTTAATAACGCTTGGTGCCTCTGAAGCTATGGGGGTTTCAACCTAAAAACTGGGTTACGCTAATCCGATATCCTTTGTTAACGTGATTAATCGGATAAAACGACGTCCGACGGCGTACAGGTCGTTAAACTTGGGCTGACGCGATTCCGGATAATGAGGATGAGTTGTTAACGGTCATATTCGGTGCTGTCCTATGGCAAAAGCACGGTAAATTGCGATGGCGGTTTTAATAGGGACAGCAGGTTCTCATATTTGTGGAAGGGGTAGAAATTGACTTATATCCACGGATATAGTACGTGTGGCAGTTGCGAAATGCCGTCGAGTCCGGTTGGAAGGACCGTAAGATGCATAGTACATACGTCTGGCTCTACTCACCCTCGTTCCCACAAGTGATCAGCAGAGAAAGGCTATTGGAGGCACAACACCGAGGCTGCTACCCTAGTATTTTTCTCCAGAAATGAGAAGACCGTCCAGAGGATGACTGGTGGTGTGTTGGGCTGAGGGTTCCCCAAGGTAGGAGCACGGGGGAGATTCGCTTTGTTTACTGACAATTCATAAACTTTCTATGCCCTTACCACCGAATGGAAGACTAGAATAGAAAACCTGCCCAGTACATTGGTAGTCATCAGGAATAAGGGTATAATACACACATGAATACGGACGGTGAAATTTACTGTGATTGATTGCGAGCAAAGTCTACCTACGATCATAATATAGAATTTATACTCTTGTGATCCGTAGCATCATCGCCTTCACACAAATTGTGGTCTTCCCTTCCAGGACTCTAGCATTTGTGCTACAGCTTACACTATATCAAACAAACTCCCTTCTCTCACTTCCCATATCGAAGAGGAGAAGGCTCGGTTCACCACCGGTCGGTTTACCACCTATCACGATAAATTCAACACCCAGTTTACTGCTCTCCGCGTGCGCCGTACTACCATGAAATACGCCCATACTATCTGAACTTACGTTCCAGGCACGCCTTTCCTCCCTTCTGTCGTTGTCTTTGAGGATAAACGGTTACGATCTTCAAATATGGCGATAAATTCGCCTTCTTCTCCTTTCAGTATTACAGGACATGACTTCCAGGACCGGTTTCGGAGCCTCTTGCTTGGCTCGCCTTTGAGTTTTTCTTATCTTTCGAATGGTTATTATGCACTGCTCTGCACACGAAATCCATTAAGTTGTCCGCTTGCGAGGCTCGTTCAACGAGTTGTCAGGTCGATCATGTCGGTGTGGAAGTTAATGCACTTTGTCGCTCCAATCTGCCAGTTCGCCAATGGTTTTCATGGTCCGCTCTCAATATTTTAGCAATTCATTCTCTGATCTGATCCAGTCGTCCTGGAAGACGAGCAGATTCATTATGTGTTCTGAATTTTGATACTCGTAACGAACAGAACAACGCAAAAACATTGAGATCGTGGAATAAAACTCTTAAAAATGCCAATTAGATAATATATTATTATCAAGTGCGCATGTGCTAATGAGTACAATGTATTGGTACATTAATATTTATGTGAGATTGAAAGGATGATGACATGCAGGGAGATGATATTCAGGTAGGTAGGTATTATGTGTGGTGTTGCCTCTAAGAGGAAATGTTACGATGAGCGAGGTTAAAAGTATAAAGGTGTCACAAACGTGCGTAACTTCTAGGTTCTACTGTACATGAATATGAGGTGTAAAAAATGGAAATATGTCCCAAAAATGTGACGAATACCTAATGCTTCCTGATTGATTTCTTCATATTTCTTCATTTTCGTCTCAAAAATACAACATTGTACTTTGTAATGTTGAAACTTCGATTTGTCTGTTGACTTTCCACGTCTCTCGTGCAGTGTGAGGTCTTTGAATTTTTGTTTAAAGGATGATAATTATACTCTAATTGATTTTGTCGTTGGGGAAAAAACATGTACACTTATATACCAAAACTGGAAGATGAGATCTCCTGTCTCTACTTGGGTTAGCAATCTTTTTCTCGTAACGTAGTAAACCGAAGGGTTATACACAGCGAAACTTGCCCACACGGCAATTTTCAAATTTGTAATTTATTACTGATTCGCAAACTGTCGCAATAATAGGTGATGATCATTACCTACAGATTAGTTGGGTTGTTGGAACACTTTTGGTAGGGATTTACCTGATTAAAATTTTTTAAAGGGGGGGGTATGATTCGATCACCTTCTCCCGACCGTCTCATTATTTGTAGCACCAGCAAGAAGCTGGTGGTACAGGGGTTGTTCAAGGCAGGAAACCTAGCTCAAGTCCACTATAGTTCAACCGTAGTCGACCTCAATAATTATTATAGACCACAGTAGTTACTATGTGGTTCAATTGACCCTCAGGAACTTGAAAATTAAAAAATCAAACACTCAGTTATTACTACCTACCATTTCAATAATATCGACAATTCGATTAATGTCAGTAAATGCAAAAGTGAAACACACGCCAGAAACAAAAGTCACAAATTTCCATGAACAACTATGAGGAGGATTCTGTAAGGAGGTCGTAAACCATGATTAAGACGTGAAGGATGATGGTAAATAGCATACCTATAAACGTCAATAATCACTTTTTATCCACCTTTACCAAGTCGTTCGCCGGAAAGTATGGAAAATCCTGAAATTACGACTGAGATGCCTCATCTATAGTGCATTTCTTAATGACGTACAGCTCCGCTTTTATAGTGAAGTATCAGTCAATTATCTTCGCAGGTGAGGTTCTGGATATACGTGGGAAGGGTGTAAAAAGGGACGATGGATAAAACTATTGACAAGCCCTCGCGGGACATTGGAATCGTAAAACGGCCGCGCCAATGAATGATGAACGGCCCTGTAGGGATTTTCGCGGTACAAACTGCCGTATCATCATTTCCATTAGGTAGATCCAACTTCACCGGCCCGTTATTGTCAGTGGACGGAACTGAATGTGACGGTTAACAAATTCAACCTTATTAGGTACCTACCTACACAGAATTGTTGGTTATTATAGCTGTCGCTCTGTCAGGCAAAGTTGAACAACCTTATACTGTAAAATGTCGTTTTCTCTGGTTACGAGAAAAAAATGACAGTCAGGACTACTAGCAGTAGTTGAAGTTAGGTACGATTTTGAATTAAATTGAATTGGTGGTCCATAATGTATAAAATTATGTTGGAAGCTGGGTCAGTAGTTTAAGAAAAAAAAAAGTTCCATTCATGGAGCATGGGTTGCTAAGAGAACATTTTTCTCATTGGATAGGTATAGAGTTTTGATATTGACTAATCATTTGATATAGACGATAATTTATTTATTATATAAATGAAAAAATGTTAAACTTAGGAAATCGTTTTAGAATGGTCTGAAACGGATTTCCAAGGAGAAAATTTTGAATTACTAAAATTATGAAGCCATTGCAATAGCTGATTTTTTTAATGAAAATTCCCTAAAATGCCGATAGGAATCAGCAACTTAGTTTTTAGGAATCAGGAAATATTATGGCATCAGTAATGTTAGGAATGAATAATTGAGAATCAGCCCGAAAGGTAGCCACTTTGTTCTAAATACCGTTAGGAGTTATAAGCAAGCTAGGTAAGTGTTATCCTATCCAGTCGAGTTAGGAACAAGAGGAATCTTACGAGGGAGTACTCTTTGGATATAATTCCAACCAAGTGGTGGAAATTAGATAGAAAGAGTCAATCCATGTTTTTGGAATTCTTCTGAAACCCTGTCATCATGTAAGAATCATGAAAGTCTGATGGGTTCAGTTGAATCGAGAGTAACTACCACAATATTATAACCTCCTCGTTGTCATTGATAACTTGATACGACTTGTTATAATATCAACATGGGACATCGCACAGACCGATTCGCTTTATATTACGGCTAAGAGCACGTGGAGTATTACGATGCTAAGATCCCCTCTTCACAGCTTGATTTAGTGTTATTGAGAATTACCTTCGACTATACATCCTCTAGGGGACTGCTTTAACAATGCGCGGCACATGCATCTCCATCTCTCCATTTCTGCTCTGCAATACCTCATCCGATGGTTGGTTTCAGTGTTATAGTCGAGGTATCATCACTTTCTGATGAGCACGGCTTACGTAACGTTATAGCCCATACGCTTCGGTCTTATCGCGGGGGTTCATACGATGGAAAGCCGATGGAACGCATTGCGTTACTGCTTGTAAACCAGTTCCTACATAACTCACTTCAATAATTAGTAAACATTGGTAACGCGATACTATACAAACGATACTATACATTTTCGTGAATTATTCTTTAATTAACCGAAAATTCGAGTACAAAAGTTCATTTAGTAGGTACGTACATTTTAGGGAGACAAGGAATTATATACAAGACTGGAGGACACCAAGAACGTACCTATACGATAGGAATGTAATTTAAAAACAGTTCCAGTCATGAGGAATTAACACTGCTATAAAACTTAATTTTCCACGGAAGCCTAATCTGTATATCACTAACATCCATTCAGACTAAACCTATGCAGCTGCTTAGGAAAGCTTTTCACCACGATTTTACCACCATAAATATTGGAAAAACTATTACATATATTAAGGGAATAGAAACGCAAAAGATTTCTTTTCTCTCATGTTAAATTACATGATAAAATTTGAAGGAGATTGACAACATCTTTAAAATATTTTTTTGTCTACCCTTCAGTAAATATAGGTCATTAATATGTTTCCAGTCTGTCTGTCGTCTACCTAAATCAAAAATTATACCATACGCATGAAATTACGTTGAAAAAGTGAAAATAAAAGAAACCGGGGTCAATGAAAAACGTTATCTATTTCCACGAAAATAATGAATTACTAAATTGAATCGATTGACTTAGGCTATCATCAGTAACACAAAAGAACTTCATGTTTTCAATGATTCCGGTTTGAAAAAAAAAGTAAAACTTCATCGCGGGTGATCACTTCGTTGATAATTATTGCCTACTTGTTGCTGTAGGCAGGCCATGTACAACAGAGCCACAACCTTTATCTCCACACAAGATACATACCATACAGAACATTCCCTGGATAATAGAGATACGTGTTGAACTAGTCTGCCACAGCTATACATACCTGGAACAAGGAGAAATTGTTTTTAGGTAAATCAGTTCATGTGACCCAGCAGTGGATAAGCTACGTAGTTTACCATAAATAGCAAGTAATCGTCATACTTATTCATCATTCATAAAGTGAAATCAGCGCACATCTTACGTTCATTATGTAATAAAGTCGGTTGTCCGACATAAACTTCACATAAAAATTGAGCGAAAAAGTATAGAATCATCAGAAATAATTGTCGATAAACTGTTTTTCTACAAAAAAAAAAACCATATTTCGAAAATGTCCCACCTCATTCTAGAAGATTCTTGAGAAGATCTGCCGGGTTATCAATATTTCCAATCAATATAGACTCAAAAAAATATGGTTGTACCTAGGTAAATCTTGTTAAGTCAGGATTATTAGTATCTACTTGTGATGAACCTTGATGCGACACATCAGGTACACTTCGAGGACCCAATTCTGACAATAACCTATAACAGTGAATTAGCAGAGCTCTGTTTGAACCATCAACATACGATACCATAGAGTAGATTGATTTTAAATCAACATTCACAGTGAGGCCTATTCGAGGGTCACAATGGTTTTTGCAGGGGAATTTATAAGCGGATTCTTTACTCTGGTCTTTCCGAAGCATTCGACAGAGCACCCGAGAAGTGAAGAAACTAGTTGGTCTAGCAAGGGAGAGACAAGATCTTGGGGTTGGGGAGTCGAGTAATTGTCAGCGGCTGGATGGTTCAATTCAAGATGTCAGCGGGAATGCTGACAGGATGATTGCTGGAAGGAAGCTCTGACGTCAGTCGTTCCCTAGTCCTAGTTCACGGGCCCCTTCCCTATTGTTTCAGCGGCTGTACCCCGTTTAGAAAAGATCCCCTTGACAGTCGCAATCATAGGATCCTTATAAAATGCCTCATCCGGCCCAACAACTTGAGATGAACCCTAGGAGGGTTCAAGTTCGAACGTGAGGAGTGGAAATTGCTTTTGTCCAAATTTGATAAATCCTCGATCACCTGAGGGAGATTTACTTCCGAGGAACATTCAACCAGGGATCAAGATGTACGCCTGGGAACCAAATCAAGATTTTTGAATGCTGAATAACAGGACGCATTTAGAGATTAATGTCAAGAAAATTAGCATCTTAGGTATAAGATACTAGGTATATAGGCGAATTTGTGCAGTTCGCACCCTGATGATTGAATAGCATGATGTCCGCCGTATTATTGTTATCCTTGCAGTGTTATATTAAGCTTAATGCCGTATTTTTTTCAGTTGACATCTGACGATCTCAACTTCTCAACAATGATGCTCTATTTCACTGCATCATTCAGAAGTACCTAGTACAATAAATGTTATTACCATGCACCGCATGCAAATATTATTGGGATTTGGACCTTTCGGAGTGCAGCTATCAATAATGGATTTACCTATATGCTTTACGATCAGTTTTGGCTACAAGCTATTACCATAATAAGTGAGTAGCACGATAGTTATCATTCGTAGTGCAGCAATAATGCCTACAGTCAGGTACCAAATAATATCACATTTTATATTATCCTCCGCCCATATTTCCCAAGACAGTATTTCTGTTGCATGGTGGGCCTAAGTTATGTTTTTTCAAGACTTATACTTTTTTTTACTGTTATACATAGGTATTTACTGCCCAAGAGCGAATGATCCAGGGGTTCACAGAGGTTGGAATTGTTAAATATTTTAATTAAGTCCATACAGCTGAGGATTGCTATTCCGTAAATACTCAAGTATTGTACGGTCCCTCATCACTCTCATCAGTAAATAGCCATTGTGAGTGCGCTTTTCAAAAATGTGAAATTCGAGAAATTGAAAGTTTTTCAATTACGCAGGTCTATGACAAGTAAGCACGTGTGACGCCAAAGGAGATTTACCATGTCATTTCGACTGGTAGGTACACTCCCGATTCTTGAAAGTTACGGCGATTAGGACGATCAGGTCTGAGCCAACAGTCCTGCATCTCCTCTGAGCAAAGCTGATTAATCAATCACTAGTTCCGGAAGGTTCAAACCGTCACATGCACCTTATCTTTCTTGAAACTTGGTGGCGGGAGAAATTAATGCTGTATGGGTAGCAGGTTAACCCCCTCCACTATGCCACATGCCATCCGATTATCATTGTCTTTATTTATCGCAAAATTATTATACAAACGAAATAATTAATTTGAGTCATGCCGGTGTAAGTCTAAGCAACTAAAGTGATATATGGTGACAGCTGAAGACACTTGAAAGGTTTTCTATTATCTTCAGGCACAGCATTAATATATTATCAGGTAGATCAGTATTATTGTATTGTATTACATTATTTGGTACCTGTCTATTGCTCAGAAACTCTGCTTCCCATGGTTGCTCAAAACATTACCTACTTCTATTTATCGTTCCATCGTAACAGAATCGATTTGTAACGTTTTGCCCACTTCACTCCTACTATACTGTCACTGGAGCGGAAGATCGATACTGACAGTGACTAAGATGCCATTTCCTTGTTCCCCGGCTAACCGGTCGGATAACGCGATGAAATTTAATTGTTCTCCACCCCCGACCTCTTAACCCTTCCGCTACCATTCCATACAACGCGTCACCCCTACGGCTTGCCCCACGCCGTCCACTTCGTACCACATTATACATATTCATCGACAGACCGGGCTGGGGGGGCTGATCTCCCGGTAATGACCGTCCGCAGTGTGTGAACGCTCCCCAGCCAGGACTGTACCTTCACGAGTCTCCCCTCGGCCACCCTTCTCCATCAAGCCGCTCTCACCTCTTGTATTATACCATCAAACACAAATGAGGGTCATTTCAGCTCCCCCTCGTTCTCCCATGTCTGTTTCTCACTCACGTGCAGCGGAAACCTGATCCGATATCAAACCATTACACCTGTGTTTTCGAAACTTCCCCGATGGTGTTTCCTCTCATCGGATATTCATGAAAATTGGGTGAATGTATTAGAATCGTAGGTCGACCCACCTCATATTGGCAACAACACACTAGTTCACTCAAAAGGGAATTTGAAAATGGAACTCGAAGATCCTAATAGATTTTCCGCAGGCCCCTAAAATGATTTTTTTTTTTT
>JAEMON010000008.1:18559809-18571940 GCA_030264115.1 Lygus lineolaris | reverse complement strand
CATGAAATGTCAATAGTAAGTAGATATCCACTAACCATCATTATGTGATATCCCTGCAAAGTTATTCATTGTACGATTATTTATGATGACAATTTCTGCTAATTATGGTCCCGAGTGTGCAAGGCAGAGGAAACTATGTTTTCACTTTCTAAATGGAAAAATCAATATAATAATCAAAATTTCCACTAGAATTTTGGATTTCAGGGCCTCCTGAACAAATTTGGTTTCATGTTAGTCTGTCCGTCTCTCTGTCCACGTTTCCTTGCCACATCTCATGAGCATGGCGAACGGGCCATTTCTAGTTTTCCGACAATATAATGGTGACATGTAACGAAGGCTACATACTGTGAAGGCCACGAGGAAGCTTCTGTGCCATGTCCTTGGCAGTGTATTTAAATTGATTATAAAATAAATGCTAGCTATTGTACCTATGAATGAATACGGTTTGTTGTTTGCAAGCAGAGACTTTTGTTGTAGCAATTTTTAGTATTAGATACTAAAATAACCTAAGAAAAGGTACTAAAAACGCTGCAAATTATTGCACAATGGTATTTACTTTCCTCAGTTTTTCTAGAGATCACCCCTTTTGCATGGATCCCACTGGTTAATACATTCTTCATACATGTAGGCCAATGAACTTTCCAGTTATTGAGATTTTATGAGATTATAGGTAGTAAGTACGACCATAGTTTGTCAATATATAAAAAGAAAGGATGAGTTCCTTGGCTACAAATTTCAGAGTCCCTACTTTAAGGGGTCAAATTTTGGAAATTAAGTATCAAAAAACGTGTTTTTTATGTTTTTGGTGGAAATTACCATAGAAACATAAAATATTGTATGTTCGGAATAAGCGCACAATTTCCTATGAGAATCGCCCACCATATCGGTTTTAAACGATTTATCGAAAATTCCCTCATCAACTCACGCTGCATGACTGTAAATCTTTTTCCTATACCTATATCATTACTATTTTCACGAATCCTTGTAAGTAATTATTCTTTTCCCGAATACTCTATCTTCGTGACTATGAAGATAATACTCAACGAAGTTCTATTCACACACATATATTTTGGTGTTTTGGATTGTGATAGCCATTCCACCTGCATCTGCAGCAGTGAAACATTTCGAGGAACCTTTTCCGGAATGGTCCTCCAAATTTGATGTAAGTTACAAAGTTGACGGAAGAGTTAAATGTACTGGAGAAGACCATCAATGGCGCCGTCCAAAATAGGTCAAACCCGAGTACCGTCCTGCCGATGCTGAGCATTGCGCATAATGCTAGGAATCCAATCACCGCTGTGCAAACAGCAAATTCAACAACGACGTACACGAGCATCATGGTCAGTCGTCTCTCTTTTTTCTGGAGATCAGTTAGTTCTCTCTCCTTTTTTTCTTTCCTGAGCTGAAACAAGTCCATAGAGTGCAAAGTAGATGATATACGTATTTAAGTATGTAAGTGCCTACGTATCCACTAAAAAAAAACAAAAAAAAAAAAAAAAACACGGACGGTAGACCTACGGTTCTACAGTCAGATCATTTAATGATGATTAACTTTTGCTTCCTCACTACCGAAGGTAGGAAGCTATGTATTCGTGCAAGAAAAAAAATGTTGTCCTCCAAAATCAAAATTTCCACTTGCTTTTTACGTTTCAGAGCTTTCTGAACAATTTTCGTTCCGTGTCTGTCTGTCGGTCTGTGGACAATACTTTGTACCAGGCAACACTATATGAAGATGCGGTCCGAATTTGATGAAATTTTCAGGGATTGTGCGGGTTAGTCCCGTGACGGTCCCCTATCAGTGTCATCGCCATTGGACCACTAGTAGTGAATTTCGTGCAACCCCTGTATCTTAGTTCCTAATTGACCTATTTCGCTCAAATTTGCAGGGTAGTTGTGGACTGACTCCGAGACAATGACCTATGAATTTCGTCACAGTTGGATCAGTAATAGCTACTGCGCAAGTGCAAACTTGAAATTTGTTGCCATAGGCGTATCTCCGGAACTACTTGACCAATTTCGGTGGAATTTTCAGGGATTACGCGAGTTAGACCCTAGAGGGTCCCCTATGAATTTCATCGCCATCGGACAACTAGTGGAAACTACGATGTCTCTGTTCCTAATGGACCTATTTCGCTCTAATTCGGAGGGTAGTTGGAGGTTGACAATTACCTTAGAATTTCAACACAATTCTATCAGTAATACCTACTGCGAATGCGCAATTTTGAAATGAGTTTCATAGAGCCATAAATCCGGAACTACTCGACAAATTCTGGTGAAATTTACAGAGATTGTCAGCGGTAGCCCCCACTCAGTTCCCTGTTAATTTAGTACGGAACATTAGTAGCGTGTGCGCATGCGCCAACGTAAATTTCAGAAACTACGATTTCTCAGTTCCTAATGGACCAATTTATCACCTACCCAATCACCTACGAATTTCGCCACAATTGGATGAGTGACGGCTACTGCACACGCGCAAACTTGAAATTTATTGTCATAGGCATGCTCCTAACTCCGAAACTCTTCCACCAATTTCGTTGAAATGTTCACAAACTGATTCTATACGTCCATGTTACAAAAATGAGGAAGCTATACTGTCCACCCAACTTGGCAGACGTTTTCATATCGTAACGTAACGATCGCGAGGTCTCATTTCATATCGTAACGTAACGTTCGGAAAAATAATGGAATTGCCCTGTTAATCATTAAATGATAAACTTATATACAGGGTAAAGACACCAGTAATTGACTCGAACGTTGGACCCAGCAATTGACTTTTGAACTTCATATTGGAATAGTAAGGCCCTCGAGCAATTCCCAGTGAGGGAATTCGACGTAGCACGAAGCTCAGACCCATCTAGAGGGGGAATACGTGAAGTAGGTTAGTTCTGGGTACATCATAATATTTATGTTTTGCGGTAGGTTATTAGAGGCGCATCGTGCGCATGTGTCGTGGAGGTCTCCAGCCTAAGGAAGTTGTTAAGGAAAGAAGTCTCACTCAGTTTCATTCTTTTCTATTCACAAAATATGATGGCGACCGAACATGAGACACCCTGTATATATATATATATATATATATATTTATGTGTGTGTCATTCCGGACGATATCTGCCCGAGGGATCGAGATAAAAAATCCAAAAAATTTTAAAATGCCAATAATATCAAAAGTAAGGGTTAGTTCGTCGGTCAGAATTTTTGAAATACTCCAAGAGGTCAAATTTTGAGAATTTAGTTTCAAAAATCGCTAAAAAACGTGTTTTTTGAGGTTTTTGGTGTGAAATACCATCCTAAACATAGGAACATATGGTATATTCGGAATCAGCTTGAAATTCCCTATAAGAATCACCCACAAAATCGGTTAAAATTATTCTTTGAAAATTCGCTCACCAACTTATGCTGCATGAATGGAACTTTTTCTTCTTTCGAATCGAGTATCATGTTACTCTCTCTCATGCTTTATTTTAACTATTAGTTATTGAAAATAATAGAAGAAATTGGCATGCATTTTCCCTAAATAATATCATAAAGTAAGTATTATGTAGCAAGGAAGTAGGTATTAAAGTAGTCAATAAAATGAGACCATCTGAACTTGAAGTCTGCTGCTATGATATTATAGATATTAAAAAGAACTTTGAATTATACTTCTTATTGTTAGATTGGACAAAAGGTTCGCATACTTACTTATTGAACCTATGTATTTGGAATGGAAATATAAATACAGGTGTCTTACCTCCCGAAACATTGCTACATTGAATATTACAATGCTTGCCAGTGGAAGTATGTACGTGACAAACGTATAGATGTATTCGTTGACGATGTATTCGTAAAATACTTTGATCAGACTTCTATCGGCCCCATATCGTTGCAAACGAATGCCATAGGTGATCATGTCTCTCTCATAATTGTGATGTGGTAGAACTTCAGCCATCCAGAAGGAACTGAGGTTGTAGAGGAATGAGACAATTATTACTGCTGCTGCTGTCTTCCAGGCTTGAGTATATGAGCATAACTCCTGGTATTTGAATGGGTGACACACTGCCAAGTACCGCTCGATAGTGATGGCCACTGTCAGATACGTCGAAGCCATATTGGATATAGCATAGAAAGGGTCCATCCAGACTACCACGTACGGGAAGATATTGTAATAAAAATCTTCGAGAAATTCCGTCCTGCAATTTACAATTATCGTACCCAAAAATTGCCATGTGTTACTACTTATGAGTACAATTATATCGCAGATGGCAAGTGCTGTTAATAGAATCGCAGATGTCGACTTTAACTGGGGCTGTGTCCACACTATAATGGAAAATACATTTCCTACTACCCCTAGAAAAGTTATCACCATCAATATTGAATACGCTATCAACAAATCCCTCTGTTTAAATCCAACAGCTACTTCAACGTCGATATCATCCAACGTCAACTCCGAAATCGCCTCGAAATATTCGAGGTGTGTGTAGATGTTTGAAAAATCTTCTGGCTTGGTGCCATAGGCTTTATATTTACTTGATTCCATAGTCGTTCAACAAATTACCAGATGATAATAATTAATTAACAGCATGCAAGTAGTAGGTATTCTGTTGTGATTTAGCTCAGGAAATGTAGGTCTCCCATTACTTCCTTCATTCTGAAATACAATCGAATTATAAGTGATGAAAGATAAGTGATGAATTAAGTGATGAAAAATTTTTGAGTGATAAGGGACGGACTGTGTGTCAACTGTTTAAGGTAAATTCGTTGAATTTCTCATTCTATTTTTCATTTCTTGATACTCGATAATCCAAAGTGAAGATATAAATATAAGGATTAGTGTTGGATTTTTTACATGAAGTTGAACAATGAAAAGATTTTCCCTTACCATCATCAACTATCCGTCCGCTGATCGACTGAGAGTCTGAGTTGAATAACAGGATTTTCCATTCCTTTTTTGCATCCTTCAGTGCATCTCTGGTTATCTTGCTATTATCAAGCCAGTATAAACTCGATATAAATAATGTTGCATCCGTTCTTCTAGGAAAACAATTGAAAAAAAAATACGCTTGTGAGTAATGGAAAATCGTGATAACCGAGTGTTATTTCGATTCGTTGACAATTCCCTCAAATTAAAAGAACATTATAGGTATATATATTTTTTTTTAATGAAAAGATATGATATTGTAGTAGGTATTCTTCCAGGTGCACAATAGTTCTAGTACTCGTATAAGCCCAGAACATTTTTTCAATGTTCATGGTCCAGTAGCATGAGTTGCGGAGCGAATTTCAAAGAATAATTTTAGCCTGATGATTTCTTTCAATCGATCCTAGAGTCGGATATCGTCTGGAGTGACACGTACATACATACCAATATAATAGTACATACATACTACTATAATATTTATTAAGTATACAATTTTTAAATCACTGCACTAGCTGAAACTGGTTAAATTTTGATCAGAATTTTCTAAAGGAGTTAAACATTATAACTGAACGGGTCAGAGAGCATAGGTTGGGATTTTGACGGGAGATAACATATATTTGTACTACGAAGATTACCTACTCTGGTTGGTCTTGAAAATAGCGCTTGTTCATCTGATGCTTTTCACACACAACCGCAATCGTGTCTAGGGAAACATAACTTCCTCATTTTCCACCCCACAATAATCGTTGAACACTCGTTGGAAGCTCTGAATTTATTACACATCACACCAAATCTCAAGCTGTCAATTTCACCCTCCTTCCACATCCTTCAGAGAACTACTGGTACGTAGGTAAACAAACAAGGTCTGTTGGAATTGTCAGTTTGGCAATATTATAGGTACTTAAACAACAATATGAAGTACGCTAGTGAAAGCATGTTCCATGTTTTTTAATTTTAGCCGGTAGGGCTGCAGTAGAACCAACTGGGGAAGGAGGGGGCTGGCCCCCTGCCATGGCGAAGAGCTCCGTTTTTTTTTTTTTTTTCTTCAACATAGGTATATTTGATGTGAAGAGTTCATAAATTGAGCGTTGTTTTGGAGTTTTTTTTCTTGCACAAGAACACTCAAGGTTAATGGTCCTTTGATCAGAGTGGAATTTCATGTGCCGAAATTTCTCGAAGTTCGTGGTACATACTAATAATTTGGTACCAACCTGTAACTTCACACGCTCCGATCGCAGATCACAGCTTCACAGATTTCGAACTTCTGAAGGAAACTACGACGAGATGAATGGACTGGATGTGGACTGTGGTGGAAGATACGTACAATGGTGTCACCAGTGACACACATAATACGTCCCCGGACCACAAAGTGGCCGCCACGGGACTCACGGCAGTAACCCAATTATAAGTGACACTCGGGACACCTGAGATGCCACCCTTAACCCTCTCACAGGAACGTTTCCGGGTAGACCCGAGTAATAAGTCCGATGACATTTCAACAGAGCTGCCCCCTAGCGGCTCACTCCTCTTATTACTTCCGCCTCTAATTGGCTGTGGGAAAAAGAGCAGGCTTTGTTGAAACAGAGGTTTTTCGTAGGGGGAGGGATGCAAAATCAAACAGATAGCAGTTTCAGGGATCAGCAGTTCTGAAGGGGCCTTGTTAGGCCTTTTCTTTACGATATATCAACAAACACGGCGCAGATGGAGCCCTCATGTTCCTCCTCTACTGATTGCCAAACAGATATCCTGCAAAAATTTTAAGGTTTGATATGTTTGAAAAGGCCTACAAATCTTCTCTCTCCTGTTATCTTCTCTCTTCTGTTATCTTCCTTCTTTCCTAACCGGAGTGGTTAGTTAGTGGACAACTTCTCTGAGCCAACATTTCGAGTTTTTAACTTGAATACCTACTGCATCTGACAGACATTTGGCAATATCTTAAACTCAAAACTCTGTCCAGTGTTGCTGAAGCAGAAAAATGTAGCAAATTATCACACGACGGTCTTTTTGTTAAAAAAAAAAAAAAAAAAAAAAAGATTTGTCTGATTCCGCGTCGGTAAAATTAAACCAAAATCTACTTGTGACTCACAGTCAGAATAATCGAGCTTTTTTCTAGTTCAGTTCACAAATAGGTATCATCTTCTACAAGTGCTCAACAATACCTCAAATGGGGTATATCACCCTCCTTCTTGATACGTTTTCGTTTATGGTAAGATTTCAACATACTGCGGACTTTTTTTTTTTTAAAGTACGAATGGTTCTTAGTGCTAGGGTGGTCTGATTCGATTTAACCCCAAAATAATGAGATGTATGTTCCCAATTTTAATAATTTTGGCATTGATAACTTAAGCTAAAGCAATGTATAAATAATTGGTCTAGTACGAAAGGTCGGTCATACAGTGCTCCTGGTGGTCTCATTCATTTCTGAAGATAGGAAACTAGGTAGGTATTGATATGGTTGAAAGACACATTGAGTAATGTTGATGTATTAAAAATTTCAGAGGGATATTAAAAGTTCAATAACTACGTTTTTTGTAAACCTCGGAGTTGACTGACAGCCCTCGACACCATAAGGTTTTCCTCGATACCATTACGTTTTCTAGCAGTTAGCTCATGGCTTAAAGATACTCCATGCTAAAACATAGTTATAGGTACCTATTAGTAGCTAAATACACCTACTTATCAATTGATCTTATCTCGAGTATAAAAAGTTGTGTACACCATTTGGGAACGTGTATTTGGACTCGGCGTTTTTCGGATCCAATTCAATCTTCCCCAAAGAGGCAAAGTTAGTTACACCGCTGCATTCGTGAGGTCGAATTGTACACGCGTTCTGCTTCAAAGAAATTCCATCATGCTCGTAAAGGAATCCTATTAGGCTCCGGTCCCGTTGAGTGGAGGCCCTTCACAATGGCAACATGATGGTTGTAAAGGACGACAAAGAACCTTCCAGAAAAGTGGGTTAGCAGTTTGTGGATTGTTGGACGTCTTATCAAAAGGGGAAAAAACGCTTTGGGGTTTTGATGATCGATGACATTATTGCGAAATAATTGAAGCCCCTCTGCGTTTGAGACTGTTTCGGTCGCCCCCGCCTATACCAAGGGTCGAAGAAACATAATAGAACTTGCTCTTGACAATGGTTCGAGCTTTTGACGATTTAGTTGAATCGCGGTCATTCAAGTGGATTGCCAGGGCGAGTTTCAATAAGCGTGTCCCTTCGTAACCAACGTGGGTTTTGTGGGATCGAATCCCGCAAAATGCTTCTTCTCTCCGACCACCCTCTCAGTCTCTTATTCTCGAGAACGATTCCTCGGAACCTGTTTGTAAGGGGGACCGTCGGGCCAAATAATTTAGTTACTCATTTTCTTCAAAATGCCAAAAAAAGTAATGAAAAAAAAAAAAAAAAATTGTCTCTCGAAAAAACTGACCTAAGAACTTCACAGCAGTTATAGTTCAACTAGGTAGGTACATACTACAGTTAACAAGCAGTGCTGTTACAACAAAGTCCCAGGTGGCCTCATTCGATCCTGAACACGTTGCAAATTATTAACAACGGTTCATTATTATTATTCCATATACCTATTACTACATAATTATACCTACTCGTTGATAAATCATCTGCATGGATCACTGTTCTTATGTTCTTTATATTTATATTATTATTTATATTTATATAATATATATATATTTATCTTTATGTTATATCATTATTGTGATATAATTCTTATATCATAATGTATTTCATCTCCCATAAATCTTCTATGGTCAAGAAAACTAGGTATACCTAATGTTTCGTGTCGTCCAGTCATGTTCCTTCTGTACAATGTGTGAGTATTCTTTTCTGATTCTTATACCAAAAAATCTGGTGACCAGAAAGCTGGCGAAAAAGCCAGAGAATATTGCAAAACGTCAAGAATATTGAATAACTAGAATACCTGGGATTCTGCTTTATCCATCGTGTTGCAAGAATACCAGCAGGGGAGAACATTTTTGTATCAATTCCAACAGGAGAGAAAACTGTGATTATTCCAAATCTAGATAGAAAAAGTACCGAATTGAATTTGCGCAGAAGAAAATTCAGTGCAGTAAGAGTACCTATAGATTTTTATTGGTCGGAATAAAATAAAAAATATTATATTGCTTAATAAGCATAGAATATAAAAACAATTAATTGAATAACTGAAATTCAGCAAGAATATTGAAAAACTAGAATGGGATTTTGCTTTCTCCAGCGAGTCGCAAATACGAATTCGATGGAATGTTCTTTGCCCTGGAGCTCTCCATTGCAGTAGATGTCGACTTTGTCCCACTGGTCGATATCATTGAGTATCTTGGAAGCCACGAACTTCTTGAGGTGGAGAATAGTAGCTCTTCTTGGCACCATCATGAATTTCCTATCCAAAGATGGGACTTTTTCAGAGGCACTTTCCATGCAGATATGCTGATGGTCGTTGATTTGGATGCCACCAGCGTAGTTTTTTCTTACGTAGTCATTAACGGTTTTATCAGTCGTTTTGGACCCGTTAGTTCTCGTCGGTATGCCGGCTTTCTGATTGAATTCCATCTCGCGTTTCTCTTCGTTTTCTCTCAAACCGGGCACCAATTTGTACACGATGTCCTGCATCGTTTGATCGGGCCTGATGAATTTCAGTGGCTGCGAGGGGTGTATGATTCCGTTGCAAGAGGGACATTTGTTGCTGGACCTGATGTGCAGAACAAGGCAACTTCTGCAGAATGTGTGTCCGCATTCCGTGATTGTTGTGGCATTTATCAAGTACCCTCCGCAAATGCAACATGTCAAGAATGAGTTGAGGTCAGCTAGTTTGACGTTCATTCTTGGTACACTTTTTTCGGATTTAGTGCCTGTCAGAAAACATATAAGTAGATAATATTTATTTTATTTAAACAATTTTACAATCAACATTATTTTTTGCAATCTTACAAGCCGATACCCCGAGATTGTTTTGTGGGCATATTATTCTCGCCACTCGAATGGTGATGCAAAAATGAAAGTTCATTCTGATCCCTATTGACGATCGTATGTATACTTCTAGGTGGGTCACGATGAAACTTTAAATTAAGATTATGGAAGAGAATGGAAGCATTCCCCTAGGTATATATGACCATAGTATGTCCACGAACTTTGCCATCGTTCTGCGAATAATCCCCCAAAAAAATCGGCGAAGCTGTGAGATCGTGATAAACATCTTTTTTATCTAATGAGTCACAGATTGATAAACATACAAAAATTCACACCCTTGACCATCATGGATTTACGATAAGACATACATAAGTATCTAATATTATTGATAATAAATTTTTATAATTACGTTCCCCCACTACATATTCCATTACATAGGTACTTCATGCTTTCATAAAAAATTTAGGTTTCTACTCTTACAATAAAAATGTTGCATCTGGGAGGTAGGTAGCACCTTCTTCTGTACCCTAGATTTATGTAGTGCCTACCTATTATTATTCCTATCAAGGTACCTACTTGTTTTGCAAAGTATCTTTTAACATTTTAGGTAGCCAGCTACACTTAGAACAGTAGCTATTCTACGGATTCAGGCGGATTAGGTTTTGGCATACCTTTGAAACCTTCAACAGATACGTTGAAAGGTACGGTGTACGAAAAAAAAGTCGGCAGGTACCTACACAATGTAGAGAAAAATTCAATCTTTGCGACTTTCATTGTGGAAAATGTTATACCTATTAGTCAAGTTTGCAATGAAGACCTACAAACTCACCGAAAACTGGATGATTCCCTTCCAAACTTGCTGGTAGGCCGGTTCTTAGGAAGGTAGGCACTTATCCTTGTATGTTGAAGGTAGTTGTTGTTAATGCACAATGAATAGTTCACAAACCACGAAACTTCTTGAGGAAGATACTACCTACCTATGTTAGTAAATATATGGGAGGGTAATTTAAATTTGCAGGCTATTTTCAGACTAACGATCCAAAACGACACCTTCAATTCGGAAATCGCAAGCCAAACACAGCTGATTTGTTAATAATAAATGCATGGTTCGACGTGCTAACGATGGGATTGAAATGATGAATTATTTTTTTATTACATTACGGTTAGCTACAAATCAAACATGCGATAGGTAGAAGAAGAATTATATTGGCAGGTAGGCAATCTGCCCCAGTTAATTTGTATCTGTATAATCTGTGTTGGTTCGTACGCATGAGACGATAAGAATTTAGTTGAGTTATCATAACCCAACTTTCATCGTTAGATTTCGCAGAGACGATAGTAGAAAAATAACAAGAAAACCCCTAGGTTAGGTACCTCCAAGAGAGTGGATAGGTAACTTCCTTACGTGATCGTATCTGTCAAGAAATGAACTTTATTATTATTATGATTATTATTATTAGTAGTAGTATTAGTGTCAGTTTATCGTTCAAGTAACTAATAAACTTAAGACAAAATGATACGTATATCTATAATCAACTCAATGGTACCTATAATTAAGGTTACGACAATAATTGTACGAGGTTTCAGAGTTGGCGAGAATAAAGTTCGTCAGTGAAATCATTATTTATTTGATTCATAACGATTTAAAGTTGACTGAAGTTCTGATGACCGACCCTTGAGACCCTTCGTCTTCTCGTTCTCTTTGAAACTTAGGAATGACTGCGACGGAATTCGAGAAGATCCTATAAAATGTTTGAATTATTGTTTCTGAGTTTTGTGTGAGCATCAAATTCGAAATATTCCTGTACAAGAATATTGTTTTCGAATATTGTAAACGAATCGTCAGCTTGAAGTAGGTATGTACTTTCTCGTGTACGAGTATATAATTCGAAACAAAGGTTACAACATTGGAAACACTCAGCATTCAATTTTTGCTGTTTACTATATACCTATAACCTATAAACAACATTATTTAATCGAGAAGAACGATTTATAGGTACCTATTCAAATTTCAACCTACTTAATAACTACATGTCACATTTTAATAGGAAAACAAAATGACGAGCAAAAAAGTTCTTTGATTAAATCCTTGACAATTGAATCGGTGAATGTTATAGGGGCAATAGTCCAAGAAACCTGACTTTTGGAAAAACGAAAAACTGTCTTGTTCTCAAAATATCAGCTTATTGTTTAATTGGACCTTACCGATTTGTTGTACCTACCAGTGATCAGAGAAATATTTGAAGGGGGAAATAAATTTTAATAGAATTTCCCTATTTAACAGAAATTTTTTGATGGTGGTGGTTAAAGGGCAGTGGC
>JAEMON010000008.1:18488331-18499025 GCA_030264115.1 Lygus lineolaris | reverse complement strand
CCCCCCCCACCCTAAAAACGAGACTTTTGCTTTCCACAAACAGCAAGTCAATGTTTGTCAGCTTCGGTACCTACATACTGTAATCCGCCAATTGCGGTACCGAAGGTTTTCTACACAATCGTGGTCACGCTTTGAAGGAGCAGTTCTTAGTACCACTTTATAATTAAAGAGCGGTGTTGGGATCCCTTGACAAAAGTCCGAGTGCAGAATAATTACAACTTTCGTTCTCCCTTGTTACTATGAGGATTTCATGCTCGCACCCAACAGACAGACCGACACCCATTTCAAAACGAAATGTCTGATAATTAGGCATTTGGGAACGTCTTCCACACAAACTCCGCTCTATGAGCACCACGTATTTGAAGGAAAATATAATAAAACAAATAAAATATATAATTGAAGAACAAACTGTAAGTGCAAAAGGCCGTTATGGCCTTCGTCCCTTACACTCTTGAATTTCCGTAATTTATTCAGTTTTGAGTCAAAAGTTTTAATTAAAAATGGAGGACAATTTTGACACAAGTAGGACTAATATTGCATCAATGGAATATAATAATGTGTTCTACTATACATCCTTGGGTGTATAGAACAGAAGATCATTAAGTATACAGTATCTAAATTACCTTCACAGCAATATGTATCGTAAGTACCTACCTAACAACAAATCCGTGTCATTATTCGGATCCTTGATATGTAAATAAATAAAATTCCGCTAAAATAAATTGAAAGCAGAAAGCCAGATATCTGATTGAAAGTAAGAAGAAAACGTTACATCTACCGAATAGCTCATGTAGTTGTTTCTGTGGAGTTTCATTGTAATTCGTCGCTGACTATAATATTATGTATTAATAACACTGGAAGTTCGTAGATGGCACATTGATATACATCAATTTCTATTTCAACAAACTCTGACCCATCAGTTTCTGCCTCAGACTCACCTGATTATTGTTAATGTGTATTCCACGCCTGTTGCTTAGTCAAAATTTACTGAGTAAATTTACTTACTTCCTCATTTCTCACTATCTGATTTACGAAGTCCGATTTTGAGATACGTAGCAAGTGCTCTCCTTGCTTACGGCAATAACGTCAGGAGAAAAGAACATAGTCATGCAGGCATCTATTCCAGGAAATTAATGCTAAACCGTTGAGCAATAACTTTTTTGGTTTCTTTCGATGAATCACAAAATAATACAATACAATGTATTGTTATTGATGTCATCTGATTGCTTACTACACGAAATATCATTACCTCCAATCGATGTTATTATTCAGAAACTCAAACTGAACGTTTCTGAAACGATCCATTTTCTTAGCGAATCACTTGATGGCCGAACAATGATTATAAATAATTTATGGAAAAGCTTTTACGAGGGCGCCCAAGTACGGAATATCCTATTTATGATTCATAGGAGAGAGTTCCAGAGTTGTTCCGCGAGTTCTCCTAACCCTCAACTACAAGCTGTTCGTTAGCTGTTGAATTTAGGTATTGAAACTCCGACTATATAATTGAGAGGGACGATTACCCCAATCGTCCGAATGGGTTGTCCCAACAATAATTCCTGGGGGACTCTGGTACGAGAATCGGGTTATCGGCAAACGTTTAGTTGAATATTCTATCAACGTCATTTCGGTGTATGAACTAGCAGGTCGGCGTTTGCCGTACGATTGCCTTCTATCGTTGCGGAACACCACGTAAACTTACGCGAGTGATTAATTTTTTAGGGATGAGCCCCACGCTTTGGGAATCGAGAATGAATCAATGGATTTCAGGTGAAAGCAAACAATAAGCAATGTTTACATAAGCTTGACGACTGCGACTTTGATCATGGATTACGATGGAGACAAATATGCCTTCTACTACATAGAAGGCATACCTATTGCACGTGAGTAGTGTTCTCTGTACCTATATGAGATACACCTGGGGTCAGCCACATAGAACCCAAATACTAACTGTAAATAAGACTTCAACATGTCTGCACCATTTTATAAGATATGTATAGATATTAATAGTTTCTTCCAACTCTACCTTAACCTGTACAAAAGCGAATACAACATGAAACTAATGTCTAGGAATATCAACCGTCTCTCCACAAACATACGAGAAGATTTATTCCACTTCATACTAATTAAATCTTACTATACCACCTAGACTAAAGCAGTAATTTATTAGCACATGAATATCACCACCACGATAAAGACAAAAATAACCACTAAGTACCTACCTATAAGCTACTTAACTGCTTCCGTTTTTAGACGTACTTATTGTAATGTTGTAATTGTATTGTTGTATTGCGTTCTTGTGGAAATAAGATCATTCGTTCATTCATTCATTCATGTCCACCATCAGCGGAACTCACAAGATTAGAATAGCCGTCCTACTTTTTCTCTCTTCCTCTCCTTATTGTATTAGGTAGTCTGACTCAATCACGCGGCGCGTGATGGAAAAAAAGAGGAAATAATGTGATGTGGGAGTTCGATTCAGCCCCCGAGGCGACATGTGGCATGATCAGTCAAATATTGAGAGTGTTAACAGTGTCTCCCCTCGAACTCCTGTCTTTGAGTGAAGTCGTTAGCTCTGTAAGGTTCTTGCGAATATCAACCGGAATGAAGTTTCTACATGAAGGACCACCCGAATGCAATAATTGATTGGGGAGTGGTGGGAGACCCCTATGAAGAGGGGCGCTCTTACAGTGATTAGGGTCTAACAAAGGATGTGGATCCCCTAATCTCCCGGTCATCCTTATTGAGTTAGAGGAGTCATCTTGAGGGAAAAAGTGTACTTCTCTAATCGAATCCCAGTGATGAGAAAATTCGGGATAGAAGAGGACCATAAATATTTGAATTTTTTTCCGACAGAAATTTAGGTGTATATTAATTTGGAATTCTTTGCAAAGTAGATTGTAGGGAATTTAGTTTCACCTACTATTTTACTTTTCCCCTTTTTCTAGGGATATTGGCATACGCGATCATATTCAAAATTCCTCTTGAGAAGATTATAAAGTTTCTTACATACCTATGTGGATACGACGGTCCGGCCTTAGGTCTAGTCAGATGTCCAACAGAGGGATGGGCGAAAATGTTGATAATGTGTTCAAAACACTTGATTGGTTCAGACCCACGGCCTGAGCAAATATTATTTGCTCAGTCAGAAATATTGGATTTCCTTCCCAATATGTCTTTTTTCTCGAGGTACTGGTAATTATAAGATTCTAGGCGTTCTATTTCGGCTGGGCGACGGCCTGGTGATGTACACCTAGTCAGTCCATCAGAGAGTAGAAGTGTATAATTTACTTTTAGTTCCCTAGTGTCCCTTTACCAAATATTATAGGACTGCCCAGTGGTATACACTCAGTCAATTATATATTTGGTTCAGAAGACAGAATTTACAGGCTAAAAATTATGAGGTTGGTTTTTGTTTTAGCGGATCTACATTATTTTTAGGAGATATGTATAGCAATGGACAACGCAGGTTTCACAGATACTCATAGGTTTGGGAATTCCCGAAGAAATGAATACCTAGGCTTGGGATCAGTCCCTCTTATACTACCTCTACTTCACCCCCTTCTCTATAGGAGATAGAGTAGAGGATGTGTAGCGTTGCTCACCCGCGGCTTTGGGTTTTCCCGGGCGATGACCTGGCCCCCTAAGTTTATTACAGACGAGTATTCTGATAAGTTATATAAATTTGGGTATAGTTTTATGAAATTTCATTACATAGATAATAAATTAAATCATTTCCCAAGTGAGCCCCCAATTCTCAACCAATTTTGGAAGTTGAATTTTTGATCAAGTCAGAAATAATATATTTATGTTTAGTGGTTCACTACATCGCCGGACTTTTAAAATTGGCATTTTGAAGGGGAAAGGGATGCGAAAACGTTCGGTTTCCGACAAAATCTTGTGCGCACTACCCGGTTCTCAATAAGGTATACCCTCGTGTTTATTCTAAATTATTTAAAAATGATATGAGATTATATCCTGCAAATGTTGATGCCACTCTCCTATTATAAGTAGTTTTCTTCTGATGATTTTTCAAAGTTTGCGTCCTCTATGACGTCATTGAACCCCTTTCGGCTGAGCTGGATCCCTCTACTCAGTGTGAAGCCTCATGAGACGCACACTTTGAAAAATCATTAGAAGAAAACTACTTATTTTAACGATTTATTTTGGTTATGGGTGCCGAAGTTCTCAGTATGAAATCTACGTCCATTTAAAAAAAATGAATAAATGAATCTAGTTTCGTTTTTCTGAGCCATAATATGCGATTCCTCATTCTCTATTTCTCGCGTCCAACGTTTAGAGCATGATAATTTGAAATCCAGTACCAATTAGTAAGTTGTCTTATAAACGATGGGTAATTTGCATTGCAGTTTTGACTAAATACGTATTTCTTCCATAGCAATGGCGCTGGCATTTTCTGGAGAGACGGGAACAGATTTATGAATGCACATGATCATTTGCATTTTTCTGCCAAGATGCTTGAAAGTCACGCCAATGACGGCAGTAAGTGGCAGTGCAAGAGGCCTTCTTATGTCAACAGATAAATCTCAATTTGGTTTGCAAGTGACATCACAGTTTCCCCGATCATAACGACTCGCTTATTTCAGATTTATGATAGAAGAAGTTTGAAGGAGGGATTGATACACGTCGTCGGCAGCTGTCTTTTTGTATTCTTCAGGATCACTGATTCCAGACCCAACTTTCCTACCGTCCTAATCAGTCCTTAGTGATTGCCATTTGAAACATAAGTACCTAGTGAGATCATAATTGGTAGTCACTGCGCATGATCAAAACTGTATCCCCACGATAATCGATTCCCCAAGATCGAATTATCTGATTTGATTTGACGGTAGTGATTGGCATCAAAGGTGTATTATCAAATTCGCTCACACAATTCAATTTAAATAAAAATAAATAAAAATAAAAAACTTAAAAAAAATTAAATCAAATCTACAAGTTGGTTTGGATTATTCATGGTCTATCGGCGCAATCTCGCTAGAATTTGACTGTTAGTTTGAGACTATCCCACAGTAATAATTTATAATAAATACCTCCATTTCAATAATATTACCTTCCAAGGAAACTGGTTGGAATTATTTTCTTTCAGAAGTCACGAACTATGCGAAATTTGAATGGGTTCCTTTCTCATAATTCATTATTATACTCTGAAAAGCTTTGGGGGAGGAAATACAAAATGAAAATCCTTCATACAGGGAAGGTTCATAAAGAGGGCTTATTCAAGAATATCTTTCATTTCGCTGGGGGTTGTTTCATTTCGTTAAGTGCCCCTTCAGTTTTTTTTTCTCAGCCCTTTCCACCCTCAACAAAAGCTTAAACTACGCAGAAAAAGAAAAAGAGGGAAAAGACATTCCCTAACTAGCCTTCCATCCGGAGTTTTACACTGAGTTTCGACAGATCGGTACGTTTCAGTGAAACGAGAAGAGACCTATCGTCTTTCTAGCTTCCCAGGGCTTCTTAGATTTCTCTTGGTATTTAGCCGCCATAATAGCTTGGCATTGCCTTGACAAGTATTTGATCCTATGCCCACATTTTTTGGTCGATGTTTTTGGAATTTTTGACCAGCTGTAAGTACCCAACCTAAGGGAAGCACTGAGTCATAATATGATTGCCCACATTACCTTCTCAAGTTCCCTTGGAAGTGGCCATCTTTCGTCAATATCAGTTTGTTCGTTATAAACTAAAAGCTCCATTCGACCTTTTGAAAATATAGAAGGACCCTTTGATCATAGCTCCATTGATGAACCGCTTGAATAACCATTGAATAACCATTCACCAGCAATAATTTTTTACTGCTACTAGACACCAATATACCCGGGCAATCGCTCATCCATGAATTTCATAACGCTTGAAGTAAGAACTGTCACGCTATCAACCTGTCCAGCTCATGGTTATTTCTCACCTTAAGGCGAACTTAAACAAGCCGTAAACGGATAGGTTCATATTGCAAACCCAATCTAATCAATACGTATGTCATCAGGATCACCGTTTAAGAGCATGCAGCTTTCTCGTGGGAAAATCACTTGCCTACTTACGTAGTAAGTAGGTGAGCATCGCTATGCCACCAATAATCCGATAATCCCTTTTTTGGAATGCTACGTTATGCCACCAGATTTGAGGGGGAAAAATCTTCGGTATGTCTCCTCTCAAGTAACTTGTTCCCCAGGGAAAGAACGGTTCACTAAACCCTTGATTGTACATTTACCGTATTGCTACTGATTATGGAATAACAGTTTTCAAGGAAAAATAAATAGGTACCTACTCACGTCTGTTAGTTAAGTCTGTCCACAAACCGGACCACAACGTACTGGATCGACGTATGTGAAGTCTCCCTTAAATTGCAAGAACAAGTATTCACATAAATGTACTCGCAGGTATTGGGGTTTCTTTAGGTAATTCCTAGTTGAGCCGTTTCTTCTACACTGAAAATATTGCTAAAATTTCGCGGTTTTTCGACCACTACGAAGTTAGCACAGGGTTTTCAGGGTTGAAGACTTGAGTAGATACTTCCGTTGGGTCCCAACAACATAATGAAAAAATCAAAGATACATGCACTTGTGAAATGTTCGCCTTTTTTTGTCGGTATTGACTGTGACTGGGGAGGCCGTTATACAGGCTGACTCGATGGACTCCAAAATATAACAGGGGTGAGCCTAAGCGTTAGGTCGCAATCTCGGGCTGACCTGACATCATGTCGACAACACAAGAGGAACTGCTACCAAGGAACTGATCATTTATTGTGAACCGATAGGGTGGCTAAGTAAGTTGTTGAAACAGGTGGCGGTGCGTAGCACTCCTTAATCTCCTCCAAACAAAGGGCAGGTGGCATAGCGATGAAGACTCAAATTCCCGAAGTCAGGTAGGTATGGTTGGGTAAATCTGAAGGCACCAGAAATTGCTGAGTCCCCACCTCCGGGGTTGAATTGGGTATCTGCCATTGATACCGGTAACCTAGTATGAAGGATACGGTTGTTCCTCGAGCCACGGTTGGAGGTAAGGTTCCAATTCTCGTAGACTACAGTGACTGTTAATCACATCATCTGCGCCCTCATACGAGTTTCGGTATTTTTTGTGGAGTTCCGGTAGGGTTTATGTGGGGTAAAACGTGGTAAATTGAGATAAATCACCGTTTGATAGGGTTTGGACTCATGTAACCATGAGTCTCAAATAAATCAATAGCTCATGAACGTGTCCTTAATCCGTGAAATTCGTATCTTGTTTCTAAACGTGGTCAACTACTAGTAATTTCTTTATTATAAAAAGAGCTAAAGTTCAGCTAGTTCTTGATTGTGATGGTGGAACTCATATTTATGCGACGATAGAACCATGTAATCCATGGACTGATCTGGACCTAACATTTGAATATGACTACCTCTCTCTTTCTCACCCGACCGTTTAATCTGAGGATTGGATTCCGAAACAAAGTTTTGGCAAGTTTCTTCTTAAGTCTTGTTAAACTTGGGGGCGTATCCGGATGAGGGGTCGGTTTGCACAGCACTAGATGTTCGTTAAACATGTTTAGCGCCCCAATCTACATACATCTACATATTTACATATTCAATTTCGGTGAGGGTAGCTCCTGTGATCGGAGCTCATTGTGGTATGTCCTTGAGTCGCATGAATATAGATATGGCAAACTAAACAATTGGTTTATCATAATCAGCTTATTGAAGGACTTGATGCGCTTGAGGAGTGAACAGTAATTTTTTCACTCTCGTTGAGCCATATTTTCAGTTGATTTCAGTAGATGGTAATGTTAATTTACAGTAGTGGATGTAAATATTAACTCATTTCAGTCCTGGAAACTTATCCCCCACGTGAGAACCAACCTACGGTAGACACTGCCACATGTGGGCGCTTTCCATTTTCCTGCCAATGTCTGCGTTAGCGGATTTTCGAATGCTTCAGATTCTGTATGGAAACTTCCTCGTAAGAGCTGGTTCTTCTTTAATATTACATTTTTTCAATAAATATTGAAGTAAATATTAATTTAGACTTTTATTCCAGGAAGCATAATTTCTGAGTGCACTATGTAGTGCATAGTAGGTAACGTTTAATTCCTCTTACTTCGATAGGTACCCACTTACTTACGTAGGTATTATACGTCCATTGGAAAAAAATTACGTGGGTCATCTTATGGTCTTAATTTTATTGACGTGAGGTCAGGAGGGAAATGAATGTTGTAATTTCAAATAATGATAAATCATATCGCAGCATAATGAGCTAGAAGATTGATCAGTTGATATTGGTGGAATACATTATGGATATCGAGACACCTAGGTAGCCATGGGACGACTCCATCCACATCCATTACTCTACTCGGTATAGTGCTGTCATTATCCGACATTTTTCGCTAATACTATGATTATTTAGATACAGTCTCTTTTACATTATTTTTCTGCAAGAACTCTTCTTTCATCACGAAGTTATAAACGTTTTGAATCAAGGAATCTCGCCCTTTTCAGCTCTCGAGAATAATGTTATGATAACGCAAGAGAACGGTCTTTGTTTATGTTCCCTATCTGATGTTTGAAAAGGGTCCGCATTCGTTTACTAAGTTAAATTTTCATTCAACCGTCCACGGAGACTGACGTCGACTCAAGCTTGATGCGGGACCCAGCTGCCTGTCGTCGAAAGGAGCGTTTAGGCAAAAAATATTAAACGTGAAAGTCAACTCTTGTACGGTGACTCGCTTCTCATAAATCTCGAGCGAGCTTGACAAATGAGCAGCTGTGATGTTTCCTTGAACTCGGTGACAGATACAAGGCAAAACCTTTTACTTCATATTTCATCAAAATTTTGCATCTCCTCTCGTTGAAATGAAAGACCCTGTGAATGTTTATGAATCAGTTAGTAACAAATAACCAAGGATGACTATGACGAGATTTATAGTGAATAATTTTTGAAACAACAACTACCTACCTATTAGATATACATAATACTTATGTATTATTATTACGCTGAGTCGATTCGTCGTTTGTTTCTATATCCTTCAATCTCCTTCCTTTGAGTTTTTTCAAAACGATGGCGAATTTTTCGGACAGCCTGATAAAAATTACTATTATTAAGCTATAACAGTAAAGAAATATGTAAAAAAAAAAACCTCTTCCGTCACTGCGGCACCGTGAGTGTCCGTTTGAAAGGTATTTCACTGCACTTACAGTTATGATTTGAATTGTTGGATTTGGTTGACTGATATCGTACGGAAAAGCTTTGACTGAACTGATTTACGTGTAGGTATATTCGCTGTTTGCTATAATAATTAGTTGCAATAATACTTTGTCCGTCTGTCTGCGTGTTTGTCTGCCGGTCTCGTGAAGTAATTCTCCGGGGCACGATCAAGGCTGTTAGATTCGCTGATAGCATGTAGTATGATCATGCTTATTAGACTTCGGCTTTCATTCAGGAGAATTGTCTACGGGGGTGTATCTCAGTAATATTTCGAGTTACTTGTCACTTGACGCCAAGAGATTAATTTATTACCCTGGCATCTCCCGAAAGAATGTCAGAGCGTGTTAACCAGACCAATTTCCAAGCCAAGGAACCCTCTTTGTTAAACTTCCCGGAAAAATTGGTGAAGAGTACCTACTTTACGAGAAAAGGAAAGCGTCCTTCGATTCCAGTGGGTCTCTTCGTGTGTGCAGCAGCGTAAGATATTAAAAGAGGTAATTGATTTCCCTTTAATGGGATCGCCGGTGGTGGGGGTTGAGACAAAAGTCTCTTGAGAGTTTAAATTGATTAAAAGCGGTCATCTGAAAAGGGTAGAAAAGGGAATTCGGAGGTGGTTGGAAGGAATGAGATGGGAGAGACGGAAGCGGACGCAGGAAGTGAATAATTACTTCCGCTTTCCTTTACATTGGGTCGGGCCAACTAAGGGCCATGTACTACGCCAACGACTACCCCTTGTCCCTTTATGCCAGGGTCGTTATATTTACACACGCTCATCCATGCGAAATCGCTAGTTTCCTCGGGGTTCCTTCCTGCTCCCGTTTTGCTGTAGCACAAAAGCGACGTATCTCCTGGCTGGTCCTCTTCCTCACTAAAATGACTGGCTGGGAGCCATCGGCTTTCCAGGATGGTGCCGATCAAAACCCTACTCCAGCCAGTTTCACGAAATATCCCGAAATGGCTTCGTCACACGAGAACGTCATCGTCGGTTTCTGACCGATTTCATGCACCCCCGAATTCCCTAATCAGATCAATTGGTGGGAAATTGAAAGAAGTTGAAATTCATCATGAACTTATCGGGCGGGATCATCAGTACAGACGTTCATGAGCTCAGTGGGCAAACTGGCCGAGGAGGACGAGATTGAAAACCACCATTCCCAAAATAATATTCTTTTGCAGGATACAGTATGCCATATTGATTTTTTCGGCCCAAAACGTTCAATAATGCGGTTTTTCGGTACCCTAACCCCCTCTTTTTATTGAATATTCGTATTCTAGGTGCTTGCAATTTTACAACACACGTACCCCCTAAATAATTCTTGATCCGATAGAACGTTCGTAAAATTACTGCAAAATTGCTCAAAACGCGAACATCACTTTTGTACTCAGTTTTTGCACATTTTATTCGATCAAGAACATTATTTGGAAGGTAGGTACGTGTGGTGCGAAATTTAACGAAGAATCTGAATCTGTATACCTACCAAAACATTCGGGATCGCAAACGCTGT
>JAEMON010000008.1:18472570-18487250 GCA_030264115.1 Lygus lineolaris | reverse complement strand
TAGCTTCATTTTCTTCGAAAATTCGCTAAAATTATGTAATTTTATTTCTTTAAAGTGATATGAATAATCCTTTATAAGAAATTAATATTATATACCTGTACAAAAAGCTATCTTTTAACTGAAACTTGAAAGGCGAAAAACATGAAAACGTGGTACTTAGCCTGTGTCATCCCTTTGTTAGCTATCACACGTTTCAAACGTACCTATGTGGAAGGCGAAATTGCAAAGAGAAGAGGTATTGATTCTATTGACGTTTATTGACCCCGCTCACTGTTCAGTTCACAGGATCGAATTGTCTGAAGTATCCCAGCTTTGTTTTCACCATTGGAGCAGTTGGTTTTATGGAAACTGATCAAACGCTGGACGTTGATTTGTCTGTGAGTTTTGCACAAGCCCTTGATCTCACGGCCCAGTGATTCTAGAAAGTCCCACACAGGGTATAACAGGGTAGACCAGGTTTTTGAATTTAGAGTGGGAACTTTCGTTAATCTCGTCAATCACGGTTATAATAATGTATTCCCCCTTCTTGGAGCATTTTCGGATTCGATGCAATAATCAGAAAATTATTTACTTAAGCGAGAAAATGAGAAATCTTGCTGCACGCGTACACACCCATTAACCTTAATTTACTTCCAATTGGCATCAAATGTCATCAAATCAGGGATGCCAAGTAGCTGTGGCCCATATCTTTCGCAAATTCAATCGAACAGATTCGAGTCAATCGACAACAGATCAAAACTTCTAAAATTCGTCAAAAATCGTAGGTACTATAGTAGGAGCTGGCGTTGGTCTCATTTGACGCAAAATTTAATTTTCTACAACGTTTATTTCGAAGTGTTTTTCGATTTTCTTGATAATTTCCGAGTTATTGCCCAAAAAAACTCAAAAAACATAGAAAAAAGTGTTTTTTTGCGGAAAAAGTGGTCAAGATTTATTCAGGGACCCTTAATATGTGGTATACCTATTCGTGATCAGCGTGAAATTTCCTATGACCTCAAAGTAAGTCCGTTACGTTTGGGACCACCATGTATAGTTTATACGGAATCAGCGCAAAATCCCCTAAAAGAATGATCCACAAAATCGGTCAAAATGATTCTCTGAAAATTCGCTCATCAACTCATGCTGCACGAATGGAACTTTTGCAAGCGCTGGACCCTAGTATGATAAAATTTTTGGGAATCTTCTGGGTTCCCTCAGTTTGTGAATGGTACGTATTGCTGAAACCTTCATAGAGGACCATCGAGGGCGTAGCCGGAGCCCAAGGTACCTACATTTTTATATCCAGAGTTACTCAAAGATGTGGAGAACGTAATTAAAGGTCCCGAAAAATTGGAGGGAATGCAAATCACTCACCAAAAGGAGGGAAACGCGAGTGTTTATGTTTACGGCCAGTTGTCTCGGCCACTACCGTGGACCTACTGGCTCTCAGATAGCGCAGTCTCCGCCCGCTCAATCTATGACAATATATTGGATACAAATCGAATGAAGATTGTGGAAGTTAATAGTGTTTCAAGGTTTTGCGGATTCACAAAGCATTCGGATCTAGGTATACAGGCAGAACGACAAAAATATAAATTATGTAAGTACCTAAATGGGGAAAGTTTGTTCAGGAAGGTCTGAAATATGAAAGTTCGAAGAGTTCGAATGAAGAGTTCGAATTCAAAATAGGAAAATAATTCTCCCACGCAGCCAACTTGATCACAAAGTTTTCGCCACCCAGCTATAGGCTCAGAGGCAAAATTATTCACCTTCACGTTTGAACGATTGGGCAATCTTAGAGTAGGCAGGTATAGCCTACAGAGTTGACGCAAATAGATATAAGAATAATGATAGAAAGATGATGATCATGTATACACTCCTTCATGGCTTGTATTTCTACATAGGTAGGTATGTACCTAATCAGTGCAAGGAAGGTTTTTGACCTATTTTGAATTTCTCGTGGAATAAGGTGGTTATATTCAACCCCAACTGAGAGGGTCTTAATGAACCTAGATTGGGTAAACTCCTCTGTTTCAGATCTGGTTTCATATTTCAAAATCTGTCACTTTAATCTACATTCATCGTTTCCTCTATTAGTCAAAACGAGAGGCATCCTGATCCCGCATGGTACGTGACTATTAAAACCTCATAGAACAAAAAATACGAAAAATTGGTGAGGGGGACTAACCAAAAAGAGGTGTCATGTAACATGCGGGGCATCCTAATATAGAGGTCCTACCTACATACTTCGGCCATTCTTCTGATGCTCAATTCTATAGTAGCTACAACCCTTCCATTCAACTCCATCCATCAGACAGTTCGACCTTTTCTCTGCCATTATCCTCAATTAAAACCCATCGAAGCGGATCCGAGGGTGTTTTCTTCCCGATTAATAACAAGGCAACCAATGGGACGAAACTTCCATCCATTGTCGAGCAATTATTATGTTTCCGAAACTTTGGCCCGGTGGATAATTGATCAACTTAAATTATACCTGATCGGGGTTTCCCTTCGGATTCTCTCCTTTGTTATCGGATAACACGACTCTCCGAGTTCAAGAAGTCTTTCATCAGTCTCTATGTTATTTTCAATGATGAATATTTGTTTGATCTCTTTTTTGATTGGTATTCATTTTGATTGGCAATTCTCTGAAGCCTTCATGTATATTCGCGCAAGAAGTATAAGTAAAATTCTACTTGCTTCTCACGGTTCTAAGCTTCCTGAATGAATTTGGTTCCACTGACCGACTGTCTATCGGTTGGTCTGCCTGTGGTCAATTACTTGGGCAACTGCACTTACTCAATAAAATACCCAAAATATCAAATTTGTTCTGTAAGTGAATGAAAACTTGTTCGAATGTTGTTTGAAAATTCTAGAAATTTATATTAACTTGATTACCTAGTTCTTGAAAAATCATTCATTAGGTCAATAATATTGTCATTCCCAATAATGCGACAGAATTTTGAGCAGAAAATTGATTTGAAATTTTAGGGGCGCTGAGGGTGGAAAATCAAGGTTAATTTGTTTATTGTAATAATTGCAATGATGGTTTAAACATTGAAAGTGATTAAATTTGTAGGTTTGTTTAATAATTTGTTATCAGCAAATATGAAATAGTTGTTGGGATTGATAGACTATTACGTAACTAACTCGATAAGACTTCTAATATTGTTATAATATGAAACATTCATATCCAATCACAACCATTGTTATCAACCTACCGTGATGATAAATAGAAGGATAAAAAATATCTATCAAGTCGAGGTGGAGAACTAGGTACCAACCATCCAATTTTCCCGCTATCCCATTTCCTGTTTAGAAATGCCTGCATTTTCATTTTTTATAATGACTATGCATTTTGAAATACCGCGAGATGCTTATCCATGTATCCCTGACTCCTGATAGGGGTTAGGAAACACAATAGGATCGAGGAGTGAAAGACATTCTCGCCAGGAAGACAAGGTCGAGGGGTTTTCGCAAGTTCCTTTTGACAGTTTCATGAATGGATCTAGATGGAACAACGGTTGGATTCTCTTCGAGGGATAACATCATTGTTGGACCCGTTGAATAGGTGCTTGGGAAAGTGTCACTTCTATCACGCGAACGCCGAGGGAATCGATATTGTGAGCGATTGTGAAGGGTTCAGCATTCAGAGTACGAATTCATCTTCGTAGGACAAATCAAAATCAATCGGCCGGCCCTTGGTACTGAGCGAAATTATTGATTTGACTTCAAGGCGAAACAATCAAACTTAATCAATAATGAATTGGCACAGCTCGTAATAATTCACATAATAAATTGTTGTGTCTAGGTACGTCACTTTTTTCTCCAGATGAGTCAATTTAAGTGCTAGAAAGTGCATCGTCAGCTCTACGTGTAGTGCTCGTTCCGGCGCGTTTGATAGGAACAATTCCAAAAAACGCAATTTCTGATTTGTCCCTTCCATTCTCTCATTGGAAGGGACGCCAATAAGCCGTTCTGCATTTCAAAATAAACATGGAATTAGTAAAGTTGACGAACTTGACGAACACCTGCTGTGAATTATACCTGCTGGGATTGCCCTAACCATACGGTAAGTAAACCGGATAAAATTCCAAACATACAATTCCCAGTACATTTCTACTTTCCTCAACTCTAAAAAAGGATAAAAAAGAGTACATACTTACCTAATGCATTTGGTCGAAAACAGATGTTTACAAACTCTTGTCTGCAAGTAAGTATTCCTTGGCAGGAAAAACTCATGTCTTCCACTAAACATCTCTTTCGTACCTACTTATTTGAAAAAAATCATTTCTGTTGCCGGATTTCTACTGTCAACAAACGTAGAGATGCAGATATTTCAGCCATCAACTAGAGAAGATACATTTTACAGTTGGCAGCACTGAGGTTCGAGGGACCTCCACAGATATATACCACGTAGGTAGCATTATTATCTATGGGGCCTCACATCCATAAGAATATCCCCATGCACGCCTTTCTCCAAAGTCCGGAATACATTTCCTTCACAAAAATTTGGTGATATTCATCAAAATAATTTTTTCTGGCTTTATAAGTATGAAGTCGGATTTGGATATGCCCAAGGGAAGTAATACACGAAAGACTTATTGTGTGTTACTTCATTTTTCTAGAAATGTATGCAATTACTGTAGAAAGTTCGTTCTAATGTACAGTGCATGTTCATCCATTTCCTATCTAGTTAGATACATCGCCACCTTCTCTCATCCTGCAAAGGACATCCTTATAGTTAAGGGGGAGGAATTAATTTTGAAGGCCCATCTAACGGCTGAGCGCGTCTCAAGTGTCAGGTGGCCTGCAGGAACTCCAGAGGCGAAATGATGGATTTGGCTCTTCCCTTCTGCCAACGAGAGGAACCTTGTAGGGTCGGGACGTACCTAAATTGCATCGGTGGATCACCGTTGGCAATTAGCAGAATGAAGTTCCGATGCTCGTGCGCTCCCCCACCAATTATTGCGGTGTTGCCAATCTAGATAATCGTCTCCCTGGCAGACCCCCACTGAACGCGTGTGGTTAGTGTATTACGCAATCACTATATAGGTATGCTATTTTCATCTCCAACAGAACAATATAAACCCAACAGTATTGAAGATGTGGTTCGTTCTTTGAAGTAATCTTTTTTGGTACCTACCTAATATATTTTGTTCAACATGGGGGATTTCAATAACACGAAGGACCCTAAATAATAAATAACACGAAGCCAACCTAAGCAGCAAACATTTCAAAAACCAATCCTTTTCTTGTATGTTCTTGCAATCCTTCTAACAGGAACTCTCAGTTAATGGCTCCAGCTACTTATTAATATTCCACTGAATCAATAGAGTGAAAATCAAAGATGTTGATGTAATTTCAAAAACTTTTATTTAGCTGGGTATAATTCTTTTGTTTTAATTATTTAAACAATTGAATTCGACGCCTGATGGTTCAAGTTTATTGGCTTTCAACTATCGGTAGAAGTTCTACGCCTTCAATGATTCGATGATTGTAGTTCCCACAGTTCAGGGATTCTTGTTATCTACAATGAAAACGGGGAAAAATATATTAATGTCATAAACGGGTACTGGGACTCAAGATATCTTCATAAATAAAGTGAACTAGTAATCTCTAGGAGGAAACCGCCATAAATCTGCATACGTCCGGCTGGGTCCCCCTGACCAGCCCTAGTTGTAGTAGCAGTTCAACAATTCATAGTGTCCCAACTATTCATGTCACTTCTTACGAGGTAATATAATTATGTAAAATTATAAAACATTGCAAATATTGTACCTAATGATTTAGAAGAATAAATAAGCATACCTATCTAAATAAGGAATAATAAGGAAAATAAGGAAATAAGGAACGTTCGAGACTAGACTACTCCCCTAAAAAGAGCTATGGGACATCACCGTAGGAGACATCGACATGAACGCTACCCCTCCATGTGACTAATTTTAAAGTTGGAAATTAATCATTCACTAGTCACGCCGTCAGTTGGGTTTCCGGCAAAGGGGATTTGTACGGTAATCACCATTTCTCAACCTTCTCTTTGGGATGTAATAATTAGTCAAGACTGGATCTCCCTATAGTTTTTAACGTTCATGCGTAAGTAATTATTGTTCGTTTTTTTCAAACGTGGAGAAAGAACATTTTAGTTGTGAGTGTCGGTTCTTCTTTACTTGAATGGGTTACTTAGCTCAATAAGGGTGTAGGTACTATGAAAATGCGTTTATAGAACAAAAAGGTAGTTTGAAACCTTCCCTATATTGGATGGAAGAAGAGTTAGTTTCTTTGATAAATTGGTAGCTCTTATTTTCCCCTCCGATTCAATAAGTGCACTTGACGAGTGGAGAACTGTTTCAGAGACACAACTGCTGTCAGTTGCACCCTCTTGCACTTTCCATTATGTAAGAGTTCTCCCTTTTTTCCAAAATAACATTCATGGAAGTTCAAAATAAGATGTTGAATTGGTGTGTGGGGGGGATGTGGGTGTGGATGTGTGTATGGGTGTTTGGATAGGATCTGTTGTGTGAACTTCTTGAGTCCATACGATCTTACAAGGTTCGTTTGTACGACTTGTTGAGAATGGAAGCATTTGAGATTCGTAGGTCTTTTTGCCAAGCCATTTTATGGCACAACTAAGGAAAATTAACTGTAAATAAGACAGAGTAGGTACGAAAATGAAAAAAATACGTGTACCTACTAGTTGTTTGGAAATTTCGATGATACGAATTCAAAAGTATTGTTCCATAAATATTTACTTAGTATGATGCTTACTTGGTTTGGGCACTCAAGTGCACCACCAGTTTTAGACACGAAATGGTCTTGCCCGAAAAACTTTATTGGATGTGTTGCGTTGACAGGGGCGATATAGGCAAAGTCCTGGCAGAGGTCCGCTTAAGGGTTGAGGGTCCACATCATCAAATAATTGTTCGTGGGCTCCAAAATCTGCCGTTACAAGTAGTCGAGGGCTCGATAACGGGAGGGAGAAAAGATTACGTAGAGAGAAAATTGGATTGGTAGTTTCGGGGGTCATAATTTTCCTTTAGAAGAGCTTTTCCTACCTGTTCCTTCGCCATTGTGCTCCGCTAATATCCGCTTCCCGCACCCCTTAGGGCGCACCTATATTATGTATATGGGCCACTTCATCCCCTCGTTCTAATCACCTCTAGTGAAACCAAGTCTGCCTCAACCTCCACTACCTCCTGCTTCATTCCTCGTTTTACCTACCCCAGACTTTTCCTCTTATAAATTTGAAACATCGCTGCCTTAACCCATTTAACCTTGGTTGTTATCGTAATTATATACGCTGATGGCTACATTCACTCACAAGGAATTAGTATGCATCAAGGTCAGCTACATATCTACACAAACCCATAATGAAAAAGTCTTACAAGTTGGTTGGACAGAATAGCTTCTTCCTATAGCGTAAGATGAGGTGTATATGAGTGGTTCTATGTGCCATACAATGTGTTGAAAGTACCAAACAGCACAATACCTGAAAATGCGCAGTTGAAATTCGACAACAAACACGTTGTGTGTGGTTCTTGCACGGCCGTCGATTCCTATTCTAGCTGGGGAATTCATACATATCAGGGGTCACTGAAGATCATCCTTTCTGTCTGTTACACGTATGTATGTCTTGTCTTGCACATACTTGTAGATTCATATACCAGACTCACTATTACAGTTTACCATCGTGTCATTACCACTTGTACCCTTCCTGCATGTGTCCCTCATGGAAATTTCAAAGTATTTTTGGAACGGCGGCAATGGAGGTGTCATTCCAATATCCATTCCATGGCGTCATAATAGAATCGATCAAATATCCATCGTTGCTCATCTCATCTTTGTCCTATTGCACCACATCTTCCAACCTCTAGTCGCCAAACTCCTAATCGTTTTCGAAAGGAACGGTAGGGCCAAGAGAGAGAAAGAAATAAAAACTCCGAGATCCCAACGCTGGAATGGAAAGCCGTGTGTTCGATCTGCTAATGTTGGGGGTACCTGTTGTGCCTGCGATGCAATCCTGCGCTGACCTTAATACTCGTACCGGCCGTTTTAATGTGCTGGGAGGGCAACTGCTCGGAACCCACACTTGCCTACTTATGCAACTGCTTCTAAGCGGTTCTGACCACTCACCAATCAAGAGTCCCTATCCTACAATTAGATTTATTGATTGCAGTTCTCAGGTGAAAATTAGAGCCACTTATTGGTACATTTCTTTCTCTGAATGTTAGGTTCCTACTCATTGCAGTTCTTGACATCGCGATCATTTTTGTTGAGATACCGAAATTGTTTGTTAAGTTCGTGATAATATACCTACTACTTGGTTTAGCAAGGTGCCAAATCCAGGAAATGATGAGCAGATCTCATTATGAGTTTTCCACTGCTTTGAAGGAAACGTTTTTTACTCCACTCCAATTTTTGTTTCAAGTCTTCAAGAAAGAATAAATTCATATTGAATACCTATCTCTAGAAAGTTCAGTCTCTTCAGATTCACCCATATATTATCTGATTCTCGAAAAGGATTCGTGTAAGAGTTATCTCTATACATACTATACTAAATCTATAGAGTGTTCCCCGAGGTAAGATTAGTTTTACAAAACCCACTACCCAACCGTCATACAGTATGTTGGTATGCCTATATGATTAGAGTGCAGTAAATGAGGAAGTATTGTTTCTCCTTTAAACAGTTGCTACCTATGTTTTCACTTTATATCGCGAACATTTCAATCTGAAAAAAAGTCTCCATATTCGGTGTGTCATAGAACGAATTTGTTTTTGCAGAATGATGTCTCTAAAGCCCGCATTCCTTCAATCTGTAGTAGCCAATCGAGCTCATTCTTTTTGACATGAATATAATTATGTCGTTTCGCTCGGGTCAATCCAAAATTTTGTCCCGTCAGAAGCGTTACCATGTTTGACGTGGTTTCATTGTTTTTATGGCCGAGCAGTCAGCATATAATTTCGGCTTAAATCGAGAGCTTTCCAACGAGTGGATAACGATTTTTGTAGGTGAAAAACCGACTGAGTTACATTTCCTTAGTTACGAGGATGTGAATTTTCCTTCAAACAGTCTGTATTATTTGTATAGAGATTTCGTGTTTTTTTGTTTTTTTTTGTTTTTTAACATAATATCAATGATATGAATGACCAATCTGAAAGCTCCAGAGAGGTGACCAGAGGTGGTGGACAGTCTGGTTACGGGAATTTTTTGCGGACGTCCATTTTGGTTTATTATTTTCAATAATGAACCTTTGGAATCGATCAATGAATCAATCCTGAATCAATCAATCCTTTGGAATCAATAATGAACCCTTAGTTTTTTCACGAAAAAACAAATTTTAACCCCCCTCAACATTTGAGGTTTTACGTTTCAAGATACGTAGAATCCAAAAATCGAAGAAAAAAAATCCGTCCGTCCGCCGTACGCGGCACTTTCCTTAGTTACCATGGACCAAAATTAATGAAATTCGGTATATCGGCCCCAATCGGGGTCTAGTTGTGCCGCAAAGCTTGACGTTACCGTCAGTCTTATATAAGGGTTAGAAAATAGGGGATGAAATTTTCAAAACGCCCTAGCTCGAAAATTTCAAATAGGAAGGTATATTTTTTCCATCAATTTAAAATAGAACACAATTTTTAGCGTCGAATGAGACCTTGTGGAGCGTTTTAGGACCAACCGTTCGCTCCCTGTAAGGACTTAAGGGTTAAAAAAGAAGAGCATAAACACGAGTGTGAATCGCAATTCTTCTCGAGTAGGCTACATCTCCGTTCAAATATCAGCTGTTCGAATTAATGCAACTTTCTTTCGATTCCACTGAACAAAGTTTGTTGTTTACTTTCAAAAGCTTCCTTAGTTACTGAATTTCATTAAGAATGGATGATACAACTCTCCGATAATAATAATTACAAGATGGTACCAACTCATCGCCGCCAAGAGATGATTGTGAACCTCGCGGTAGGTGGGTATTTTATGTCAATAGGATATTTGTAGACGGACGATCTAGGTATACCGAAAAAAAAAAATAAACCGTTGTGTAATAATTTGCAAAGTTCTTTATTCGATTCTTGGATTCTACGTATATTGAAACGTAAAACCTCAAGTTTTGAGGGGGGTAATTTTTTTTTTTTTTTTTTTTTTTTTTTTTTTTTTTTTTTCTTTTTCGTGCTCGATTCCAAAGGTTCATTATTGAAAAAAATAAACCAAAATTCGGACAAAGCAGGATATCGTTTCAATATCTTCATTAGGCTCAAAATACATGGAATCTGAAGAGCTGTGCTACTTATGGCAGCCAAAAAACCAAGATTTTTCTAATGCACACAGAGCTGTTCGAAACGTCAAGAATTTGTTGAAATACACGAACGTATGTAGTAGTTTAAAATACCGCTAGGGCTAAGATTATTACAATTTTACTTTATCAGAGTCCCTCCAAGTGTTGTTGGCATGGACCTATATGGATTTTTTATATGGTATCTATGTATCTATGGTAGTAACAAAAATACTCCAAGAATAACTGCGAAAAAGATTATTTACATTTTTAGAGTAGGTATACATGCAATGTACTTTTGGGTAGCCATAGTGTTGATAGATACGGTGGGTTAAGGGAGGAAGAAATTTCATCGTTCATGTTCTCCGGATCCCATAGCATGGTATAGTTTCAATAGGATTCATTCCGCTAGACCAATTAATGTTCAATTAAATGTCTGGGCCTTAAAAATATTCAGTTTCATCCGTTTCAAAATGTCGGTCCATTTTTTTCGTTAAAAAAGTCTTTACAAGTCGTTTTTCCTGCTAGATGACATTGATTGCTACTCCATTGGTTGTGGTTTCAAAATACTACGAGTCCTCAATAAACAAAATATTTACCTATCTTCTCCAACACCAAACTAAATCCGGCTTTTCCGTTTTCTGATTTTCGTTTTCCTGTAAACTGCTGATCCTCCAAAAAAAAAAAAAAAAACTCGTCCAGGTATTACTAACCACCTTCTCAGAAACACTGTTCTTCGATGTCGATGAGAGGAGAAGCAGTTTTTTGCTGAAAAAAAGAGGTGCCTGGCTTAAAAGCAGCACTTTGGAATTAGACTTCTCAGTATCCTCTTTCTCGATCCGAAAGCTGTTCTCAAAAGTCCAGAATAAGAAGAAACGTGTTGTCCATAATAAAAACAAGTAAACAGCTTAGGAACCGGAACTCACGCCTCTTAAAGGAGGGATGATTGCAGAGTTTCGTTGCGAATGTTGAGCTTCGTTGATGACTCCGGGCGGTCTAACACAGTTAATTCTCATCTGTGGATCAAAAGACTGATAGTCACGCTCTGGAGAGGTCTATTGTTTAACCAGGCGACGTTTAAGAAATCCTCAGGGTACAAGTCCTAAAGCGCAACCTGAGAGGATGATTATAATGACCGTTGCAGAAATTTGTTACCAAATCCCTTACGCAAGTGCTAGACGAGGCACGCGTATATATGGGGTGATTGTCACAGCTGAGCCAGTGCATTGTGTGTCGTTCGAGGATGAAGTTGTTGGTGTTAGTGTTGTTGGTGACCGTCGCGTTCGCTGAAGAAGCTAAGAAAGAAGATGATAAGAACGAGCCGAAAGATTTGAAGAAAGAAGAGACCAAAACGGAGGACAAGAAGCAAGATAAACGAGGCATCGAGGAATTCGGACATGGGTTTGGGAGTGATTTTAGTGGAAGCTACGACTTTGGTGGGGGTGACCACCACGAACATCACGTGAAGACCATTACCAAGGAAATTAAGGTACCGTACCCAGTTACCATTGAGAAGAAAGTACCTTTCCCTGTTCATGTACACGTTCCTCGACCTGTCCCTGTGCATATACCCAAACCGTATCCTGTGACAGTTGAAAAGAAAGTACCCTTCCCTGTGAAAGTACCAGTTCCACAACCTTACCCAGTTGTGAAACATATCCCAGTACCTGTGAAAGTTCCTTATGACGTTCCGAAACCGTATTACGTCTCAAAACCAGTACCGTACACCGTCGAAAAAGAGGTCAAAGTACCGGTTATAAAACACGTGCACGTTCCTGTCAAAGTTCCTTACGACGTCCCTAAGCCGTACCACGTACCGTACACCGTGGAGAAAAAAGTACCGTACGTCGTTGAGAAAAAGGTGCCGTACGAAGTGAAGGTCCCAGTCGACAAGCCTTACCCCGTTGAAGTACCAAAGCCCTACCCAGTGATTGTCGAGAAACCCTACCCAGTCACCGTGGAAAAGAAGGTACCGTACCCAGTAAAAGTACCCGAATACGTCAAAGTACCAGTCCCGGTAGTTGTCCACAAACATGAACAACACCACGAGCATGAACATCATTTCTAATAACATTGTAAGAAATTAGAACAAAACCACCAACTGTGATTATACAATGTAAGATCGTTTTATACAATTTTTTGAAAATAAATGTGTAATAACAATGTTTATTACAAGATAAAATAATTATGTTTGTTTGTTTTACACTCCTCTTTATATCAACACAATAACCATTAAGAGAGGTACCTAGAACATGATTAAAAAATCAGCAAGAAATTGTGCAAGAATTCCAATTCTTACATTTGAATGAAACGGTATTTAGGGCCACATTCAATGTTTCGTAATCATGCATCATCATATTCGAATAAGTATTGAAAATTTTCTCAACATCAGTTATGAAATACCTAACCGGAGAATGCAAATACCTGTCCTGATGCAAGGAGTATTGTAAGTGCAGGATTCATTTTTTAAATGAAATAGGTATTATGTTAACATACATAACGTGAAATTAATTAATAATTGTTAGTGTGTAGATTAACATTTTTGACAAGGTCTATTTTCCTGGCCGATTCGCCTATTTACCGTTGGCTGGATTCTATTATCGTTAGTGCATTTTCCTACTTTTAAATATTTACATTTCTATGCCGCATATTTGTTTTCAAACTGTTCAATCTCCTCATTTACCGTGAATTTATTAGTGCGATTATCTAGTTATTGAGCATTTTTATCACGTGTTAATTTAAAAACATAATATATTATCTCTTATATTTATGTATGTTATATTGTATAACTTGCAAGATAAATAAATAACAATAGGTACTTGTTCGTCCACGCAATATAGGCAACATAACCTAAGCAACTGTGGTTATCAAAAGGTATGGTGGTGGGAGTACATTAATGATTGCGGTTTTCAGATATTTACCTACTGGTGGTAATCTACCATAAAATACTATTTTTTACCATATTTGGCCCATTTTGATCGAGATATTTATGATTAGTATTGATGAACAGTAAATATAGTTATAAAAGTGTCCACTAGTGAAGTGTGCATCCCTCAAGGAGTCAATTCTTCGGATTAAAACGAACAAGAAAGGTCTTAAAAAAGTCGTTAAAACGCCTAGTTTTCGAATTTGAAAGGGGATTTCAAGTATTACCGCGACTTTTTACTGTTTACGCCTTTGAGCCCCTCATATACAATATATTCATCCTACAGAAAATCATAACTTTCGAAAGAGGAGGAAAAAGGTTAAAAGATGGACACAACTAAGGCGACATCATCCCAGTTTATAGTCTCTGAAATGACGGATAATTTAGGACGAAAGGAGATATCGAGTTTTTTTTATAGTATTTTTCATCCTTTAAATTCAACCTTTAATAAAAAAAAAAGGAAAAGAGTAAAAAAGAGGAAAAAAAGTCACACAGTTTTCAGAGAAAACTTCTCCAGATTCAGGGCTTTCCGACAGTACCTATATCGTTTGTTTATGATTAGACCAAGGCTTGACTCAGATATTACGTTTTTCTCCGAAGAATAAGGGAAAATCATAGTTACCGTGGTAGTCCGGCAAGGGTGTGTAAACATGAAGTCCTCACTTCGAGGTTGCAATTTTGTTGTTACTTTCGTTCTTTAGGGTGCTGAACACAAATATGTGGTTTTCGAATGAAAATGTAGGGTCTAAAATTGATTTTTTTTCTCTTTTCACGACACTAAATTGTATTTGGCACCATTAATGAAAAATAATGAATTCTTTGACAATCCATTTTAGTTTTTGAAGTTATCGTCGTAAAAAAACAAAATTATTATAATATGATTTTTTCAAAGAAACTCGATTTCGGATCTAAAATTCCCATTCAATAACCTCAGATTTTAGTTCAGCACCCCAAAGAACAGAAAGTAAAACAAAATCTCAACCTTAAAGAAAGGATACCTCCCAACCTTGTCAGACTACCAGGGTAGACAAGTTGTTCGTGTAAAAAGTGCGGATTCGGTTAGTGAAAAGACAACTCGAAATCCCCTTCCGTCCTAAATAATTCGTCATTTAAGTCATGTTCTCGATTGATGTACCTTGATCGAGTCCATATTTTCTGAAATTTCTTCCTCGCTCGAATGGTATAGGTACTTGGATGTTCTGGAGTATGAATATTGACTTGATTGATTTATTGGTATTCACCCCGTAGATTTTGCGAGTTGTATTGCTTAGCGGCGATTGAACAAGTTGTGATAGCTGATGCCAAACCTATACATTATCAATATATTGAAAGGTGAGGGTAATGGGGTTTCCAGGGAGAGTAAAACCATCTTGAAGCATCCAGTGGACTGGCCGGACGGCGCAACGGTTTACCCCTCCTTCAAGACCTTACGGTCATGCAGTTTGGCATATCCTGTCGCCGTCTCGATTTAGGGTTGTGGTTCATCCACCCGAAGAAATGAAGAAATACC
>JAEMON010000008.1:18408321-18429666 GCA_030264115.1 Lygus lineolaris | reverse complement strand
GTATATGCAAGAAGCTTGAGCAGTATTTGGATATCTTGTACCAATCCCATCATGATGTAAACAGTAAACAGAGTGTACACGTTTTTTAATTTTTTCAATTTCTAGATAACCCAACAACGACGAAATCAACACAAACAACTAATAAGGAGAAAGATTACTCTTGAAATTGGTCTGGGGGAAGCTGTTGCAGCTAACTGTCCCTTAAACGATCCTTCACTCGGAAAGGTTCCCTTACGGATAAGGTCGATCTCTGCATTCCGTTTTTAAAAGGGACGCTTTTTTTAAGCTTCCCTTTCAGTTTAAAGGAAGTTGAAAGGAAGGAACGGCCCTTTTATTAAAGGTGCGTTCATGCATACGGGCCTAGGTATCAATTCGTGCAAGAAGTAAAAATATAATATATTTATATAGATGTCTTTAGGTACACCTGTTCGCAGGCACTAATCGTGAATTGTACCGATATTACCACCATGAATGTATAAGCTTTGAAGACCATTCGCCTGTTGACAATAAATTACAACAGCGTTAGCCGAGATTACTGGGACTGACAGTTTCGATTGCTCCCACTCAGAGCTCTGCCGTGTTTGTATTGAGCCTCCACCCTCTCAGCCCTCACTTTGCGCCACCTAAATACAATAAAGCAATTAGCGGTTCGCGAATGGCTCGCCAATATCGGATGTTTACAATAAGAAGAGCTTAAACAATTTTGGTTCATAAGCAACGGTTCAATAGACGGGAACAGTGAAATGTTGATGGGTTCCAAATAACTTGAAGGAAGTGTTTGTGGCTTCAGATCATAAAATGCTCTACTTACCTACTAACCTACTAGAACATAATTATTCTTGGGGTCCATCACCCATCAGGCACCAAAAATACACCTTGGCTGTGCCCTGTCACGCTTCGGTATTGTAGAGATTGGCCAAAATTATACTTACTTGAGAAGGTTTTTTCCTGGCCGAGAGACCTAGAAATTTGAACTCAGAGTCACATATTCATTCAATATGAGTAATAGAGACTGCCAACAACTCTGACCAAAAATGAAAAATTCCATAACAATAGAATCTTTAAGCTTCATTCAACGAACTTATAGTCTGTATTCAAATTGTCTCCATATCCACCTGATTTATGGGAGTACATCAGCTTACAATTAGTAACTCAGAACAAATCTTTTGAAGGGCAAACAACTAAAAGCACAACGATGGCCACTATGCATGACGACACACATCTAAGATGTCTGCCTTTCGTCTTGTCCATTGAATTATGACCATCCATCCGCCCATGCACTTTTATTCGGCGACCATTTCCTTCCGGTTGATTTAGAAAGTGAAATTACCATTGGAGCCTGGGGATGCTCACGTGAGGAGTATCTTGAGCGAGCAACGCTTGGTTGGTCCATATATAAGACCTGTGCTCACGGGGTGTGTCAGTATGAGATGAGCCTGACGATGAACCGTGCTCTCGTGATTTTAGTGTTTGTCGGGTATGTGTTTTGTGAAGAGACTAATCCAGAAAAGAAGCTGCCTATACAAGATGCAGCACCGCCTGATTTGAACAGTACTTCCAGCGTCATCATCCTCAATAAGGTACAAAACTTAACTATCGACTACATCAATCATCATTCACCAACAAAGAATACGTCATACGTCATCAAGCCTGAACCTCCATCAAACAACACAACTCAAGAGAAACCACTTATAATTTCTACCAGTAAAGAAGTCAGATTCATTCAAAACCCATCAAAGTTGAACAATTCAATTCCCGGTCCAACAATAAAATCGAAAAACACTCCACGTTATCCCAATTCGATGACGCATAGAAACCACATAAATAATCATAAAAAAGATGCTCCTTTCCATCCCACCGTCCAAACGAATTCATCGACATCCTCAACCGTACGTCCGAAATTAACTGAAAAGAGTTTTGATAATAAAAGTGATGGTTCAAAATTCAGTCAAGTTGAACATTCTGGGCAGAATTACGCTTATTCGTATTTCAAAATGTCGAACTCGAACGATGTTGCGTCAACAATCAAGAATTCGACAACACCTTTCAAGAATTCCACATCAACATACAACAAGAATGTAACTTCAACAAACCAGAAGAATGTTATTCCAATTCATAGCACGAAAGGGACCCCAACGTACCGGTCGAGTGTCACACCAACATACAGGCCGAGCTTAACATCAATTTACGGCTCAAGTGTCACACCATCATACAACAAAAGTACAACTCCGCATGACGTAGCCGTCGATAAAATGGCAGTGAAAGAGATGAGATTTGTTGACGATAAGAAAAAAAACAGTAAATTCCAGTTTTTTATTGTGACTGATTACGATAGTCCTGATTCGGAAGAAACCCCCCAGAAAAATACTCCAACGAACAAAGACAAATTACCGGGAAAAGGTCAGGGTAACACTCAACAACAGAAGCCTTTGGTCAATAAAGAAAAGAATGGGCACTCTAAACCGTATAACGAAGATTTGGTCACTGAGAAACATAGAGGATTTGGTAATTTTCACTCAACGTCTCAGAAAGAAACGACAGCACAAAAACCAACGACATCCCAAAAACCAACGATGGTTCCTAAGTCAACGACACCTATTCCTGCATCCACTGTAAGACCTGGAAGGTATCATTTGAACAGTTCAACAACTTTTAGTCCTTTGCCAACTTATAAGAAAATCAACGCGTCCAGTCTGAATCTGGTGAAAGACGAGCCCCCAAATCGAGTAAGCTGTTTGAACTGCGCGGAAATCAACAAAAATGAGCTGCAGAAGTACCCCACATATCCATTGAAGAAGGAACATTCAGAAGGGCTCCAAGCTGTCAAGCTTCTGGGACCCGATGGTGACAGCATCTTGGGAGATTCAAAACATCATTATACCATTACTAGACCTGGAACCCCACATCAGCGTCCAAATTCTTCAAAACAGCGGGTTCAAAAAAGTGGTTTGAATAATTATCAACAGCATCATGGTTTTCTGGATCCGAGACAACGAAGGAGACCATTCCAGGGATTGGACAATGCTGGAAGCTATTCCTCTCATGTTGGCGGGTCGGTAGAATACTTCCACAGTCCTGAATCTGGATTACATGAAGAGACTCGTTTCAGGTCTGGAGGCTCAAAAAAACCAGATATGAGTGATTTGTACAATTTGGACGAGCTTGAATCGAGTGGTTCTTCGATTTCGAGTAGCCACGTCAAGTACGAAACCAAAGAAATCCATATTCCATATGCCGTTACTGTGGAGAAGAAGGTGTCCTACCCGATCCATATAAAAGTCGATCGCCCGGTTCCTGTGCGTATAGACAAACCTTATCCTGTTCATGTCGAGAAGAAAGTCCCAGTACCCGTCAAAGTGCACGTACCACAGCCATATCCTGTCGAAAAAGAAGTTCCATACCCTGTGAAAATTCCTATTGAAGTTCCACGTCCTGTCGAAGTTGCTAAGCCCGTACCGTACATCGTAGAAAAACCAGTTCCAATCCAGGTTATCAAAGAAGTCAAATTCCCAGTCAAAGTTCCCGTTGACGTCCCAGTGCCGTATAAGGTTCCTATAAAGGTTGAAAAGAGAATACCGTATTTCGTGGAAAAGAAGGTCCCATTCGAAGTACCCATAGCTGTCGAAAAACCGTACTTTGTGGAGATCAAAAAGCCGTTCGAAGTTCCAGTTGAGAAACCTTATCCAGTAACAGTAGAAAAGAAGATTCCAGTGCCGATGCAAGTGATAGAGTTCGTGAAAGTTCCGATTCCAGTGAAGGTTCCCATTGAAGGTTATAGCGACTACCTGCACAGATCTGGCGATTCAAGTAGCAATCAAGAAAGTGATGGCAGCATTGGTGTTGTACCAGCTCCAAAACTTGGGGATACAGATACGACAAGTGGGAAGAATCGAACAGAAGAATCCAAATTGCAGGATCGTATGGGAATAATTGACAAAAATCAATCAAATGAGCGAGCACAGGAACTAACATCACTCCCTCATCGCATCCCTAATATGATATCTATTGAGTTCTCCCACCCAGATTTGAATCAAGATCCCAAAGTCACGTTATATGCCGGTGAATCAGAAGAGCCCAATTCTGCTAAAGGGAAATCAAGTAACTGAATTAGTACACACTTTTTTTGTTATGTTTGATGAAATTCCTCCGACTCAGTGATCTCAAGGGTGTAGAGTCGACTCGCTGCCCCCACCACAGGAGGAAATCATGATTCACGAAGGCACTTTTTAAGACGCCAAGAAGGTAATACATTCACGTGGATATATATGTAAATGTTGATGCTTAATTTATATTTAATTTTATTAAATTATTGTTAATTAAACTTGCCGTGGTAACAAATTTTCTTTGCTCTCCATAATCCATCGCCTACAGAAAACTCTTGAAGACAGACGGATATAAAGTTTACTTATTACTACCGTAAAAGAGAAGAAGACAGTAACTCTCACTTTTCTCATATGTATTTTTGAGCTCTATGCCATGCAACAGCCAGGAAGTATTTTCGTTTTCAACTAATGAATGTAATGAAAATAATATTAAAGAAATAAAGGAATCTGCGTTTTGGTTTTCTCGGTATTTACAACAGTAAAACGCAGTTTCTAAACTTGCTATGCCAGAATGCAGTAACCGGAAGATTACTGTCTCTTTCCATTGCAGATAGAAGCAGATGGAGAAATTGATACAACAGTCACGCTGGTTCACTTCCTCTCACCGTGGTACCAGGCTAAGTTTACGCGTCCTCCGTACCAGTACTGTGTGCATATACTGCTTTCTGCTGTAGCTTCCTGGCGAATCTAAGGGCGGAACTGCGTTTTTCCGTTGTAGGTACCTCGATCCTTTCTCCAGTACGAACTAAATCACTCGCGACGAAGTTGTGGAAACCCATTTCAATAAAAAGACAGAAGTTAAAGAGAGAAACGTTGTCTATTTCCACGAAAATAATGAGTTACAAAGTTAAATCGATTTCGACGGTTAGGCCATCATCAGTAACAAACAATAACTTATAACTTATAAGTACTTATACCGGGTGGTCCCAAACGTAACGGACTTACTTTGAGGTCTTATAGGAAATCTAACGCTGATCACGAATATACCATAAATATTAAGGGTCCCTGAATAAATCCTGACCACTTTTTCCGCAAAAAACCACTTTTTTCGACGTTTTTTGAGTGTTTTTGGGCAAAAAACACGGAAATTATCTGGAAAATCGAAAAACAGCTCGAAATAATCGTTGTAGGAAATTAAATTCTGCATTGAATGAGACCAACGCCAGCTCTTTAGATTGTACCTACGATTTTTGGCGAATTTTAGAAGTTTTGATCTGTTGATAAACTGCTTGATAGGAGTAGGGAGGTAGGCAGGTACTATGAACTTAAAATGTAGGGTTAAATGATTTTAATGTCCTGTTAATCATTTATAAATGATAAAAAACATTTAACCCTACATTTTAAGTTAATAGTACCTGCCTACCTCCCTACTCCTATCCAGCAGTTTATAAACAGATCAAAACTTCTAAAATTCGCCGAAAATCGTAGGTACAATCTAAAGAGCTGGCGTTGGTCTCATTCGATGCAGAATTCAATTTCCTACAACGTTTACTTCAAGCTATTTTTCGATTTTCTAGATAATTTCCGTGTTTTTTGCCCAAAAACACTCAAAAAACGTCGAAAAAAGTGGTTTTTTGCGGAAAAAGTGGTCAGGATTTATTCAGGGACCCTTAATATTTATGGTATATTCGTGATCAGCGTTAAATTTCCTATAAGACCTCGAAGTAAGTCCGTTACGTTTGGGACCACCCTTTATAATAACTTATAATTGATTGTTTGTTACTGATGATGGCCTAACCGCCGAAATCGATTTAACTTTGTAATTCATTATTTTCGTGAAAATAGACAACGTTTTTCTCTTCAACTCCGGTTTCTTTTTATTTTTTCTCTAGTGATATACGAAAACAGGGGTTCCGTTTTTTACTTCAAACGTTCAATTCCTTATTATTCTTCCGTGAGTTGCAGTTTGACCAGATATCGGTTAGCTCAAGTGCAATACTCAATGCAGTTTTTAAGCCGAAAATTTCACAGCCAGTTCAATATTTTGAGCCACGGCACGTCTTGATGTCTTGCGACAACCTCCACCATCGGATTGAACTCTCCATCAACCACAAGAAATATGTTCAATTTATTGTAGACTTCAAGCAAGCCGCGTCTGAAGCATCGAAGGAGACTTTGGTGATTGTAAAATTGATGGAACCAAACTACTTCTTCTCCTTCAAAGATACATCATCGTTACCGAAACCGAAACGTGATAAAACTACTGGTGAGAAAATCCTCCTGACCAACTTTAGCTCCATCTAGGTTCGACGGTCTTCATTATTCTACTTTCCTCAGCCCACCAGATAGGTGAAAGGGAAGTATTGCTTTCAGCAGAAACACCAATTTCTGAAACATCACCTTAGGATGATTTTAATCGACACCTGATAAACTCTATCCACCTTTTGTACAAGTGTATGTCAGTTCTCACGATTGCAGCCCCCCCCCCCCTCGAGATTTAGGACCTATAAACAAATTCCAATTTCGATGATTGGTTCCTACATGTATGAGGATGAGGTCCTGAGAATTCAGCCCTCCGCATGTCAATTATTAGTTTGAGAAACTAAGCAAAACAGGGGGAAAAAATCTTCGGTTTTAGCACGTTTTTAGCCTTTTTTTCAAACTGTTCTAAGATTTTAATGATATTCACGGGACTTGAGTAGGGAGGTCTAAAACGTAAAAAGCGAGTTGAAATTTCTATTTTGGAGGTAAAAAATGTTTCACCTCCCAAAAGTGAAATCAATGCTTCCGCTACCTTTGTAGACTCGGAAGCAACAATTCAATAAATTAAGGAAAATTTCCTTTTTTTCATTAATCCAAAATATTTTCTAAGTGGAAACGCAAAACCTCAATATGGCTCCTCAAGAATTTATTGCCTTCTTCTCTTGGACGGCAGGACAGGTAGGTGGTACGCCAGTTGAGTTATTGTATCATTTGACCAGAATGTTTCTCGAATTATCTCGATTATTGACGTTTGATATTCACATCACATCATTTTCATCTCTGTTATCATCAATAATATCAACTTTATATCACCACTATTCGATTCTAATCAACCAGTATGTGGGATTGAAACAGTAGGAATAGAATCAATAAGAGAAACTTGTAGAAACTCATTCTGCCTGTAACTTACTCCAAAATTAAAAACTGTAAATCTCCACATAGTGAGTCGACCCTTCATAAGAGAGAAGTAATGGAGCCCAATTTCCGGTTTTAACGGCAGTTTAAACTCGAACAACCGCTCTGGAACTTTTAATAAAAAAATTTGAAAAAGACATTACACACGTTATAGCTGGATACGTCTCATCGTTTGAGTTGAGCCTCTTCATCTCGTCTCTTCAACCCAATTTGAATTTCACTGTTTATGGGGGCTCTTAAAATGATTTTATAGGTTGGAACCGTTGAATCCTTTACTATTATGAACCTTAACTGGTTTGACGAGCACATTGAATGAGTTAACTGCAATTATTGGAAAATTGTTTTACTCCGAAATAAACTGGATGAACTTAGTGTCATATTCCAAAGGATCTCGCCGTATAATATTCACTAGATATTACCAAGTCTTTTATGCAGGAGGGCTACTCTTATAAACAAACCTGTGGAAATATTTCGCCAATGTTAAATATCATGGACGGGTGAAAACTTCATGGACGTCAATATGATTAAAAATTGGCTGAGAAATGTGGGGTTATCGTACTTCACTCCCTCAACCCCTTAACTCTCTAGGCAGGTACAGTTTTAATTTCTGAATTTTAAAATTTACTCCTAACTCCTCCTGTTCCTCCTCCTGTTCCAATATTTTGAAGGAATTGGTTGACAGGGTATCATTTCTAGATCTGCCTTGTGACCAGGCCATGAAAAATGTATTACTTGGTATTTAATCACAGTTCCATCTGCGTATGATCCAATCTACTTGTTACCTTCTCAGTGAACCTCAAAATCATGATGATTTCTTAGCATAACTCGTATGTAAGCTTAGAATCGACTAAAAGATTACACATACTAATAACAGGAGATATAACCGTCTTCCGATCTCACTAATGCTTCAGCTGTGACGGAGACTGCCTCAATGCGGAAAAACCAACTAGACGAGAAGCAATCTTCGACTATTATACAACAACGCGTCTCTTCCCCAACTAATTGAGTCCCTCGCGAACCGAAATTGCTTTTATAACGAAAAGCGAGTCGGTATGCTGAATAGTGAGAGAGTTCAGACTTCATGGCCGATAATTGTCACGCTGAATCGCTCTTGAGGGAACAAATCCTCTGGAGAGGACTATTATTTGAAAGTGACTTCAGTTAGCCGTGAACTCCTTCCTGGATTGGACTCCATGGGGTTTTTCGTAATAACCGTCGTGGATCAGTTCGGTTTGCATACGTGTACATGTACATTCCAAGCACAACCGTTCAAATCAATTTCTGAATGTGGAAAAGCAAGCGTTCATATGGAGAATAATAATATTATCATAGAAGAGCAAACCAACCTTGCATAAAATATTGTGGTTTTTCGTCCTCCAATATGCAATATTTCAGTGAAAATTATTCAAAAACTAAAACTAACCTGTCAAGGGAGCTAATCCACCCCAGGATATGGAAATCAGGGAAACATCAATTTTTTAACTGTTTTTAATTTAAAAAATTGATGTTAAGACTGTACGGATTCTCTGTAGTTCAGCAAATTTGTCCTTGTGTCTTTCCTCCTAGATGATCTGAGGTTTTACCCGTTACTTACCCGTTTACTCTTGGCTTCCCTTATGCAGTTTCCCCATGCTGTTCTCATGAGCAATCTTCCAAGACATCCCATCCTTAATATACCGTCTCGTATAACTGGACCTCCAGTTTGAAACTCAATGACTGTTGAAGGGTAAAGTTATCGCACCTGTCACATTGTATTAACTAAAGCCGAGTTTTTGGATGTACAGTACAACTAGAGCATCACTGGGAGACAGGTCGAAGTTTTGATCCTGTAGTGGGAGTACAGAGTGCCAAACCAGTCTACACGTATGGGCTTTCAGGGGGGACTTTCGCAGAGTATATTTGTTATAACTCCCTCATATCTCATATTCATATGTATTCATACCTAATAAAAACTAACTAGCAGGAGAAATACACAGTAGTAATGGGAAGGAGGGTCAATCCATTGAGGCGACCCGATTTATTTCCTTATTGGTCTTTCCAGGACAGCGAGGGCCTGGGGATGCTAAATCTGGGCAACCCGAAACTTGGCTCCCTGTCCTGCGGTCCCGCCTCTAATACCCTTTTGCACCCTCAAAGCCGTTCGCTAATTTAATAGGCCGCGTTCCGCTGGGGACACGATTTTCGTGGGGTCGTGTTTGCGTTGGAAGGCTGTTTCCTAGAAATGGAATTCATTACAGGAGCCGATAAACCGTTTCTGAGATATAATTGGCACGATGGAGTTTCCGTTTGAACCGAAAATCGTAATATCAAACCAGGTAGGTTGAATGTTCCAACTTACATATTCATGCAATCGCATAGTGGTACAAACTTGCTTTCCCTTTCGAGGTGAATCACCTGAATAAAGGTACTTAGTTGAATGTTGTGCTTGTCCAGCCGAATATCCACTTGCCAATAGCAAACATGAAGTAAGAAAGTATGTCGAACAAAGTATTCAAACTCAGTATGACGGGAAGAAGTAAGAGTACGAAAAATCATAATTACCTATACTTACATAAAAATGCCTAGGAGCTGGCAGAAATCCCCACATCTCTGAGCCCTCCATCCGAAAATAAACAAAATTCACTTGAAAGTACCTAACTTCCTTGTTAAATATGTTAACCAGTAGTCTCATAGATTATTGACATGAAGTTGAAGGTGATGACCTTCAATCAGTATTATACCTACTTGTTGAAAATTAGTCGGGATTCAGCCAGAAAACTCACATCAGATCGTTCTTTATTAGCTAATACATAATCATCTAAAGTGAGTTTTCTAGCTAAATCCCGACTGATTTCCAATGAGTACCTAGATAAACATAGAAATGCAGCCGACCATTTCTTCCACCTTGGATCATTTAATGCTCCTCTGCTCTTACCAAAATCTCATTGAAATTACCGTGTCAACCAACCCCTGTACCAATTTCTCCACGTAAAACGTCCCAACTTCATCAAAGTGAAGAACATGGAGATTGAGGTCAATAAAATCAGAAAGCAAGTGTTGTGAATGTGTCACCAACATGAGGATAGAAAGTATTTTCATGCAATTCATGTGGGTTTAGTACATTCTAACAACGGCCAATTCACATTGTTGGTGATCATAATTAATCGACAATTTTCTGGAAAAGATTGAGACTGAAGTTGACAGAGAAACTTAGGAAAAACAACTCGTTTTCGGCACACGGGAGAGTAAAGTAGTGAGAAGCTCAGTATTTACAGATTTTAATAACGGTTAACCAGTGAAGTACGAAGTAACGACTTAAACCTATACGGTAGATCAACTTAGAATGCAAGTTCATTTCATAGAATGCATGAAATGAATCCCCGGAAACTCGGTTGTAGACTATTCAGATCGAGTTACTAAAACAATGAAAACGAGCGATATAAATCTCCTTCATGAACACGTCACCAATACGTCTTTCGCTACCAGCACAATCCAGACCGAATTTTTTCGGTTTGCCTCATGATGTTGTATTATTGAGTGGAAAATCCACCCTTCCTTTCGACGTCGTTTATCTTCTCCTTCTGTTTATTCAATTTCGGTTGTCATCCCCAATGCTGGAGCTCCTGATTAATACGTTGCGATATTGGTGGAAATCCGATTCCCATCGTCTATTGTCCGAAAACCATCGAGTTTTCTGGATTCAGTGGACTGCGGGTAACGAATTATGCAAATTCCTCATCGGCATGCGTATCTGCGAGGAAGTAGCCTATTGGAAGAGTATGGGGCAGAAAACGATGTGACATGGGAATATGGAGAGGAATATATTTGTGGACCAAGTACAAAAAATAAGGGTAATATTTTAGAATAACTTCGTGAATCAATCGAAAATCATTATTTTCATATTCATACAATAGCATCTCAATACATATAGAATAATTTTAAAATTCTGCTTTTTGGGTGTGGCGCATGTACCTTCTTGTTCGTATCCAGTGGAATGTAAACATGATAATAGAGTGTGCGCTCTCGGATCAAACGTGAATTCCTCCAGACGTACATCTATTTATTTGTAAGGGTTGAGGGTGAAGAAATGAATGGTAAGGCCTCTTCAGTTATGCTGTCCGACTAGTTTCGCCTATATTTCCGCCTCTTCAGGGACTTTAGTATTATTTCTCTGGGGCGTCTGCCATAGGGTCGAACAATAAATTTTTGAAGGTAGGTAACATTGGAATGACAAGGATGCGGTTGGCTCTACATATAACCAGGTGAGTGCTGGCGGTTACTTGAAAAGCAGTGTCTGGTGCATGGGTGGATTTCTTATCACATCGGTTTTTCTTAATTTATAATGTGGAGGCATGATACCACGAACACGTTATCTTTCATAGTTTTTGTTTTGTACCTCACTCCTTTGTATTTGAACAATAATATTGTATGGGTAGATAAGGTGAGTACCCTTATTTTATGGTTACGTGATTCGCTGCTTCTAGAGCTTGAATAGAACTTGACAAGTTTAAAATCAAACGATCTGCAATGCAAGTAGGTATGGTGCCCATGAGAGGGAAAACTGTTATATAAGGTGATGAGGCACTATTTTAGTGATCAAATGATGCGAAACTAGTCGGACAGCATAACTGAAGAGGCCACACCATTTACTTCTTCACCCTCAACCCTCACAAATATGTCAACTAAGGCACCACTCACCAATATGTCTATTTATTTTTATCTAATGGTCTTATTTCGCTCAATTTTGATTGATAGTTGAGGATCAAACGTTAGACGAACCTATATGATCATGATCGGATCATCCTCGCCTGACGCGTTCTTACACAATGGTCATACGATTTCGACAAAATTTTCCGGATTTGTCAAGGTTGTGCCTTGAATGGTCCCGTACGAATTCAATTGTTATTGTGCACTGCGAATACGTGAAAATCCTCATAATCTCAATTCACTTCTCATGGTTTGACAAGCCGCTATATTGCTAAATGTTGGTTGATAATCTAATATTTTAAATCCCACCTCTTGATACATAATATATCAGGATACACATGTGAAATGATCTGTACAATCATGTCATGGGTTCGAGTTCGCTTTGTGCCATACCCACTTCGCAGGCGTTTTTGTTGAAGACCTGAAGAGTTCGCCTGACCAGAGGCGGTTAGGCCGTAAGTAAAGCACAAAAGCTGTGTGTTTCAGTATCCCTTTTGCCTGCGTAAAAAAAGGCGCTGTAAATTCAGTCTCTCCATTGTTCTTTTACGATTATTCCCGAGACTACCCCATCCTAGATTCCCACCAAATCTAGTACCTGCCTAATAGCAGATCGTATAATAGGTCAGTTGAATATCTCTTCTGCATGAAGTTCCTGCACAGAAAAAAATGAAAAGAAATCGCTGCAAATTCACACATCTGAAGGAAATCATCATTACCATCTATAAATTTATTAAAATATAATACAGAAGCTATTGCAGTTTAGTTTTTAATTATTTATTCTTGAACGCTTGCTCAACCATGTAGTATACAGTATGAGACACAGCGTCATTCACTGCTGCTGCGAATGTCATTAGAAAGCGAAGGAAGCAAAGAAACAGGTACACTTTCACTTGCATTTCAATAAATGGTTATTTTTTCTCGTGATGTATTTATTGCAACTTAAATATAATAAAATTCATCTAGCAAAATTCAATTTCTTCATAATTCTTACTTTTCAGTAAAACCTAGCCCGTTGCCCCCTGAGATGTTTATGGAGACAATGTTCGTGTTTTCATGCGTACTTTGTAATAGTTTTAATGACCGTGTCTATGCTCAAGTAAATGAATGAAATAATGAATTTCGTCATTCTGCATCAACCAAGGACACATTTATATTGCCCAGGCAAATACAAATCAGGATGTCCTCAGGACTCCTCATGGGACATTAGCCCTTCAGGACCCAAGAGCAAACTGACCGTTGAATTTCAATTGTTTTCCATTTTTCCATCTATTTTCGCTCTGAATAGAACATCTAATGAGCGTTCACCCACCTAATAACAACCAATAACAATAGTAAGTAATAAACTAACCAGCCAATAAATGGGGTTCCTATACAGTTCAAGCTGATTGCAGGAACGCCCCGTGAAACCATGAGTCCACACGATTCACAAAGCTTCGGGGAGCACGAGTGGTTTTGCTCGTTCAATTTGCGGGTAGTTTATTGGATATGTCAGTTAGAGTGGAAGGGGAAAAGGGCTCCTGCACCCGAAAAGGTCATAATTGGTTGGCCAGGTAATGGCTTTGTTTATAAGGCGTTCATAATCGCTAGCGATCCCGCTGTACGTATATAACGCGATTTGTCCGATAGCCGATCCACTTGTTCCCATCTGTTCCATCCACGAACGAACCATTAGTGGGAACTCGTGATGTAATTTGAACTGGTAGTGCAGCTCCACGATGAAAACTAATGAATCAATGAGGATAATATGAATTAGAATATAAACAATCACTCAAGTATCAATTTCAGTCTGTAGGTTATTATTTCAATCAATTAACTCATAATATGAAGTAAACTATAAACAATCACTCAAGTATCAATTTTAGTCTGTCCTTTCATAATTCAATCAATTAATTCATAATATATGTAAATTAAAATTTAAACAATCACCCAAGTGTCAATTTCAGTCTGTCCGTTCATAATTCAATCACTTAATTCATAATATGAATTAAAATATTAAACAATCACTCAAGTATCAATTTCGTAGTGTCCGTAGCGTGAATGGCTACACCGATTTCAATGAGGAATTTTCGAAAGAAAAAGGCTTAGTTCCTGGTTATGAAAAAAATATGAGAATAGTCGCATCCTATATAGGTACTTAAAAACCCAGGAATTACGTCCGTTTATTTGAATGTGCACCATCGGCACACTTGAGAATTTCTTGGTTTTTACCTATTTGACATTTTCATGTCTTTGCTTTGGCACAGACTCGAAATGTGGTTTGGCAGACAAAATCAAAAACGATCACAAAAACCCGAGACGAAAAAATAGAAAATCCCGTTACGCAACCGATAAAAAAAAGTTCCATTCATGCAGCATGAGTTGGTGAGCGAATTTTCAAAGAATAATTTTAATTTTTAATATATACGGCAGGAATCACCACATAATTATAACCGTAAGGTTGTGTGTGAGGCGGGGACGATGTGATTTTGTGCTGCTGAAGAGCTGGGGTGGTCGGTCCCCTCTGAGGAGAGTGCAACGTTGCAACCCTTGGCCTTCTTGACTATAGGTTAATTTATGTTAATCAAGAAGGAGCCGTGTCACAAGTCCGGGCGAGTGCGGATATCGCGTGGTTGTTCTCCCTGTCATTTCAGCTAAGTAAATAAAAAACCCACAAAACCCAAATAAATTTTATTGTTAGGAGGAGAAGAGACATATTATTTATTACCTTCACAGAACTGCTGGTAAGTAGGTAAGTCACAAATTGGGCACAGAGATCAGGTGAGGAGGGTCCCCGCGGATAAACATGAAAATATCTCACTGAGTTGCGGACTTGTACGCAATTAGTACAAGTGTAGTAGTATGCAGTAGTAGTTTCAATTCTCCGAAGGTTAATTTTATAGTCAAAGTTTTAACTTACCCGGAAACATACCATGTGCAACATACTTGCTGGGAATCACTATACTCCAAACTGTCGACCCATACAACGGGAAGGAATGCAATAAATATCGGAGTAATTTTGGAAGTATGGGACGTGAGTTGTTGTGTTGCTTTACACACCCACACCGAACTTATTAAACGAGTTATACAACATTTTATCCTTGAAGAGGCTACTCCAGCAAAACTATTGGGAATCATTAACCTCACTCCATAGTCCACATTTATATCTACCTATCACTTACCTTGCTAAGTTTTCAAGGTTCATATTTCTTCAAATTTGCAATTGTTAAAGGAATATTGAATACTTCGAATCGAACAGGACATTTCAGTATTCAACTTGGGTTCCAAAATCGTTGGCCAAAAACTTGGCTGTATTATGGGTGATGAGGACTTCTACGGACTTTTAGACGGACCTAACTTCCTGGGATACTGTCCGCTCCTTCCTGAGTCACCTAGAGGAAGATATTTCGCTATTCCAAAACCTCGTCGGAGCGAAACTTTGCCTCGTCCCTTATCTCCCTCAGGGCGCCCCCTTCGGAGGTTGTATTTAAAAGTAAAACTTGAGAAGTGAGGAAGGGCAAATTATTTGTTCGAGTGGAAACCCCGATAAAGCGGTTGTCATCCTTCTTCTACTTTACTTTACAGGGGACAAGTGGAGTTTCACCCAAGTGTTCATCTACTCTCAAGATCCTTTTGGCAAAGAAAATGAAGCTATTGAAATGATTCGAAGGTAGAAATGAGCAAGGAGAATCCAGTGGAAAATCCAGATATTTTCAGGGAATCTAAAATAATGAAGAAATTTCAGTTTTTCATCATTTCCCGAGAGACAAGTTTCGTCCAGAGTGATCCATAAACCGATCACGAGAATTCAAATGACCACAATTGACCGTCTCTCAATGTTGTGATTAATTTGAATTCCATAGACCGAAAATTACAATGAAGTGATTACTTACTACACTTTATGTATGTATGTATTATTTATTTTTGTTGTATATTATCCTGCTGCCTAGATCACTGTAGTTCTTCTATGGTCACAGCAATTACCTGAAAGTCTTCGTGGTTCACAATCACGTTTCTTGGTAGAAGAACAACCTATCTAAGATATTCCAAAATGGGTAGGTATCTACCGTCTTCAAATATGCATGATCAGCTAGGCTAATGTTACTGTCGTAACTCAAAATCATTTCACGATTCGCTGTTTTGTTTACGTTCTTCTCCCACGCAACCCAAGTCTTCATGACATGCGAGAGATTAATCACACGCACTGATTCGATTCTAAAAATTGGGATTTATTTGAAACCGTAAGGAATACCACCTACCCTTATGTTAGAAGTATTTGAGCAATGGCGTTTTGAGTGATTTCAGATGTTACACCATACAATGAAACATAGAGAACTCCAGGAACACGAACACGAATCTCCTAAATCCTGAATTTTGAATTATTTGCAGATATGCTAATGGATTATTTCGAAGTCTTCATATTTAGAGGGGCTTTCTGGAATTGGTAAATGAATGTAATAATAATAATAAATCCTTTTTTACACATATGGAAACATAGCCCCCCCCCCCTCCCCGATTGATGATTTAATTTCATCAAAATCGTTAGAGCAGTTTGGGAGAAAAACTAAAAAATGGGCTGGTTGAACCTTCCATTTTCCTCTTCTGTGACTCAATTTATTTTGTGTTCCACATTTTCGGTATCGGAGTTGGCAACCATTTGGTGGTTTCACAACTGGAATACATTTTTTTGTACGATCGATGGTAACAAGTAAAGTTTATCGCATTTCCTGAACTTAATGCAGCAGGTTATTGACGAAACAGACCGCGTTTTGAAACACAAATTTTTACCCGTGAGTCGAGGAATAGGCTGTGTGATCAAGAAAATATGCGAACCCTTCCGTAGCAAAACCCAATTATCTCGATAATTTTTTAACAGCAAACGTTCAACAAGATCTCAAACTGTAAGGTGTAGCAACGTCCTGTTTCGTCAAATTAATAATTGATTCCAATTCTCCATTATGTAATCTTCGGTTAATGTTCGTGCCACAGAGCTTTCTTATATAACGTCCCGTTGAGGGTATAAAAAATACTTTTTATTGAAATGGACTGAATGAATAAAAATAGCGTTAAAGATCTGGAAAGCTTGTTTTTTGTTTAAGAATGTGTCTCAATCGGAGTTTCATAATACACGGCACCGAGATGTTCTCGAGTGGAATTCCTGAATACTTTCGACTATAATAGAGCCAGTATGAATGGGATAGCTTCTTGGGCTAAGTAGCGGCTCAACGGTCGTGTGAGGAGGACGATGGGTTTCCTTCGAAGGGATTTCATAACGAAATGTCATCATTCCCGCTTGATGTGCGCAGTTTTTCTGCTAGAACTGATTCCGTCCGGGGCGGGATAACTGCAACCCAGGGCCGGCAGATGCATGAAGGACGAACCCATGGCTGGCAAGGACCCTTTTCACGTTTATCATGTTGCGATATAATTGGAAGCGCCTTTGATGAATTTATCGCGCTTACCTATGCTACTACAGGCAGAGCCGAGTACCACTCACTCCAGTAGCCTGACACCCGTCACACGGTGTTTAGAGTGTTTACTTTCCTCAGCCCGACCAGATAAAGAAGGAAGGGAAAGTATTTGTACGGTGAAATCCGTCTGTTGTACGAGGGTCATATCTGAAGTAATTTTCCCTATTTCCTTGTACCAGAACAGAAAGAGGTGGACAGCTGTGGAAGGTCTCACATTTTTTTGTTTGAATGTAGTGGTCACACTGTTGAAATTTCAGGTCGCCAGTTCAGTCGTAAACATGGCAACCTACCTCGAACGCGGGTCCGATTGCGAAGTGCGAACTGTAATGGAATTTTTTACGTGGGAAGGTGTTACCCCCGGTGAAATTCATCGCAGGGTTACTTCAGCTCACAGGGAAAATGTGATGAGCATTCAAATGGTTCGGAGGTGGAGAAAAACATTAGAGGAAGGAGGTGTTTCGGTGCATGATGAGAACCCGTCGAGTTCGAGCCACGAAGACGCAGTTGAGGCAGTGAGTGCAAGTTTGGATGAAGATCGACGTAGAACCCTTGACCAAATCCTCGAATTGGTTCATCCCAAGTTCGAGTTGACTCGGTCTGTAGATGATCGCATTGTTCAAGATGACCTGAACCTCTATTAAGTCTGTGCAAGGTGGGCCCCGCGGCTCTTGTCGGATGAGCACACAAACAAAGTTTGGAAGCTGAAAATCAATTTTTTGATATGCTTCAGGATGAAGGAGGTGATATTTGTGCTCGAATCGTGACTGGGGATGAGACATGGGTCCATGAAAACACTCCTGAAACCAGAAGGTAGATCATGGTGTGGAAGAGCACCCAGAAAAGAACGCCCAAAAAGCAAATTTGAGAACTCAGCTGGGAAGATCATGGTAATTATGTTTTGGGAGTGCTACTGGTGGAGTATCTCCCCAGAGGTGAGACGGTCAATACCAACAGGTAATACGAGGTCTTGATAAAACTCAGAGCTCGGATAAAACGGAAGCGACCGGGATTGTTGACAAAAAAGTGCTCCTTTTTCAGGACAACGCCAGGCCCCATTCGGCCAGTTTGACCCAGGACCTCCTCACCAGTTTTGATTGGGATGTTTTTCTTCATCCTCCATACTCTCCAGATCTCGCCCCGAGTGACTACCACCTTTTCCTGGCGAACACTCTCATCGCGCTACAACAAGTGCTTGGAACGACTCGGCGACTACGTTGAAAAATGGGTTTGATCGATCCTCAGCTTTTCAATGATGTATTTTTTCTTCATTTTAAATAAATGGTTCTTTTGATTTTTTTTAGATGTAGGGAAACTTAGTTCTGGGATGACTATCGTGGGACCAAATAAACTGTCCACTGTATACGCTTGTCCATCATAGAGGGTGTCCCTCAATCGTAGGCACGTCTCTGACCAAAGAAAGTGTCCACTATGATAAAGGGGTCTTATACAGTAATAGCAGATAATTACAAAACAAAAATGCCCCCCGAGTCCTCTATATTCACTCAGAATATTAAAAATAACTTAAAGAAAGTCAGTCGAAATAAGTCCCCTGTCTACAGCGAGGGGTCCAGAATGAAGAAATTAGTGTCCACGCTCACTAGAGGGTGACCACTAACACATGGATTCAAATATATTTTTGACTATATTTTCGACTACATTTTTTTATATTTGACTATAAAATACTATATTTTCGTGCCGGGAACATTTCTAAACTGTCCATTAGGAGGGACTCCCACTATACCGAGGTGACCATTAAGAGGGGTTTCACAGCATGTATACTCATATTATATTCGTTAAAAAACGGCGCACGAACACGATTAGGTATACAACTCGTGGCTTGGCTAAGGATAATATGGTTAGCATTAGAACCGGACCTCGGGATTCCTTTTCTGGGGAACAAACTACAGAACTTATCGACATTTTCATAGAAAAAATTATGCTGTTACAGAGGACCCAGAATGTTCCTACGCAAATGTTCGTAATTTGTTTCAATGGCAATATTATATTGAGTAGGTATTGTGAACGGAGCTCTGGATTCACAATTTTTAGCAAACACTTTTCAGTAACAAACTGGGACGTTCTTTCATTATCTATCCGCATCGGAACGGATTAACACTGTTGAAAATTCACTACAGAATTTGACGAGAATAGAAAATATCACATGCCTACCTACAAGTTTGTGAAAACCCCATAGGTGTGTAGATATGTGTCAAGTTGTACTTACGAGCATTTTTTTTTTTTTTTTTTGAAATAAACGTTTATTGGGTATTGCTCTTGACAAAACCTTGTGTGTGCTGCTAAGGCCTCAACTCTCAGCCGAGGCACCCTTGACATCATCGGTGCAACTCCTATCATTGCTTGGGAAAATTGTGAAGTTTTTATCATTGAACTTGTAATTTCACAAATTGGACTTAATGGAATTGATTACCTGAGCGAAATTATAGGAATTGTTGGGCATGAAGGGTTTTAAATCCCATCCTGAGAGTAAGTTGGTTGGAAGAGCTGATCCTAAACTAAGATTACGGTCAATGATATAAATATTCAACTGAAGCGTGGTGGTTTCATTTAATTAATTAGATTTCTGAGAGTTTATCACAGAAAAGTAATTAACGTGCGGGCTGAAAGGCCAAAATTAACTCGCTACATTAGAGATTGGCACGCAAATGTTTCACCATCCCTCTCGGCTGAGGGAGGTATCTCAGGAGGGGAAAGAATCCTTATCATTCTGGGAATCATTGAATGTTAGGGACAAGGCGGTGGTGGTTAATTCCATGTTATCTCGGGATAAGAGGGTTTTTCAATGAATTGTCAGTGGGAGGTTTTGACACGGTATCTCATGCCCACGCAAAGGGGTGTTGAGGTTGTGTTTAACCATTTCATTGGAGAATCAATGTTGCGAGTTTTTTTATTCGATATACATCAAATCAAGGTACCTACCATCAGATATAACGAGGTTGTTAACATTTTTTTTTCCTTTTGACTACCCTACATTGGGACGAAAAGAGGTGGTCCTTTTACACCAGTTGATACTAGTGTAGATTGGAATTGGTGTTTATTTGAAGGATATAGGAGGAGCAGGTATAACTAAATAGTGGAGTTAAAATGAATTGACGGCTGGATTTTGAATGTAAGAAGGAGGTGGTATCCTATAGAGGTAGTGCCTAAGTGGTGGTTTGAATTGGAGTGGCTCTATGGAGATGGAGAATCACTATTATTATCAAGAGGTAGGTATTCGTTGAAGACAATTCGTTGAAATTTTTCAAGCTACCTTCCGTTAGCTGTTCTTAGACTGAATGTCCTAAAAATGTATCCCACTTCATCGTCATTCACCCTGAACTCAACCAATTCTGTGCAATGAACGCATCCTTTCCTTTGTTATTATGAAGGTGTTGAAATTTTTTACAATTTTTTACATCGATCCTAGGGTCAGATAATTGATGTTATAATAAATTATTGAATGGAATTACCAATACATAAATGCATAGTAATAATATATAAGGTTAAACTTCAGAAATCGTTTTAGAATGGTCTGAAACGGATTTCCAAGGGAAATATTTCCAAAAATATGCATAGCTAAATTTTGAAGCCATTACTTACAATAGCTGAATTTTCTTTGAAAGTTCGCTAATGAATAAGCCTAGATGGCTCAATGTAATATAATAACTTCTACGACCGTCTGAGGACAACCAGAGTATGCTAACCAAAAAAAACCAATGAATTGGCAGAGTCTATCGCGTATGCCGATTGTCGCGGCGGTGCCACAATCTGCAATCATTCCTTTATCTAGGTGGGTAGGTACAGTTTTTGGATGGACTCTTTTCCAGAAAATAAGTGGAATTTATTTAAGTAGGTTAAAAATGTATTCGCACGGATAGAGTATGTATTTCCAAAACTATTAATCATCCGAATGCCGTGGTCCTGCGTTCTCACTTTGACCCCATTTCCATTGTTGGCTCTGGAAGATGTATTGTCCAAACGTAACTCTTACCTAC
>JAEMON010000008.1:18365926-18384610 GCA_030264115.1 Lygus lineolaris | reverse complement strand
CGTGAGCAACATCTATTGATGTAGAAAATCAAACAAATTATGTAATCTTCTTGAATATTCGAGTAAAATTTCTTCTTAGATAGAGAATAATTAATTTTTTTAAATAGGTACGTAAGAATGTAGAATAGTAGACTACTTATTCATTTGATTGAGGTATCATGCAGGATGAACAAAACTGTTCATCAGTTTTCCAACATTATATGGCCTATCATACGTTTTCGTATCATCGTTCAAGAGCAACCTTCATTTGATGAAGGTAGGTAAGTAGCTAATTATTGGTGTAACGTTCCTCTGACTCTATAGAAAAATAGTTTGCCATTGAGTAACTTCAGAAATTTTAAAATTTGGAATAGAGAAAAACTGTGTCCAAATTAAAGTTGGTTAAATTTGCTTGCGGAATGACTCATTATATATTGGAGTCTTATCTTCTTCTTGCATCCTGATTGGATGTGATCAAGTTATAGAATAGTTGAATATTTGTTTCAGAGAAACTCACAGAATCACAATCTTGAACCATTCATACGTTATCAATCTTCACACACAAAAATACACAAAATCCTTATTCACAAACACCCAGTCTCCAAATTGTGTTGTGGTAGGAACATTTCATAATCGATCTCTGTTTACTTGTTTTAACATTTCAAACAGTGAATGCAAGAATATAATAATTCACATTGATAGTGAGTTTATTCATATTTAGGTACGGGTTTTGGGTATACTTGAATCCTAAAGTAGGTATGTTCAGAGGCGAAGGAAAAAATTGCAGATACCTTCTAGTGAGTGGCCTGAGATGGGTTCTGATGACCCGAAACTTTGTATGGATAAACAAATTTTGCAAATGTATTTTCCATTCACTGGCTGAAACCTGACAAAATCAAAACCACCAAATTGTTGTTGAAGTTCGGGCAAAGTTGAATTCATCTGCCAACATAGCCATACCACTAACCATTCGATGGATTAAATATAATAATATCGATAGCATTTCAGGAAATGTATGAACACTCATGATCCCAAAAGAATATATTCACAAAACAACAGGTTAACCCGCTTTTTTGTTTATAATCGTGAAAAAAGTAACCAAGTACTTGTTGAGAACTTATTCGTATATTAATTTGTTGGTAATTCAAATTTTAGCCAATAATTTATCATTCTTATCGTTACACACTTCTTTTCACAGTTATCTTTCTGTCACCTTCGTTTGACCAATTATGAACCATCACCATGATTCACAATCATGAAGCTTTTTGTAAAATTAATGACAAATTATCTAAAAAAGTTCCAGTCATGCAGCATGAGTTGATGAGCGAATTTTGAACGAATCATATTAACCGATTTTGCGGGTGATTCCTATAGGAAATTTAGCGTTGACTCGAATATATTATAATTTATGTTCCTACGCTTAAGATGGTAATTTACACCATAAACCTCAACAACACTTGTTTTGACCCATAATTTTCAAAATTTGACCCCTTGGCGTACTCCGAAAATTGGTTCGAAATACTAGTACTATAATTCAAATGGATTAGGTATTTATTCCACGATGATGGTATTTCATACTTTATTATCGGTATGAGAGGAGACAAATCCACTTTTATTGAACAACATCTCATTTATTTCCAAAGCATCAACATAGTCGCATTAACATGTAGGTACATTATAATGTATACATCAGGTATTTGGCGCTCACCGAAACATTTTCTAGTTTTCATCTGATAAAGTCATTTCAAAATCATCACGAGCAATCTTGCAGCTTTCGGCCGTTTTTGTTGTTGTAATTTATTGTTGTATCCAGTTTCAATTCTTCGATGACCAAGACGATTTTTTCCCAAGTTCAGATACCATTGGCTTGGTGTTCATTTCTCCACTTTGACTGATGTCCGAATCTAATCTATCAATATTAGGACGATAGTCCGATGTATCTGGTTCGGATTCCTCAATCGATGACTTTGAATTGTGTGCTCCTTGATCGACAGAAATGCGGGGGTCCACCCAGGTAGCTTGGCTTCTTTCTCTGTGATCTTCTCCTGGAAATAACATTTTTTGTTGATCATGAGGATGATTCATTCCCTCCTCTCTGTTGTGATGTGTTGAGGTTCCTTCGGAGATCTGATGGTCAGCAATATCCCTGGCGATATCACGGTCGATGACATCTTTGGCAATTTCACGATCAACGATTTCTTTAGCGATACTGAGAGCGATTTCATCACTTCGGGCTTCGTCTATAGCGTGAAGTTGAGCAGTTAAATGCTTACTCGTTTCCATATTCCAACGATTTTTTGCCGCAGATTTCTGTTTTTCAGAGATTTCACGCTGCAGCTCAGCCGTATGTTTGAGTTGTCTCACTGAGTCTTCCAACTGGGCATTCACTTTGTGGATGAGGACCTCTTGCTGCATTTCAAGATGACGTATGGAATCGATCCCATGAAGAAGTCTTCCTGCGTGAATGTGTTGGAGTGTCCTCAGCTGTTCTTCAGCTTCGTGGAGTATTTGAGGATGTTCAACGAAATAAGGGCGAGCAGCCATAATGTTCCTCTCCAGAGAAGCCAACTGGCTTTTGATATTGTGATCCAATGATGAGACTGTATGTGGAGAAGGATATGAGGATCCATATTTGGTTGTTCCAAACGTTTTAGAGGCTGGTGAATGCGCAGGCACAAGTGGTTGGACAGATTCAATCAATTGAGGAACGTAGCCAAAGGGATTGGAGGTTTCATGAGCTCTTCCTAAAGAAGGACTGACTCTAAGATCATGACGAACAACCGTCTCTTCCGGTACGAGAATCACACCTGATACTATCTCGATGAACAAAGCAAAACACAGCGCATATCTCATCTTCACAGAGTTAAAGTCGAAACTGAACTGCTTGAGCTAGACATATACCATCTTATATATAGAGACGAATTCATTACACATCCTCTCAAGGGCGATGAAAAGTTCGTTATACCTTCGTTATATCTAAGAATAATTATTGATGATGATGATTTGGGTATTCTAATTTTTCCACTGGACGCAGGAGAGCAGCCTGATTATTCTTTGTGGTGATGATCGGTGGAACAGGGAAAAACTACGCCCCACATTCATTAGGAGAGCGATGGAGGGAATTATGCAAAGAGACGAGGATAGTGATCACGCGATGGAAAAATCCCTCATGTGAACGAACTTGATTTGTAATGATCCGCATCAGGAAACCTTCGTTTAGTAGATTTTGGTTGTGTTGAACAGCCTCTATGTATTTAATCATAGTCTTATTTTCAGCTACAGTGAACCTGAACCTTTGTTCCATTCTTTCGTGGTAACAATCTGTCGGTCAACTATTGGAAGAGAAAAGTAAGATATTAAACGTTTTAATCCGAATAGGAAGACAGAACGTACACTAAGCAGAACTTAAGCGGTTTCGGAACACAAGGATCGGAGTGCTCCCTGTGAAGTGTTTGGCAAACACCAGGAGGCTTCCTACACAATAAAGTCCCTCTCCAGCTTGTACACGGCCTAATACCCTTCCCAAAGCCGCAATATTCACCAAGTACACATGCTCAGATCCCCTCTCAGACCCGTTTTCCGTATTCTACCGACAATAGTCAACTAGAGATCCCTCCACACCCCCCTTCCAGGTTTTAAGCCTTTCAACCAACCCTGGACGATTTTAATATCAGGATATTGGAGCTTCACGGGGCTTTTAGGTCTTTAATACGCGTTTCCCCTCCTTCAAGCGCTACCGGCTCATCTCCTCGGGTCGGAGATAATGACCTCCGATGTCGCTTTCCTTTTTTTTCTTGTGTTTCCATTATCAAGATGCAAAATTACTGATTTTGGACGATGAAATGAGGCAGAAGTGAACATCAATGAGTACCTAAATTATTAGTCGATTTCAATAGAAGCTATTGAAAAAAAGCATATAGGTGTAGGTATATTACTTATATAATTTAATAGTTGAAAAATCATAGCACCAAATAAAAAGTCGGATATTTTGTGCCAGGATCTTGCTTCGTATGAGATACCTAAATATTATTATGCCTGGGATCGTAATTATGTAGGTATACATAAGTATTTACCGTGATTAACATAATGCTAGCACCGCGAGAATACCCCGCAGGTGACGACTGGCAAACATGGCGAAAATGGTAAAGATGGCTCGTATACGATGATAAGGCGAAGTATTCAATAATTAATAGAATTGATATTGAAATTGCCGAATCTTAGTGACTTGGAATTCCAACGCTAAATCCTCAGTTTAGGTTCTTGCAACTTGGAATTGGGAGGGTCTTGGGTCGTCAGACCCAACAATTAGCTGCACGAAAAAATTTGGTACCAACTGTCATAATAGTGTGCAACACCGGTGCTAGGTGGTTTAGTTGAAGATAATGGTCTTGAATTATTATGCACCACGTTGTACCTATGTTCCGGCAGGGTGGGGGGAGGATGTTGCTTAGTCACCGAATGTTGATGTTTCCTCAATGAACCAAGAATAAAATGCCATTACCCATTTTTCAGATGGATTTATAACTTGTAGTGAAAAACACGAACACGAATCAGTTCCAGGAGAGATTGAAGTTTACGGAAATTTATTTCACCCATCTGTATAGCACTTGAAATTATCTGCACTTTGTTGACCAAAGATATAATGATTGCGTATCCGTTTTTGCTATTATTAAGCTCGTCGGTATGCAGTCATTTTGTTGTAACGTTTCAGACATTTATTGATTTTGGTCCTTCCTCATTCCAGGAGAGAAAACCACTACAATAACCAATCACATCAAATCACTAAGAGCGTCCGACTATACTATTAGCATATTTTGTCACATTGGTGCCTACGAGTATACACCCATATGAGGTACTCCCAAATGTAACACAGTCGGTTTCTTAGTTTACCGAGTATCATGGTTTTAGACGTTCACCGGGAACCGATTAGGTACCAACGACTCATTTCGTCAATGTGGATGTCAAATGCATACTCAGTGAGGAACTAGTTTTCGATTATGAGTTACTCTGTATCACATCACTGGGAAGGATCACCTTGATTTGATGTGATCCTTATGGAAAAAAAAAACTGAGCAAAGTTCCTGACCGTGAAATGAAACAATAACGGCCAGAAACGCTTATATAACATCTCCACAGGCGGTGAGCTCACTTGGTAGGTACTGAAATATCGCAAAATCTTATATTGCCTAAACACATTTTTATGTAACTTGAGCAGTACCTATATGTGATTTGAAGCGACGTGAACACGCTTGCATTATGACTGAGTGATGATGAAGAAATTGTGTCGCAAATAGCTGAAAATGAAAGTACTTGTGCTCACCCGAGTGCAGCGAATGTGAGGAGCGGCCAGGCTGTAGACGTGAAGGCGAATTGACCCTTGCAATACCGTCAATGCTGTTTGGATGCTTTGATTGTCTTTGAAACGAGCCATTCGTGGTTTCAGCTTGAGGAAGTCGAAATGATAACAGTGAATTAGTAACATATCGAGCATGCAAAGGCGAAGGGTCTAAAAGTACGTAACATTAGAAGAATACCTAGATAATTTTGCTGGTTAATAACAAACCTACGAGAACATGCATGATTTCAAGGCAAAGTACAGGTATGTGTACGGTTGTATGGATTAACCATTTTCGTTTTTTGGAAAGCATTTGTTGGAGTCTTGTGTCGATAAATATTTATTTATTTAGTTGATACAAGAACGGCATCGAGTGCCAATTACAAATGTATGTATATGTATGTGGGTAGAGATTTATCATCGCAGGCTGAGTAATGATTATGGAAAGTTCAGAAGTGAATGGGCTTGTTATACATCAATGGAAAAAATTAATGGTACGGAGTTTGAGAACATGGGGAAACGATGAAGATTCAGGATGCAGACTTCGGATGTTAGAGCCTTCGTTTAAGGTTAGGAAGCGTGTCAGCAAAGAAGTCGAACTCGGCGCTCTCAACGATGGCATTGGCTTCCCGCTGGATACAGAGCAGAGGTCGATGTTAAAAATAATTATGGTAGGAAAATGGAACATGGAACATTTGTTACTAGCGAGTAGGTAAACTGGTACTGACAGATGGACGATAGAGAAGGAGTCCAGGGCAGGAGATTTCACATATAACAAGTCGGAAGAAGAATGATAAATCGATTTGTTGAAAAGGATGAAGATTTACACAAGACTGGCAAAAGTTTTTTTAATTTTATTTGTTCAATTACCTATATTTATTGTTACAACTGTACACATATAGTACACATCTAGTAACTTCACTCTGTTAGTTAATTTCAACGTATTGTGGTTCACAGATCATTACCTACTACCTCTCATCACATCACATTAGTATGAGATGTAACTAGGTCCACAGGTTTGGTCTTTTTCAGCCTTTGTAGATCGCCGCTGTTGTCCAGCAGGTCCAGTACTTCAACATTCCTATGCTTGTGGATACGGCTTTGATGGTCCGTTGCTCGACTCTTAACAACTTTGTCCACCGTCTTGACTTTAAGGTCGCGACGAAGAGCATCCGTTCGGAAATACCGGGGCCATTGACTGAGCATTTTTTTTTTTTTTTTGTTGCGTTGTTTGAATAATTTTCAAGTTCCTTTTCTTGGTACAGCCCCATAACGGGATGCTGTAAGCGCAAATTAGTTTGATCACTTGCTCGTGCAGTAGCATTTTGTTAAGTACTATAGGCAGTTGGGATTTTCTACCAACAAGCAAGCACATCTTCTTGAATTTTAGGTTGATTTCTTCCTCCTTCTTCTTCACGTGCTCCTTCCAACGAAGAGTCATTCCAAGTTACTTAGCTGTATCTGCACGAATATGGGATAATGCGGGAGTTAATTTCTATAGGTATCGGGCTCAACGATTAATGTGCACAAAAATTGAAGTTTCTAATTTTCAAAGCTTTGAAACGGACGTGGCTGGAGGTTTCGAAAATGAAAAGAGTCCCCGACGTCGATAACTAGGCAGGCAGGGAAGTCGCGCCTCAAGGGGATGACTCCCCACCCTCAGAAGACACCCCAGGGCGTCCCCCTTGATTCGGGCGCTACAGAGCCCTCCGACAAACCAGTGATTAGTGCGACAAGCCGATGATTGACTCCCATGACGATTTAGATCACTGGGATCCGCATTCATTCGTACGTCGGATCCCCCTCTTTTCATTCCTTCATTAGTAAATATTGAGGGAGAGAGATGATGGCTATTCCGCCAATTTCCATAAGGTTTTGAGAGACTCGAGGGAATAGTAGGCACCTCTTCTTCAGTTGTCAACAACAAACAATGTGGCGTTAGGCAAAATCTTGAGTCACGCAGCATTACGTCTATGTAATGAACTCAATTCTAATGCCCTTGAATTTTTGTCATGTTCGCCTATTTTAACCAATATTTAGCTATTCTATGACTACTTCTTATAAAACCTCACCATTGTCATTTTCGATGTGTACCTACCAAGAGAATAAAGACTCCTAAGGCGGCTAATGAGGTGCTGAGGCACGCATTCAGGAGTCGTATTCTCCTGTTACCATACCTATCTCTTAGTTGAATCACTAATTTAATTTACTAATTAAGACCTTGATACTGTATTGTACCCCCTTAGCACACTGCAACTCGCAGTACCAGCTACCCCTTGTGCACTGCCAATCAATGGTACATTTCCTCGCTGAAGCGAATATTAAAACGAATTTTCGAATCATGAGATTAATATACAATGGGTTAGTTTGGTATTAGACAGGGTACTTCAAACTATCAAAATCCTCAGTATAGTATATATTATATCATCAGTATAGTGTATATAGTAGTATAGCATATATCCATCTATGACAGTGGTTAAATATGAAACTATAACAACTTTCAGACTGATGGTAGGGGTCGATCAAAACAATGAAAAGCCTTCGAAATGGGTGGGAGGAGGTGAAAGAATGAAAAAGTGAGGAAGTGGGCCGGCATATATTTTATATGATGGTCCCTTCCGTAGGGCATATTGCCTGAGTGGACCGGCGCCTAGGGACATTAGCCGTCTTCGGTCTTTATGGTCACCTCGGGTAAACTTCCCGACTTATTTATTTCCCTGCTTTTACCCCGTTTTCCTAGAATCATTAAAACCCTGAGATCCATTGAGATATTCTAACGAAAATCGGAGGAGAACTATGAGAATGTGAAATATATAATGTTGTGTCAAAATAATTACCCAATCGAAAAGTTGATACATAAGTTGCTTTTTGGAGGTAATTGTTGGATCAAATGAAGGATTTGACGATTTGAAATAACCGCTCGATGACGTAGAGCTGTGAGTAATGCACAATGATCGGCTGAGCCCTCAAGATTCGGGGTTTGAAGTTTTTATTTTGAGGCCTACTAGAGAATCGTTTCTCTAAGGTTGGTTGAACCTAATATAAGCCGAAGCAAACAATGATAATTAATTTTTTGCTAATTGTATACTACAATCACCTAGTTTTTACGTTGATATTCGACGAAACTACATAATTCCCCAAAGCATGACAAATGAGATTCAAATTCTAGAGCAATAATTGCTACGATTTCGTGTGAGGTGGTAAATTTTGAAAATTCGATTTTTCAACGTATTTATGTACCGCTCTCAGAGAAAAACACGTGCAATACTTAAAACTCGTACCAGAATTGAGGAAAATGGCATAAAAGTAAACAAGTGAATCTTAATTTGAGCAAGACACATTTTGCAACCTTATCCAGTTCTAACGAACCACCGTTAGCAGCTCGAGCACAATACCCGGTTATTAATTAACCTTCAGTCGACTTCCCTTGCCGGCCGAAGAAGCGCTGATCCGTATCACGTTTCACACACACCGCGAAATAACAGCTTGATTATGATTACTGAGGCTATTACGTGAATAGAGGCCGATTAATGCACGTCGACGGTACAAGACCACAGTAAGTTGAAGTTTAGGCATGAATCGAGGCAAATTTTCATGATACCACTACCTAAATAAATTGTTAGTTCAACACGGATGAATCAGAATCCTTAACGACTACAGCATAAGTGCCACGTTTTCTAAATAAAAGGCCCTCACCCATCTTCAAATTCCTTCACTTCCTGAACTGTTTATACAATATGCTCTTCATTATGTATGCTACAAAGAATCAAAAAATCACTGAAGAACAAGCATATTAATTATACTACTAATAAGTGTCCCTGAATGAATATTAATTCGTATATCACATAGATAATTATAGGTACATATAGCTCATATTTATATTATTTGATTCATACATACTTCATTTGGCATACTATGCCAATATAGGTAGTAATGCAAAACTAGTTGGACCAATTGTTACACAAAGAAGAAGTTACTGATACTAATTTCTCATCACCCTCAACTTTCACCTAATAGGAATGGGGAAATTGAAGTTCATTTCATATAGGTTAGATCACTGTAGTTTGAAGTTATAATAAGAGAGTGGAGGGGCCAGCAAAAAGTGGAGCAGTGACAGGAGATATTGCGGAGGGCTTCTTGCCTAAAGAGGATTTTTATTTTATGTTTGAAAATGTTTAAAAAAGAGAAAAATGGAATGTCGAAAAAGGTTTACATATGGATAGCACATAGGTCGGCTTTTCAAAGTTTTCCCCACATCCTAAGAAAAAGCTTAGCCTAACAAGCCAGTCTCTTTTAGCTAGAGTGGCCAGCACCGATAGTCAGAACGAAACAAACATTGATGTTGCATGCATATCCATTGTAGAACGGGATAGTGTATAATGTAGAACACATCGCGATGCTGTCTCTCGGAACAGGTTGTTTACCCAGTTGTATGAGTTTAAAAATAATATAATTCAGGTAGGTATACCTATAACTTTTATTTTGAGAAAATTTGGATGAGTTCCAATTATTGTTTAACATGTATAGAAGAGAATGGAATAAGAATTTATGCTCAATATTAGCACTTACTCACAGATGGAACTATAAAATTTATAGTTCTATTGTAAGTACTATACTTACTTAGTGGGTAAGTATTACATCATAACTTATTCAATAAGTTGGATTTGTAATTCAATAGTTTAGATAGATTTAAACTATTCTTAATGATTCTCGAAGCACGTGATAATGATAATAAAATACGAATACATCATTAAACAATATGAATGAGAATATGATCACTAATTAATTTATAAAACTTCATGTGATTTAGAGGACATTAGAGCAGCATTTTGCAGAAACAAAATTTTCGGAAAATACTTGATGAGAACCACTAGAAGTTATCACAATCGATAAGTATAACCTACAAATGTTACTAGCAGTTAGTACATATTAGGTACCCCCTTCCTGTTTTCAATCCATATCAACTATTTAAGCGATTATGTTGTTGTTATAGTAGAAACTTGAGCTCTTCTGTCCCCATCACGGATGAATGTTGACTCAGTGCCGAGTGATGCACTTAAAAGCCACTTGCCTCCTCCAAACCATTCAATTGAGAGAATCTGGGGATCTGAGTAATATCCGAAACAGTTTGAAGAGTAACTGAGCCCAGCAGAGGGCGTGACGAGTGAGTCATTGAGTATATCCAGCTGACCGACACTTGACACCCGAAACAATGAAGACTCCCTCCATTTCCACGATAAGCAGAGCTACGGTTGATTGACTAGGAAGGACTGGATGGCAAATAAACCAGCTGAAACAATATTTCACAGTTAGTTTTGGAGAAATTCCTCCAAGTAGGTACGGAAAACGTCTGCCAAGTTTGGTGGGCAGTATTTCTTTCTCACATAACATGAAAAAATGTGGACGTGGTATATAATAAGCTGGTTCATCTATTCAGCAGGTAGTGAAAATAATTAACGAGAGCATTAAAATCATATTATCTTAACGATTGCATTGCTATGTGTACGAACTGACAAAATCAACACGATTGACGATTTTTGTCCCCCCCATCATTATGTTGACCCTGAAAATTGCATCGAAATCGGCCACATAGTTTCTAAGTTCTCCCGAGTTCATGCTATTCAGATGTTCAGATGTCGTCTTAATTAGATTGATGAGAATGACTGCAACTCACGTCCTCACATGAGAACAATATACCCCCTAGGATTGCGCTCTCGGTTCCGTCTGTAACACAATGTACAAAGGACTTGAGAAACTCAGGACGGCTATAAAGTTGCAGCTACGAGAAAATTCCGCTCTTCTTCACGGGCACCTGAAATAATAATTATACCTACATGCTTTGTGCGGGGTCGATTGGATAATAATAGCAAATCAAAATCCAAGGATTACTTATCAACTAAACGTCAGTTGCTAAGTGAGAGGCTCCGGTTATTATTATTGTTTGTTTTTTTTAACAACAGGAATTACCTATTGTTATTGTATTGTATTCCAGATAGATATTGAATTAGATGGGGAGGATTGAGAAGATTAGGTTTCTACATCGAGTCTCCCGCCCACTTCTATCCTTGCACAAGTTATCTAACAATCGATTTTTAAATCGCTAGATGCTGCTCATTGCAGTGGAAGAGCACCTATCGAAATCTTGTATTTAGTAACTGAAGTGCGAAGGTGATAACATGTTAGCATGAAGATTTGTCATCATAAATCGATACTAAATTTGTCCAAAAGCGTCAACCTTTGGGCCCTTATTGGGAGCGATCATTGGTGGTCACATTTTTTATCATAGAAAGTTCCAGTAAAGCAGCTTGAGAACAAGTTTCCAAAGAATCTTTCACTCAATTTGTATACTAGCTGTGAGGATTTTAAATATTTTTAGTGGTATATTTTTATAGGGGATATTGCGCTGATTCCGAACATACCTACCACAAATCATGTTCCCATACTCAAAATGGTAACATTCACTTAATACCTTTCACGAAGCGTTTTCATGCTGAACCATTGAGTCCAATGGGCTGACTAGTATGTTGGTATCTAGATACTTTGCATTACTCTCACTAAGTACCTCCCTCGTATGCTTCAAGATAGGAATCGCCATTTTAGTGAGCCCATTCACATTGGACTCGAAAAAGGAATAAGGAGAGTTTTGGGAGGCTAGCAGTACTGGGTTAATTTTTACTACTACATACTTAGTAATTTTTACTACTACTAACGTAGGACTGATGTTTCTAAATTCTATTTTGAAATTAAACGCACCTTAAAACGGTCAACATCAGGAAATTTTGGGAGAGGTTGAACAAATGATATTGTTCCAAAGCTTCATCATTGAAAGTACTTAGGTACCTAGTAATCAAGACTTGAAATTGAATCTCGACCTACTAAACTTGAGTTTTGTTGCCGATTCGAATCCAAGTTTAATGGTTCAACTTCATTTTAGGGAGCACGTGGATCGGTAAAGGAAGAAGGCTCCCATGAAAGAGATAAATGCCGCAAGCGATGATTTACCGGCAACGACCGCGCAACCTGCGATTGTTGGGAAATGCCAGCGTGAACTTTGCATTCCATTGTCAACCTTGGGTGAAGCCATCTTCCCCATTGTCAGGCCTGGGACCCTCCGTTTCTCTTCAAACACCTCCGAGTTGACACCTTGATCCACCCCGCAGATCCCCTCTTCAAAGCACAACCACCGACAGACCTTTGAGCTTTTGATACACAGCTATCGGTCTTGCATTCAACCGAACTCGCTCCATCGGCAGGAGTGGATGCTGCGGGATTTGGTTGAAAAACGACGAAGGATCGACCCATCATCAACGTTGGCCATTCGAACGAAAATGCCGGTAACAATCCCAGATAACGTTGCTTCATCTTACTGAGTAATCTGTGCACTTACGGGTAACCTTTTATGCCTGGAAAATGTTGACAAAATCTTCAACTCAATTGTTCATCTATGAGGTATCCTGTCGCCATTGCGAAATTCGTTTTTCAACTGTGTTTTTGGTACATATTATCAACACAATTACACAATCGTTCAACAACCGAATTGATTAGAAAATCTGTAGAAATTCTGCTGCACTCGGGTGTAAAATTGTCAACCAGTGGAAGGAGGAGCAACATTTCTGTTGTTTTCAGGTACAATTTATCCTCATGAAAAATGCCTAACATAACGTCCTCTTATACTTATTGGGATACCTATTATACCTCAACGAATCTCCTAGGTACGTTGTGCTGAGGGAAAGACTTCTCTCAGCAGGGACAGTTGTCAATGGCGAATACCTAATCAGTGCCTGTTATTTCATTGCTGTGCGGACAACAGAAGAGAGGAAACCAGCCAACCGACACAAGTGCGATCCATGCCTTATAGTATCCATACAAGGGCCTAGAATCCAGACAGAGACTGAGGGCAGCATTGGGTTGATGGATGCGGAGCCGCCCACCACCTTCGTAAAAACGTTCTTAGTTCATCAGTTTACAGTGATATAAGTATTCACTCTCATTTCAGTATTCAGGTTCAGCATGGTATTATTATCAATTGATAGCTTAAAGCTTTTAGCCCTTTCGACACCCAATAATCACGTGAGTGCAGATTCGTGAAAAAATATATTCATACCTTAAGCTCTGTGGGAATATGAGGATCGATGCATTACTTATTTTCCCCGAAATTATGATCTTGCAGATTCGAGGCTATGGCGTGGTGGCGACGATTATTATTAGTGAGCCTTTGAATGACAATAGTTCATGACGATAGACCGGAAAAATCTCCCGGTCTTCAGAGTGGAATTGAAAATTGAGTTTTAAAATCCCAAGAGTGTTCCCCCTCCTGATAATCATCTTCCCTTTCACTAAGTGCGAAGGGGATGGCGTTCTCCGCGCCTCCACTTGTTGGGAAAAGCAGTGATTTCCCATACGGACATGAAATATGCAGAGAGGGAACAGTCAAATTGCAGCTTCGCATTTCCCCCGGTTTTCGGGTTTCCCGTTAATATTAGATTCCTACTTGGGGGGGGGTTTGAACCTGCACTACTAGGGAGCACCACCTTCCACTGCTGAGGGTCTTCCAGGGATGAGAAACACCTGTCGAGGTGCGACCGCGTTTCACGAAGATCGGAAGATCGCTAATGGGTTCGCGAAGGAATTCAATGAATTACCAGGGAGAGGTTTGAGTCTCTCAGGACGTAATGATGCATCGTGAAACCCTGAGGACATTTAAATAGTGAATTTCAGCTTCATGAATAATAGTAGGTGCGACCGAATACGAAACCACCGCAGAAGAAATTTCCAAGGGCTAATAAAGAAGAGCAATAATTCCACAATAATTGGGAGAGCTTTTTATTTTTTGTATCAAACGATTCGATGAGATCTTCTCTATATTTATATCAAGAAAAACCCAAACATGGATTTTCGAAGTGGTGAAAACGCTATTTTCGTTAGGAAAACAAGGGATTACTTCTTTCCAAAAGGTCTTTTTGCCCCTATTTGATAAATGGTGAAAAATGGTCCGTTCACATAATTTGGCTGGGAGACGCGTTTCTCCGCTATAAACTGCGAACTTTGCAAATTATTACACAACGTATATACATCATCCATTTGCAAAGACCATATTTGTATATAGTTAGTACCTACTGCAGTTATATTGCGAGGTTGCACCGATTCCGAGGATATTCCGAGAGTTTTTTGGTAGTTTCATAACGTATTCAGTAACTATAGAACCTTATAAAAGTAAACATGAATCTCGATTCGGGGAAAACCGAAAAAAAAAAAAAAATCTATCACCTGATCTTTGAATGGGATTTTGGCCTACTCGGAATATTGACGATTCACACTCGTGTTTCTGCTCTTTTATTTTTCCATTCCTCCTTTCCTTGTTACCTTGCTGTTTGTTTCTGCTGTCCGTTCCACCTATCAGTCCTTGTTGGCATCGAACGGTTAGTCCTACAGAGCTCCGCGTGGTCGCGATCGATTCTGAAAATTTGAAACTGTATAAAATCTATGGAAAAAATTTACCTTCCTTCTTGAAGTTTTCGAGGTATTAGGGGATGACATTCTCAAAACTCCCTAGAAAACTTGAAATAGGAATTTATTTTCTTTCCATCGATTTCGAAAAGACTCGCGGAGCTCTGTAGGATCAACCGTTTGATCCTTGTAAGGGTTGAATGAAGAAAAGAGCAGAAACACGAGTACAAATCGCGATTTCTTCCCGAGTAGGACAATTTTTCCCGATCAAAGATCAGCTGATCAAATGTGAATTTTTTTTTGTTTTCGACGAACCGAGTTTCTCGTCTATTTTGAGAAACTTGCTTAGTGAATGAATTTTGTAATGTCGTTGAAGGAAAACTCCTACGTCTCGTGGTGGAAATAATTAGGTAGGTACTAAGTAATTGCTCCCAAGAAATGATGGTGAACCTCACGATATAATTACGTACTATTATAAATACTGACTATTAACCAATAGGATCTTTGCAGAAAATAATAAACCGTTGTGTAATAATTTGCAGCGTTTTTCGATTTCCTCATTACTACTTGGCGTACATACAAATTCTGAGGGTTGTTGGGGGCTGACAATTACCTACGAATTTCTTCACCATTGGATCAGTAGGTAACCTACTTCGCAAACTTGCAATGCGCAAATTTGAAATGTGTTTTCATAACCATAACTCCGGAATTACTCCACCAATTTCGGTGAATATTTTTGAGATTATACCGGGAAACCCCTAGACGGTCGCCTATCAATTTTATAGCCATCGGACCACCAGTCGTTTGTGCGCATGCGCGACCATGGATTTCCAGAAACTACGATTTTTCTCAGTTCCTATGGACCGATTCCGCTCAAACTCGGAGGGCAGTTGGGTGCTGACTTCAACACTATTACCTATGAATTTCATCACGGTTGGATCATTAATATCTACTGCGCATGCGCAAACGTTAAATTTGTTTTCATAGGAATAACTCCGGAACTATTCTACCAATTTCGCTGAAATTTTTTTACTAACTGATTCTATACGTCCATGTTACAAAAGTGAGGAAGCTATACTGCTCACCCTTCTTGGCAGACTTTTTTTACTTTTAACCCCCCTTGAGATAGACACTATCATCCACCCCTGCCACAGCCACAATTATTATAAATTGTAGGTAACTCGTCTGAGCATAAACCGGTGGTCATGAATTATACGTTGTACTTATCGACCCACTATATCCCATATAGTGTAGTGTAGTAGATATATATCATTCCCATCATCAGGGCGTAGAAACAATATACAAAGATTTGTCTTAGGCACTTCAGTATTTTACCAAACCATTCATCAATCACTCACAACACTACATTTAACCAATCTCCATCAGGCAGCTCGACCACATCAACTTATTCAAACTTTACTTACTTACTTGAATGCTATAATTTACCACGAGAACCGCAAAGTATACATCTTCCTCAGAGTCGCGAATTTAATCCAAAAGCTAGAAACATCCAGGAAACATTTTTGCTGCATCACATTACTCGACAACAAAATACAAGGTAAATAACAATGTAAATACAAGGAACTAGGTGGGCACATCTTATCACAGAAACATTATCACCGCTAGAAATCTAAGAAAGTCAAAAATATGTTACAGAAAATTTACCTACTTTGTAATTTGGAATAGCATTGGCAGTCAATAAACATAAAGTTAAAACTTAAAAATAGTCAACAATTTTTAAAAAACTTTTCAAAAACTTGGCGAACAACAACATGACAGCAAATGTTTTCTGGATGTTTTTAGTTTTTGGATTCAATTCAAGATTGAGGAGTTTGTATACCCTGCTGTTCTCGTGGTAAATTATAGCCTTCAAGTATGTAAAGTTAAGTTTAAATTTCATAAGTCGATTCAGTGATGGAGCTGCTTGGTGAAGATTGGTTGTAATGTAGTGTTGTTAATGGTTTGGTAAAAGGCTTAAGTGCCTAGGACGAGTCTTTGTATGCGAATTTTCGAAGAACATGAAGCTATTGCAATAGCTTCAAAATTTTAGTAATGCAATTTTTAGAAAAATTTCTTCGTCGAAATCCATTTCAGACCATTCTAAAACGATTCCTGGAATTTAAAACTAAGATGTCTTTGACTAGGTACGTAATAACAGTAAAGTCTTTTTTTATAACATCAAAGTCTTTTTCATAATATGTATGTATGTCCATCCAGACCATATCTGGCCAAGGAATCGAGGTAAAAAATCCAAAAAAAATTTAAAATGTCAATAATATCAAAAGTAAAGATGAGTTCGTTGGCCAGAATTTTTGGAGTACTCCAAGGGGTCGAATTTTGAAAACTTAGAGTCAAAAATCGCTAAAAACGTGTTTTTTAAGTTTTTTGTTGTTAATCACCATCCTAAATATAGGAACATATATGGTATATTCGGAATCGGCGTGAAATTTCCTATAAGATACAACCACTAAATCGGTTAAAATTATGCAAGATTGGCAAGATGGCAAGACTCTGGCCAGAGTCTTTGCCGGATGCAAAGTCCCTCGGACGGCCGCTTTTATAGGAAATACTTTTTAATACTTTTTTGATGGACCACTTTTACAGGATATTGTACACTGATTCTGAATATACTCCATGTTCCTATACCTAAAATAGCTGTTTTGCACCACCAACATTAAAACACCTAGAAAATTCACGTTTTTGACCATCGGAACCACCCCAAATCATTTTTGTATAGGAGAAAATTTGAAAACCTGAGGTTCTGCGTTCTTAAAATGCCTCTATGATACCGTTAAATCAACGCTTGAAAGTTGAGCAAACCGAAGATCTACCTTCAAAACAACTTTTTATGAAATCTTCTCAATCGTTGATCTCTTTAATCGTTGAACCACGTTAAAAAAATCTCCGGTTTGGTAAGTCAATGGTTAATTCTAACCACGGTTAATGTTTTTTGGTGGAGCTGGCCCCGAATAATTTGGAGCAAGTGTAAAACTCATTGAAATGAGATCCCATGGGCAAGGATGGAGTGGAAGAGATGAAAGGCCAAAACCAGTGTCAGCTGAGACTGAAATTTTTCGGTGAGTCGATGGACAGGACCTGGTGTGGTGAATCGTGAATGGTTTTTTTCTGGTTGGTCGATTCAATCAGATCAGTTTCTGTTTCTGTTGTCTCTTATTTGTTCAGGTGGAGAGCAGAATGAATTGAATCAGTGTTCACCCGGTCAAATTCGACGGGCTCGTGAGATTGCACCGGGTCACTCCAACCACTCAATCACTCCGTCGACGTGTTGACCGTTCAACCCTTCAGTTGACCGTCACAAGGGCAAGGGGGAATGTTATCCCTAAAATTGATTTGACGGAGTGGGCGATTCTGGAGGTGACGAGAACTTCTATCATGGGTAGGTCCTCCCACTCCGGACCTACAGAAGGGCCATTGAGAACCCCCGTTGGAGGCAGCTCCCGTTGCCGTAGCTGTAAGTGACATGTTTATAGTGTCCACTTGACCTCTCCCTAAACTCACCGATCTACGAGGGCCTTCCTGGCTTCGATCTTACCTCCACCTCCCTCCCCATGGCATCACGTTGAAAATGTGATATCTGGAAGTGCTCTCTTCCTCCTCTTCTTCCTTTCAACTGACTGATCCACCCCCTCCCAAGTAATCATTGAAATGATTTACCTTGTCAACATCGAAAAATACAACAGTAGTCAGTAAATGTGATGAGAACAAGACTGAAACCGTATCCACGATTCCAGAAGGTAAACACAAATTGTAGTATCTATGCTGCTTCTCATTTTGATTGTTTGAACACGATGAAAAACGATGGATTTTTACATGAAAAATTCACTTATGATTGATGTATCACCACAACTGTCTTTATTGTAAATTTACACAACGGTTTATTATTTTCTGTACAGATCGCCCAT
>JAEMON010000008.1:18272097-18305841 GCA_030264115.1 Lygus lineolaris | reverse complement strand
GTTTTCTATGGTTAATGGGGTCACCATGTAAATTGATAAGATTGGGGGAAAATCTTCAATTTTACTAGGTACCGTATACCTAGTAGATAAATTGAATTTGTTACTAACTGTTTTGGTCCTCGTGGAATCTCTTCTCGACGTAAAGGTTGTTGTTTTGACGCCGTATGGAATTATTCTCGGCTTCACCTAAAATAAACACACAATGAATCCCGTTGGGAAATGCAAAGAGACATAAACGACGAAGACATTCTCTCCCCCAAGCCTTTCACAATATTGAAATGAACCAAACTACACATTTATCACTGGTCAACCCATAATGTCATTCCACAGTCATAACCAACTTATATTATAATAACAACTTACGGTTGCATCATAAGTTGCGGGATCTGGAATTCCTCTGTCTATAAGCAAAGGTCTCTGGATATCGGTGGTTCCAAAAGGAGCAACGTAAGTGGCGTTACTTGGTGGAAGCTTTTTGCACAAGTTAAAGCTGATGGTGCCCTGGGGTGGATTATAGTCAGCAGGTCCTGAAAAAAAGATGTATCTATCAATATGATTCAAAGCCTATAAAATTTAAGCAGAGTCCAACACAGGAAGACTCCATCCAAACCGCCAGGAGGCCTAGTTGGGGAAATCGTACTTAAAAATGCTATAATGCTAAAATGCTATAATGCTTAAAATAAAAATGCTATATAATGGATACGATTGATGTACCCAATTCCCAAGTGAATACAAAATACAAAAATGTATTTGTTGTTAAGTATACAAAATACTTTCACACTTATGGCCCACTACTTTTATAAATTGCTTTGTACACTCCGAATTCTTTATCCCAATCTTAGGGCTGCTATTAAGTGGAAAAATTGCTAAAACTTGGTCTTAGAGTATTTTGGAGGTATCAATCCTCAAATTGAAACCAAGAGAGTCAAAGTGTACAATATTCAGCACGTAACAGCACTTCTGATAGTTTTTCAGACTAAAAAACAGAATGAATTTCGTATTAAATAGATACCCACCAACAATTTTCTTAATACCTGCAAAGTGCATTTTTTTGTATTTGTGCTATTAATACTACCTAAATATTCCCTCAAAATATTCCGAGCAGATTCCTTAAAATACATCAGCTGTATTTCGTATACTCATTCAATTACCTGCTTTTTCTACAAATATATTTGCAGTTAATTATTATCAATTACGAATAGTTACAGTATTTTTGCAGTGTCAACAATTATCAAACGCATTTCGATATATTTCATTTCGCAGTTACAAACTATATGAATAATTTTGTATTTAACCTCAATTCTAATAACAAAAAATGTATCAAACACTGTTCATCTCTGCTGTTGTGGACTGGGTGACAAGGGGAAGGGAGTCATACTGAAGAGACGAACGACAAGGAACTAGATCCTGTGAACTTCTATGTTCAAGCCGATTGATCAAAGTCATCAACTACGATTCGATTATTGAATCGATTGTACGAATATATCACCAAACGAACGGATCTCCCAATGTGAAGCAACTATTAGTGAGCTACAAAATTGAGAATCAATATGAGAGTCCCGAATCCAGTGGTCCGATGATCGTTTCAATTTCAGCATAATTATGGCACTATGTAGGAATGGAATATATCCACTATCCACCTGTGTTTAAGTAGAATCGAAGAGCTTGCCAAATTTCATTGTTAATATTTCAAAGAATACGTAGGGACCAACTTTGTTGTCCTCACCAGGAAGATCTGGAATCTTCTCGTGACGCATGCTTGTCACGTTGAACGGAGGTTTCTTCCTGTTCTGCATCCTGCACTTCGCATGATATGGGCTGTATTCCATAGGTGAAGGACCTCCTGGATCTGGGTTTGTGGGTTTCTGGAAGAATGAATTTCCAGTTCCAGTCCTCCAATTTATTATTATATAATAGGTATACCTACCTACTTATGATCCATCTATTTTCTAGCTATCTTTCAAATTTTCAAAGACAGTAACCAGGAAGGTAGTCCACTTAATTCCGAATTTTCTGCCTACTCCTACGCATAATTATACATCCGGATTCAATTAAAGGTGGCACATTTCATAATTTCCTGCACCAATAATGCCTACCTTAGAGCAAAAATACTCGAAAAATACCCACATACCCAATTACCTGCTTAACAATCAAACTAGACCAAGCAATGTAGGTATATACCTGTCTGAAATCCAGAGTTACTTATTATGTATAACCGAATAAGTTTTTGTGTACATACCTAATAAAAAGGTAGGTACCTAACTATCTACCTTCGTAATATATCTTGAATCATGACTTCCCTTGAAATACGTGAGTATAAAAATTGGTTTCAAGTAGTTATTTATTTCAAGGAGCTTCTGGGTTTAGTATAATGGAGCTGACTCCTTCTTCCTGAGCCTTCTTCTGAAATGACTCATCGATTGAACAGCAAACGGTGCCTCATGGAGGGTGAAAGAACGATGTAGTTGACAACCTTGCCAACAGGTTCGCTGGGGTGAGAGTTTCTGCTCCAACACTAAAGAGTGAAGCCGCACTCTGATGCCCAATCTACCTAGTTAGCGGAAGCTTTCTTTCTCAAGTATAAAACTTATAGGAGATGAAATCGTGTCGGCAATTCCATCAAATTGTAGCCTAAGTATGAAGAAAATATCCATAAGCTCCAAACTGGATTCTTCGAAACCAGTAAGTAGGTATCTAGGTATAGGTAATCCTTGAAACTAACATTATCGTCGGCAAAAGTTTAAGAATATTCTCTTTCATAAAGAGAAAGTTAGGTTCCTATTAATTGTACATACGAGGTACCTACATTCTTGGTTCCATTTCCATAAATATCCCCATACCCATGTATTTATGTCCCCATAAAATTTATTTATTCATGGGTATATTATTCAATGTACCCATGAAGTTTTGTAAAAAATGATATGTTCTGACCTTAGGATTTCCAAAAGTCCCCTTGACGTTGAATGATTTCTTCTTTCCAATGTCCGCGGAAAACGCAGTGTCAGCCGGACTAGGTTCATCCTGAAGTGGGGAGCCATATATATTATTTGTCATGAACCATCATAGGTGACCTAAGTACCTATTGCTAATGTAGTCACTTTCATTTCAAAATTACTTTATTGCAATGTAGGTACCTAAATATATATTTAAAAATGGGACTCTTTTATTCTGGATAATATAGAATAAAACTAGAACCATGGTCCCTACTTGTGTAATAGGTAAGCTACGTTACGGTTTCATACGATCCGAATTGCGGGTTTTTACGATTTTTACTTTTCTAACGAAATTATTGTAACAAATAAAATAAACCAAAAGCTGAAATGAAGAAGTGAAACGATTTTAAAAAAACTTCATTTTCAAACCCTTACCAACCACTCAGACGATTGAATTATTCGATTTTTGGATTCTACGTATCTTGAAACGTAAAACATCAAATTCCAGATCCATATCAAGGGGGGGGGGGGGGGGGGGGTAAAAATTGTTTCGTGATCGATTCCAAAGGTTCATTATTGATAATAATAAACCAATACGGATGTCTGATGAAACAACCAGTTCGTCAACTTCGGATTTCAGCTGAAACTCAGACTTGTATACCTACTAGGTACTAGAAGTATAGAAGTCTACTAATAGTATTTTATAGAAGTTTACATGGTAGAAGTCGTAGTATTATCATTTTTAATATTATTACGAGTAGAAGTCTGAGCTGGACAAAGACGGCGTGGAAGACCAACCCCTCCTTCAAGACCTTCGAGTCGTGCGGGTTATTGCATACTCGCCAATCGAACAGAAGCTAAGGGCCGCCCCTCCGCACCATATTTTATAGGTACCTAAGATATTTATGCGTTGACAGTATACCTTTGTGTTTACTTTCCCATAAAAACTTACGTTGCGGGCCTGGTCACATTCAATTTTGTCCGTGTATCTCTCAAGTTTGGCGGTGGCTCGCTTGTAAAACCTAATGGACTCCAACCAATCCGCTTCCTCCGTTGGACGGTCGCCTTCCACGTCGTAATCGGCAGGTCCCGGATTCGTGTTGGAAGGTTTGTCTGAGAACCTCGGAGATTTCCGATTGGACCAATGAGGGCCCTTGTACCTTTCACAACCTGCACAATTTTTCATGGTGTCCTCGTACGTCCAGGTGTAATATTTTCTCAAATTGATCTCCGCCTGCGCTTTTGGTACACCGTCTGCGTCTTCCGTCAAATATTTCTTTGGTCGTCCTCTGCACAGCTGAAATTTAGAAAAAAGCGTGTCAAAAATAAATAAAGTAGTGCCAATCTAGGTTTTCAAATTTTCGTTAAATTCCAAAAAATCATCAAGTAGGCATTTTTAGAGCAAAATTATATTGTTCTAACGTCACCTAAACTGGATCTTGGTAGGAAGGTATTCCAACTAGAAATGAGTATTCATAAGAATGGCTGGCCTATGGAAGGTAGGTACCTAATCCATTTTCACTTCGGGGATTTTCAAATTAAAATAGGTTGGTACTGTAACTAGAAATGCAGTGGGCTAGACTAAACTACTAAATTAGAGAAATTTGTGGTGCATAAAAGTGATGTGTGATCTGTTCCTGCTCATTTTTAGACCTATTGAACACTATACAAGTAGGCACAGATACAATTTCAATACAAGTAGATACAATACATTACAAATATTTCCTTCTAGGTAGTACTTTCCAATCTCGAATGATTATACTGCTCCTCGTTCAGAAGTCTGATGGTAAGATAAGAAGTGGAGTGTTAGGATCCATTCCTATAAATCAAATTCAGGTTTTGAATGACACTCAGTAATAATACCACGCCTGTATTGTGATACGTACTACATCGTTAAGCTTTCCAGACCAGCATTATAGTCTATTCCCCTGTGCATTCCTTTTACATATTTGTTCCCCGAATAGTAATACACCTACAAATTATACTGTGGTTCTTGAACCTGGAATAAAACCCAAGCTTCTGAGCGAGAATCAGATATCCTGGCCACCAGAGAATAAATTACACTAGAACCCATTAAAGGGACCTCCTTAACATTAAGCGCAGTAGCGATCACGATATCATAAAATCACGGAGGACTTCGTGAAGGCCAGTCCTCGCCTTGCTACCCTCAAATTGTATCCTAAAATTTCTGAAAAATCCGCGAACGAATCTATTTTTGCGCGTGAGTTAAGGGCCGAAATTCAATAGCTAAGGAATCTTTAGGGCCTAATCAGCACGATCACCCACAATTTCATTTAAATCCGATGAAAATAGTGTGGATGTTTTGCGTGTGGCGAAGATTTCTGATCACAGACAGACCGGCATATATTGAATCAAATTAAATTCAAGCACAAAAAAATTTTCTATTCTAAACTTAAAATGCGTGTTCGACATTTTATTTTGGGGCAAATCGATGGATTTGAGTTGCAAACCCTCTTTCTCTTGCCGTGGAAAGGATGAGCAGCCTTGGAAGAGGTAAAGGGGTTTCAAATGGCCTCCGAACCTCCCATTCGAGAAACGCACTAATTGAAAAATTCAATAAACAGAAACCACAGACCATCTCTCATCATCTAATCATCTAATCATAAGGACGTGATTAACAACTCACCTTTGGCCGTTCCAATGCCGGTAACCAAAAGTATGAATTCTTGTATTCCTCAACACTTCTAACAACATTCTTTTCATTTTCACCGTCTTCGTTGTCATCGTTATACCGCGCAAATGGTTTCTTTTCTGTCATTTTTGACCAAGCGGCACCCTAAAAATCAGATAAATAATGAATGTTGATTCAGTGATCAGGTTGGTGGGGATTAACTTTGCTATGACAAATTATTGTACTGGTAGGTAATTAAACCAAATATTCAAAAAATTAAAACCTTGATTCGATGTTTTCGGTATTTGATAGTGTAAGAGTTGGGTGCCGGACCCTTAACGGTATTCCAAATTGGAACGTGCCCAACTTTAAATTTGAACGGCACATTATCCTCTGGAAAATTAAATAGATTCAATTAATTCTTGTGAAAATGCAGTAAATACATATTTGTGGATACAGAACAAAACCTTAAAAGAGTAACAAACTAGATTTTCCCGAATAAATACAAACTTGCGAAGACATTGTACTTGGTAGGAGATATTCCTATTTGAATGACTACCATTCTTTTGGGGATCACCGATCAAATTTTGTTTATTTATCAGGGTGCACTTGCCCTATTTACTGTACAACTGGTAGATAACAGAGAAAATTGATTTACCACAAAGCATTCCAAGGGACTTTCCATTTTATGTTGATGGTCAAAGCCATGTAAATGTTTTTATATTTTTTCAAAATTTGGCATGATCTGAATTTTTCAGCTTTTTTTGGACCTATTCAGATGTTTAGGTACTATCAAGAATTTTGATAGAATGAGAACTAGGCGAATACAGTGCTTACACTATACACGACTTTTCCTACCATCAGCCCAAAAATTCCCTATTTTGCGAGGAAGACAGTTTTGAATATTAACGTTCCATTTTTTTGAAAAATTCTTGTTCAGAACTAACCTCTATAATCTCGGTCAGATGGGATGGTGTACGTCCCTGGTCCGGGATTATTATTTGTTACCATAAAATTCCCCCTTTCCGCTTTATCAAACATCGTCACTAATTAGTTTTTGCTTTCATATACCGAATCAATAAAGACCAAGATGGTTATAAACTATGAAAAATTGCTGAGATACCAATCGCCATAGCGGTTAAGTTGATAATAAATATCTAGGTAGGTTGTTATCTCTCTCATTTTCAACTCTTTTAACAAGGTTAATGGATTACAAATTCATAATCGGTTTCGAACATTTTCAACAATAAAATTAATGAACTAAGCATAACAAGAGTTATTGACTGTACGTCATAGCCGGCAACAGCTATACCTATCTCGTACAACTGGGTGCAAGTAGCTCCAAGTTATTTTCTTTCCAAACCATGAATATTACTTAATTTTTTGATGATTCGAAAAATGTGCTCGCGCTCGTGCGCAATTCAAGCCCTTCCTTATTTTATTGGGAGACCACATTTTTAAATCCAGAATCTTAGTAATAGGTACGAACAATAGTTTAATCGCGAACTCATCTTCATTGGATTTTTGAATGCCTAATAAAATGGGTAGAACGAAAAAACAATCAGTTCTCAATGTAGGATGGGAGTCAATCGAAAAAAGAACTTCACCACGTGATGCAGCTTTAAAAAAATCATTATTTTATTCCCACTGAGTAACATATCAATTTGTTCCCCAAAATCATGATAGTTTAATGGTTGTATTGGCAGTTGTTGAATGGACCCACAAAATGCGGTTTTTTGTGCGTTTCGAAAGTTGTGTGGCAAAAATTTTATATTTTGCACGTTGAAGAAATTGAGAGGAGGGTATTTTTTGAACGGATTTCGCAATTACCTATTCATGTCGAGGTGGTTATGTCACTAACGCAACTAAGCCCAAGGTAGGTACTTCCTAAGAAGTAACCTACCAAAAATTGAGGAGATTTACCTACCTATAAAAATCTACGCTTACCACTATTATGGAAAAAAATGCGAAAGATGATCTTACCTTACTATGTAATTTTGTCCTATTTACAAAAGTGAAGCAGAAGTGTATGTACTGCCACACTCAAAGAATATTCTACACATTACAGGATTCAGTTTGCACGAGAGTAGCCCAACTGAGGGGGTAATTCAACTTAGTGTTTACGCGGTAAGCTAGTTATTTACAGTAAAATTTGCGCGATAATATGAAAAAACCCGTTGCTCCGAACTGGTGGATCCCCAAGCCATGGACCAGTGGCTACTGAAAACTAAACTAAAATTTACATATGAACTCAAACGAAAGTTCCATCATGAGACGCAGCGTTTTGGATGTTGTTTATTTTAAAATCGTCCTGTCCCGTTAGAAAATTGTTGTTTTGCGTCATGGCAGTCGGCGTGCGTAGCGACATTGATCTCATAGTCAAATCTAGGCGTTTCGGTTTGGTGATGGGTACTCCTGAGGATATGGTCATCCGATTGACTGGAGGTTTTCTGGTGGCATTTGCTCCAAGAGAGGTAATGGTCATTTGCGCGCTGTAGTCGTATCTGAGCGTTGAGCAGCAAGATCTGCTGGAGAGGATGGCCTTGAACCCAGCGCGGAATTTCCTGTTGAAGAAAGCATAGAGGATGGGGTTGATACAGGAGTTGGACACTCCCAACCACTGAGCCATGGGGAGCAGCGAATGGACAAAATATTCTTCACCGGGAGACAGCTGGCCACCGAGCTTGATTCTGGTTATTATAGTGTAGAGAGGCAACCATGAGCAGGCGAACAATACTATCACAACCATCAGCATCTTGATAACCTAAAAAAAAAAAAATCATCAATATCACATGAAATTTCAATAAGCCAATCATTGGTGACACCAGAACGCCGTTGATGGGATCAGTTATAGGGAAACATCAGATAGATATTATTATTCAATATATTTCTTCAATCGGACTCCAAAGCAAGGCTTCAGCAATGACAGAAAACGGAGTATGATTGCTGAAACTCTTTAAATTAGGTAACATTTTTTACTGACAAAAATGCTTGATTTTGCAGGCAGAAGCAGATCTTCGGCACTGAGGAGTGATATACTCTAATAATGTCTCTCTGTGCAAGTGCGATAATCGGTAAAGTTGATTATTTTCATGATTCAAGCAATGTATGGCGTAATAGCTGGAAAAAAGACATTTAGTACTCGAGTACTACACTGACATTGAAACTCACCTTCATTTTTGATCTCTGAATAACTTGTTCGCCGTGAGCATGTTGCTCTCCTGGAAGACTTCTTTTACATACTCTTTGCCATATCAATAAATAACAAATGGAGATCAAAATTAGCGGCAGTAAATAGCACATGACTAGGTTGGCTACCACGAAGTAAACGTTCTCACTATGAGGTGTAGGCCAGGCTTCCAAACACAGCTGTAACAAGAGAGTAAAAATCATCTGAGAATAAAAATTATGGAAAAAACAAATTGAAAATAATTGTCTGAGGAAAATAGAGATGGTAGGTAAAAATTATTTCCGATTTCACGCTATTTTTCACACACATAATTATATTCATAAATTCCTATGGGGGAAAATTGCACAAACCATTTTAATTTCCCAATACCATATAAATTCGTATTATTTTTTGAAATACTGTGCATCGATGTCTCCGGTATATCACAGTTCAAGATACGTACACTAGATCGATCTCAAAATCTCCCAATCACTGAATGGGTGAATAGACCTCCATAGCAATGATGAATAACCATTTTCGTGCAAAATTATAGGGGAACGATATCTATTGATGAAGGTATGTAAATATCATCGTCCCGATAGAAAGTAATAAGAGCTGTCTCGTTGAAAATAAGTTTCAAAAAGCTGATCAAACTTTGAGATAACACCGACACCGAGATTCTAGTGGGAACCTGATGAGATTACGTGCGGCATGCGATATTGCATGGCATCAAACAGGTATATTTCAAACAGGTATACATTTTGAATGAAATGTATCCACAGTGGGCTATTTTTGAATGGACTCTCTGTAAATATCCAACTCCATAAATATGGATAAGTGCACACGTATGCGGAAGCATGAGAATTCTTCTTAATGCCGTTTAATCTTCATAGCAAGATAAACAAAGGTTGTAGGTATTTGAAGTGATTAGGACATTATCTGGTTTCTACACAATTATTGTCCTAGTTCAAGTAACAAAAAATCAAGGTTGAAAATTAAATTTTGGTGCGTATTGGCGCTTCCAGCATTGGGTGAATTGCTACCAAAGGAGACAAGATCGTAAAAACTCGATTTATTCATTATGTTGGTAGGTATGTATTTTAATATGATAATATTTTTGTAGTTAACTAGGTATATACTATATTATGAGTAGATTAATAGATAAATGTGTGAAATGATTAATTTGATTTACGACGCGATGGTGGGGAAGTCGGTTTGAGTAACTAAGTACTGTCTCTAACTTTTATCATATATGACGCATGAATGTGTATACTGACTAAAGATGATTGAAAACGGGACATTTAGGTCCCTAAAAATGAAAGTCTCTGGAGGCTGTATATTTTGTGACAAGTTATAGTCTTACTCACCATCCCTAAATAAATCCTTAATTTTATTATGACAGTGTTGTTTTAGTAGTTAACCATACGATTATCTTTCGGATACCTAATCAGAGTTTAGTTTTCTCATTTTGAGGTGTTATCTACATTATTATTAGGCGAAAGAACAAAGGAACAGAAGGAAGGTTGTAAGTACGAAATTGTACAACCAATAATTCCTCATAATCTCAGCCTGTCAGAGCAAATCACCCAACTTTGTTGTCCAGGAACTTAACAACTCTGGACTTTCATTTATGAACGAGCCAACTCTTATCGGATTCCGCGGGAAAGCGAAATGGGTCTAATACGCTAGAATCGAAACCTTGACCGCAATGATCGGTCCGAGTCGATGGGAAAGAGAAAATCGGTCTCATTTGAAGCAATTCACTAAAAGCTGAGTTGTCTCACACCATTGGGCACATGACGGGGAAAGAAAAGCACTTAAGATGATAGGTAATTTCCTAATCGCCGCACCCCATTCTCACGAGGGAAAACATACGTCAGTTATGAGCTAACCTATAATTTATTCCACGATGTCGTGGTTTTAAACGAATAAATCAACTGATTTGATCGACAGTCATCTAGATGTTCAAAGTAGGTAATGGAAGTATTTTGACAAGATCGATTTTCGACCGACGAGTTTAGGGTAACCATTTGTAAATATTCACACAAATATTATAGAACAAAGTTTAGAGGTGTTGTTTATAGAATGGTTGTTACAACAATCGAATCTACCTGAGTCAACGTGTTCAATAGAGTTTTACCTACCTCCATATATGGATCGTAGACTATGGATATTTTTGAAAAGTCTATATTATATTTCTATCTAACGGCAATATCAAATTCAATTTGAAATATGTTCTATATTCATAAAAATAAATCTGATGTAGGTACCAGAATAATGACTATCGCTATTTAATAAATAATTAAATAGATATCACATACGAGTTGGTAGGTATTATCCAATGATCGGCCATCCAAATGGAAATCAATTAATTATTTACTGAAATTCCGAACTGACGGGTTTGAAATAGCGTCAGCCGCAATAAATACGAGTGAATGAGTGAGTGGTTACAGTTACGAATTTTCACAATTTTAGAACTTTCGGTAGGTGCGAAGTGGTTAGTATATTCTTTGTTCATCCTATTACTTTTAAATAATATGCTCATAGCTTATACAGATAATAATGTGGAAAAACTCGGCGCTCCGCGCCTCAGCAGGGGGCTAGCCCCCTGCAGCCCCGGTTAGTTCTACTTCAGCCCTACTGGCTAAAATTAAAAAAACATGGAACATGCTTCTTCATATTTATGTTGTGAATGTACCTATTAATAGCGCTTATGATGACTCACTACTTCTTATCTTATATAATCACCGCGTCATGACAAAATATCGCATGGCAAAATTTCGTGACTGGATACCGTTCCCGAAAAATGTAACACTTTTTGCCAGTTAGGTCAAGGCTAAAGCATGTTCCATGCTAAAAATGAATCCATTAAAGCAATAACTCTTTTTGTAGGAATAAAGTACTTATTGGTCGTTTTTTGTCCAAATATGACTAGCCTAATAATACAAAGCAATACAGAAGATTAGAAGATATTTATATAGAATAGGTATTATAGATTATAGGTAACTGACTGTAGTGAATAATTAAGAGAAGAGGGCAACAGCTTACCAGAGCTTGGCTGCCTTGTTTCAGGGGTTTCAGCTGAAAGTACAAAGCCCAAGGGAGGGTGATGGACAATGAGACGGTCCAGATGATGAACACGGCCCAGCGGACTACACGAGAGGTGACGTGACACTTCATGGGGTAGCAGATAGCGAGGCAGCGCTCCACCGAAATTGCTACGAGGGTGTTGATTGAGGCGTTCACTGACACTCCCTGCAGGTATGGGATGGTTTTACAAACGAGCCATCCCATCGTCCAAGCTGCAAAAATGAAAAACAACTTAATAATACCTACCTATCGATCGCCGGCATTATTGATGGACGAATGAACACTTTCAATCTGAAAAGAAAAGTGGGTAATGGGGAACCGACGTGCATTTATTTCTTATTCTTTTAAATTGTAGTTCCAGCATATCAGAGAGCAATCCAAAAATGTTGATGAAAAAGGGGAGGAAAAAACGTGTGACGTCACTCGTTTCTTCTGTAAGTCATTTCCACCGAACTAATCGGATTTTTACGAATAGGGATACAGGGATTTTCAAGAGAGCTAAATCAGAGTCAGAAGTGAACATCAGCAAATGCCAAACCACGTCTAATCCCTATTGTATTGTTATGTAATATAAAGGCAACATAATTTTAATGCTACATAATATTATTGATTACCACAAGTTTACTGTAAATTCCCTTGAAATGAGGACACACAAGACAAAACAAGCAGGACAATACACACAGCAGTTGAGCGTAGATATAACCACCTGATAATTTCATTCAAATTCTATGAAGTTCATCTTGTCAAAAGTCACTGTTTCTATTATAAATATGACAGTAGAGAAGAACGAAGCTTCGTATCAAATAATTTATTCGACTTCAATGATAATTTAGGAGTGGAGTTGGTCGAATAAAATTAAAAGGAAACAACCTCCTGGGAAGGGGCCAAGGAGCTACCCCACCTTGAAGTTCCATCAGTCCCTTGCACTATGCCAGCCTCAGTTAGCCTCGAAATTAGATAGAGGTTTGGCTTCTCTCAGTTACGTGCTAGGCACTTATGCTAAGTGTCCACAGTAGTTCACAATGAAGAGTATACTGACTATACCTAAGACCTAACCCTTGAGCATAACTAACCCTTGGGTTGAATTGCATCAATTTTGTAATGTGAGGAAGGTCTTGGGATGTTTGAAGTTATACGGATACAAATAATTCGTCAGCATTTTAATAAAGTATTCTTTAAGACATTTCCATTAGGTAATCATTTTAAAAAACATCGAATCCCGAGGGAATGTGAGGGTTTGTTATATCAAATTCATTGATTTACAAGAAAGTCAAAAATGACAATTGGCGTCACTGTTATTAAACATGCAAAATTACATGTTAAAACTTTCGGTGGCCAAACCTAGGGCAATGTGGATTCTGCATCAGATGTTCACTCCCAAGTTGGATTGCAACGAATTCTCTCGCAGTTACATGGAACCTCCCAGCAAGAGCACGATCGAGCGATAAGCCCTCCCCTGCGGATGTGCTCCCTCATAATTATGAATAATAGTCGTCGACTCCACACGCTTCGTCATTGCGATACATCAATTAAGTGTTTTGATTTTCGACTGTGCCTACCACCAAAGAGAAGGTTTACGCCATCCATCACTCGCATAAACTGAGCCTCGAATTAATATAAGTTCAGAGCATGTTGGCCCGCGGACAGACTGATGGATAGGTAGCTGTCATCCTGAGCTAGATTCTGGTACCACTTATGTATGCGACGATTGCCTCACTATCCATTATCAAACTTTTCACAATTCTCAACTTTGAGTGTATACGGACCCCAGTTCAATGTGACTATGGACACTATTTTTGTGAAGTTCATCACAACACTATGAATTAATTAATTCTTTGTACCTGGGTATGGAATAATGAATTCAGAATGAATATCGGAGGTTAATAATAACATTATGAAGGTAATTCGAATGACATACCTAGTTTGTTACCCACTCACAAGAACGCGCGAATATCCATCATGAAGACGTTAGGGGTTACAAAACTTTAAAACCTGAGAATAAATTTTGTAACATTTATCTCGGGAAAGCCTTGAAAATTTTCTTCCAAGCTTCGGCTAGCCTTGGTTACAAATTATAAACATACTGACAGGGCTCCCCCCGGCTTCTGGATACCTTGTCAGTACGCTTGTTCCTGTAAGCGAATATTTCCCCATTTTCAGAAAAAATATTCCGTCTCAACTTTAGGCTATATTTAGGGTTTCATAATATTGCTGCCTAATCAAACAATATAATTCTGTCTCGTAATGCAACTATCATTATTTTCCTTATTCGAATACCGTCAGAAAAAGTTCAAACTGTGATAAATCCTGAAAAGAAAGATGTTACAAGATTTAATTTGGTCGTTAAAGAAAAACCACGCCGGGGATGAATCGTCAATGTCAATTATGAGAGGAAAGAAAACTTGAGACAAAGTTTCCCTCAGTTGTCAAATGGGTTGGGGAAGTCGTTTGTAGGATCGATAAAGTAGTCTTTTCTCGATTTCAAACTCAACGTAAATCATGTTAAACCGAATCCTCAGGTTTCTGAGGTAGATTCACTCTTCATCTTCCATTTACTTGATCATGAATTTATTTTACTAGTTACTTATAATCACCATCTAACATAAAAATAACACTGTAAACTGCATTTTTCGGGAGCGTCTCAATATGAAATTTATATATTATAGGAAGTATCTACCTAATGCTTACTTTATTAATCAATCTATAAGACATTACAGTTTGAATTTCAAGAAAAGTTTACAACCAATTTCCGGCCTTGCATGAGGGTTAGATTCAAGTATGATAAAATTGTTCCGCATCAACCATTAGGTATTATTTTGCGAAAAAGCACTACTAATTCCTAAAAAAAAAAAAAAAAAAAAAATCGAACTTATTGTAGTTGGGTAATTACAAAATGCAGGTACCGGAAGGTTATGATTCCTGATCCTTGTCTGAACGGCTGCTGAGGCACGCAAGTTTTGACCCAGTTCCTCCAGGCGTCGAATCGGGAAGAATTCTGACGGTAGGTACATGAATCACCAGTATTAGCATTTTCCACCCTTGTAACTTTACACTCCAGAACAGACCGGTAGGTATTCGTTGTATTTATTATGAAACTGTTGCAGAATGGTGTCAACCTAATCTACGGCAGTTCAAAAAAAAATAGTTTACTTTCCCATGGTTCTAGAGCTGATTCTGAATGCATACTCTTAGGTAGTTATGAGTAGGGCCATGTTCCTCGTAACTTCCATCACAGCTTGCACACTTTCAACCTCATTTCCTCATCATCATCATCATCGCAACAATGTCTATTACACCAGCGCTATGTGTAAATGATCACAGTTTATCATTTTAATTGTCATCATAAATCGAGGGTTAGCTAAACTGGGTGGAATTTATTCTGATAGAGACCGACCTGGATGGGTCGACTAACCTCAGGTCCGCGTGTAACGAAAGTTGGACACTTTTCAAACCTAGATGTCTGGGAATAAAGATTCCTGAGATTTGATATACACACTGAACATTCTGAAAGAGGAGTTGAATGAACATTGACATCGATCATCATATTCTAACGCCAGCTTTACTACGAATAGTACGACTCGATGAGTTTCATCCCTACAAACGACCAAAGTTGTAAGATAAATGTCCACCTCGCTCTCCGAAAACCTCAGCCCTATTAACGAGGGAGAAGTAGAGAAGTTGTCAGGGGCTCGAGCGAAGGGCTGAAGGGGCAAACGGATTTAGTGGAAGAGGAAGAAGCGGGATTTCGAGAAAGAAAGAGAAGGAGAATATTTGAGAGAGAAGATCTGGTTTAGTTGTGTCCTCTCTCGCCCGGGTTTGGCTTGCATTTCCCAAACTTCTCAAAGTTTGGGAAACCCACCCTCAGTTCCGACTTCAAAGTGACTGCAGAGCTCTCGACAACGTGACCCCGAAGATGTTCTACAACATCGTTGCTTGACTTGAATTTAATTTAGAACTCACCCTTTCTTGTTCTTCAGTGATACCCTGGGAATGGCATTACGCAGATTTGCTGGATATTACTTTCGTTGTCTGCCCTTAGCATAGCCATGATTTTCATAATGTAGAGGAGCCACAATAATTGACTTGCTACCTCGTGCTATTCATCCGTACAACCAAAATAGCTCCAGAGGCTCATAAGTCGTACGGTAGCCTGAAAATCACTTAGAAAATATGGATTCTTACTACCTACCTGAAGAGTAACTATTTCAACTAATAACCGGAGAGAGTCAGAGTGACCTTGTAATGAGAAAATAATTTACCTCACCTCACATTCATAGAGTGCCTAGTTCCCTCAGCACAATATCAACTCTTTGAGTCCCTTTCACTTCGTCTGCCAAATAATTGGTTAATTTTCGTACCTTCATTAATATCAGCTATGGAGGATCCTTCCACCTGTACTTTATGAGCTACATTTTACTAGGTGTACAACTCCTAGATTCTTGTTCGACACAAACATTATACGATGAAAGCCACAACCTTGGTGGAAATTGATAACATTTCTGTAAACTCTGAGGTTTTTCAATCTGAAAAATCCATCTTTGTCATTCACATCTTTCCAGGATTTTACTTTCCATACGTTTGCTATAACACGTTGGTGCTCATAGGCACTTTCCTTAGTTACCATGGACCAAAATTAATGAACATTTTTACCGAAGGGTTGAAGCTACCTATGTATTCGTGCAAGAAATTATAAAAAATTTGTGGACTCCAAAATCAGAATTCCCACTTGCTTTTTGCGTTTCAGAGCTTTCTGAACAATTTTCGTTCCGTGCTGTATGTCTGTGTATATGTATGAATGTCTGTCGGTGTCAAGAGTCAATTCCTTGTCCCAGGCAAAACTATATGAAGTTATGGTCCGAATTTGATGAAATTTTCTGGGATTGTTCGGGTTAGAACCGTGACGGTCCCCTATAAATTTCATTGCCATAGGAACACTAGTAGCGTGAGCGCATGCGCAAACGTGAATTACCTGTAATCCCGGTATCTCAGTTCCTAATTGACCTATTTCGCTCGAATTCGGAGGGTAGTTGAGAGCTAACTCAAAGAAAATGACCTATGGATTTCGTCACGATTGGATCAGTAATAGCTACTGCGCAAGCGCAAACTTTAAATTTCTTGTAATAGGAGTATCTCCGGAGCGATTCTATCAATTTCGCTGAAATATTCTCTAAGTAATTTATCCAAAAATGTTGTCAATCTCACAAAGATTTGCTGAACAACCCAACCGTTCCGTTATGTACCCTATCTGGATGACATATTTATCATGCCCTCTAAGAAGGGTCTTGATGTAGAGGTGTATCCTTGCAGCAGCCTTGAGTGCAGTGACAATAATACTTGAAATAGTCTAGAAGGGGAAACCCCAAAAATATGCCCCCTGAGAAGCATTGAGGGAATAGTGGCATATATGATACCGAACAGTTGGGAAAAAGTGTGGAGTGTTGCACACAAATCAATAATTATTATTGATTTTTACAACGAACAAGAGGAAAGGAAAATGCATTTATTCCCATGGGAATATCTAGAGTTACGGTATAAGTAGGAAAACTATACACACAAAAAATACAATATTATTATTATGTGTACCGGGGCTTTTCTGCAAAAGTGGCATGACTCGAACTGTCACGTGTGATGATATGGATGTAGGCTTGCTGACAGCGGACTGTTTTTACTATGAGGATTAACCTTTTCTTCCCTAACCTCTCATATTTATAATGTTCGCGTAAAACATACCTATCGATTGAGAATTTAAATCTTAGAAATTTAACTTTTTTCAATTGTTGATTGGTGAGAAAAGTAACTAGTGCGATGCTTCGGAATGAATTATTCTTTCATAAGTCCCAAGAAGGTGCGGTGGAAAAATCACGCCGAAGAAAAAAAAGATGAAGTGGAAAGTGGAGAATGAAAAGAAGGAAAAAACCGTCAGAAAACTCGCCATCTCTGGGCAAGATATTTTCACCATCTGTCTACATTAGGTTCTTATGAAGGGCACCCCTCGAAATGAGATGAGGAGGAGCACTTAGCCGATGCATCAAGGTCTACCTCAGAAATAATGGTGATCAAATCACAGGAGCGTTTCCGCCTGCCTGCGTCTCGCATCCCTCGGGCTAGATGGGAAAATTTGCCAGGTAAATGGTAATCAGTCGGGGTGGAATTGGAACGCGCAGGTCTATCACGTGAGAAGATGAGCGCTAAGGCTGCTTGTATTCAGAAAAAACCTACCTTGAGTCATTATTCGATGGAATTTACGGCAAATCCTGAAAATTCTAAGTAGGTAGGTAGTCTTGAAACTCCATAACAACAACAACAACAACAACAACAACAAAACTTCTGCCAAGAGGATGTGGCACATGATTTGCGCAAAATGTGGTTTTTAGCGAATTTCCGAAGAAAATGAAGCTACTTATTGCAATGGCTTGAAAATTTAATAATGACAATTTTTGAAAAATTTCCTAATTTATATTTTATACATATATGTATTTATATGGTATGCATATGTTATTCCAGACGATATCTGACCCTGGAATCTACCTAAAAAACAAAACAAAAATCAAAATGTCAATAATAACAGAAGGAAAGCTGAGTTCGTTGAACAGAATTTTTGGACTACTCCAAATGGTCATATTTTGAAAATAAAGGGTCAAAAAACGTATTTTTTTTTAAGTTTTTGGTGTAAATTACCGTATCAAACATGGGAGCATAAATATGATACACTCGGAAAGCGTGAAATTTCGAATACGAATCACCAACAAAACTGGTCAAAATCATTCTTTAAAAATTTGCTCATAAACTCATGCTGCATGAATGGAACTTTTTGTTGTAGGACCTATCAATTAATATTTTAGATTCGGATCCTAAGTAGAATTTCACAAAAAAACGTACCTTCTTTCATAGTTTTTTTTAATCGAAAAAACGTGAGTAGAATGAGTGGAAGTTTTGCAAAAACGTGAATAAAAAAAAGTTCCATTCATGCAACATGAGTTGATGAGCGAATTTTCAAAGAAAATTTTTACCCGATTTGGCGAGTGACGCTTGTAGGAAATCTCACGCTGATTCCGAATATAATTATATGCCATAATGTTCCTATGTTTAAGATGGTGATTCATAGGCACCAAACACCTCAAAAAACACTTCTTTTTTTTTTAGCGATTTTTGATTCTAAATAATATAAAATAATTAAATAACTAAGTTAAATTTCAGGAATCGTTTTAGAATGGTTTAAAACGGATTTCTATGAAGAAAGTTTTCAAAAACTTGCATTACTAAAATTTTGAAGCCATTGCAATAGCATTCTTATAATGAACAGCGTTTCTACATAGGCACAATAAAACGATAGTATGAGGTCAAAACCATCGAATTATACTACTATAATTCGATACTATAATTATGGAAGTATAATTCGATGATCAAAACGAGCGAATATATTGCGGATGTAGGTAAGTACTCAAATAAGGTACCTACCTGTTATTGCAAACCAAGACCAAAAATACTTTATCTGTGCTTTTGGACTTGTAAAGACCAACGCAATTTTTCTGTGTTGAAGATGGGCATGCGACATCGATATATATGCAATAATAAAGTTTCATCTCCATCAGAAGAGCCCTCATTATTAAAAATCCCTGATGTCTTTGAGCGTTGTGGGGTGAATGTTTTCTCAAGCCCACCCAATTTGCGTTCAGAAGGGTACATTTTTGATCACCAGATGGATAGGATAGCCCTATTTATTCCCACAAAATATACAGTCTTTCAAAGTCTTTGAATGATGGAAGGGAAAAAAATCTTCTAATTGGGATCAACCAGAGGCCCTGGCGTGGGATGAATATTTCAAACCTCGGAGCGCCCTCTCGATTTACATTTCGCCATCCTCCTCTTCAGTATTGGGAATAAGGATCGCTATTAAAAAGAGGTAGAGAAGAAGAAGGAGAAGAAGAAGATGGTGGAGGCGAGTTTAGTAGAGGGGGTGCTTTGAATGCCATTCATACTATAAGAATTCCTAACCTCGGCAGAAGTCTTCGCCGCCTCCATTTTTTTCCTATCAATTCCATATCCAAGGGTGAAAAGGAACGGCCGAGGAAGAAAAGCAGGGGAGGATCGGCCAGGATGAACAATCTGCAGCCCCGGGATTTGATTTTGAGGATTCCAAAAGGTTTTTCTCTAGTCGAGACGATTGGAGGAGGGTTAAATCATTCCTTCTCCCGTTCTTCCACATTCTTCACCCCGTCTTATTGAACATAATTAGTTTGGATTCCTATCAAATTCCACTGAACAATAATAATCAATTCATTTTCTGGTTGTGTTCAGTATTAAACCAACGTTTCGCTTGAATTTCCCGAACAATTCAAGGGCCTAATGCAATGGTCCAGAGAACACATTAAATGTTAAATGGTTGAAGAACCATGAAAATCTGTTTCAGGTCAAACGGACTGTATACGAGTTCAATCTTTAATTTTCCAAACCCAACCTTACTAAGTACTAGAAATAATTATTGCTCTCGATCGATAGGACCAATACGAGCCTTTGCCAAGCCCATTGAACTCATATCATTAATTGACTGAACAATGAGTATGACGTCACATGAACTTTATTCATTTTACTGTTCATTCTCATGAACATTTAAGAAAGCATTGGAATGTCGAGCGTGACAAAATTAATGGTCACCAGGGACATTTTATATTTCTTTCCAGAAGAATATTCGAGAGAGAACAGTATAATAGAGATACCGTTTTAAGTCGTCATGCGTGATGGAGCAATTTATTTCATTCCTGTGCAAAAAAAAAAAAGGTTCATCCTCACCAGGAAATTCACTAATGAAATTCAATTTTCAGCATTCCAGCATAACCTGTTTATCCTCATTCCCAGCCTCGCAATGATTTTATTCTTCAGCCTCTGCCCACATTTAATTTTCCACTATTTAGGCGCTCTGAAAAGATTTTCAGCTAGAAAGAGGGAAAGAGATGAGGAAGGAGAACGGAAAATGAGATAAAAGGGAGAGTTTTTATGAAAAAGAAGCGCGGAAGGAGCGAACTGGAGGGTAAAGAGTGGTTATTAATTCCGCGGATGTAGACAACTCAAGGCTAAACTAGTTTGTAGGAAGAGTACGCATTTTTTCCACAAAAACACAACTAACTTACTATTACTTGAATTACAACAGGGGATGAACTGAATGATAAACCTACATTGGTCCCTTGGGTAGGGTTGCAAAACATTCTATATTTACATTATTCCACTACATTTTTGAGTCAAAATACTGTAACGGTCCGAGTCAAATTCTAAATTTTCCAAACAGATTCAGAATTTCCATTCCAAATTCAGATTTTTTCTAAAATGTTATACCTAGCAATGAATACCTACTTATTTTCAGAAACTCCGAATTTGAAATAGGAAATTCTGAATTAAGTTTGAAATATTCAGAATTTGATTTAGAAGATCCTGAATTTGGTTCGCAAAATTCTGAATTTGACTCTACACATTTCATTACTATTATGACTGCACAATAAATTATTTTCCGTCGCTAATGTCGCAGGCTCGGCCATGGATCAGTCGACGTTCTATGTGGTAGAATTTTCAATAGGTTACCATGATGTAAAATAAATGCAATAATAGTAATTATTAAATTTTAACAATTTTGCTTCGTATTTGAGTTTTCTCTTTTGCATAGGAATGATTACTTTAACGATTTTACATGATTATAAGGATTCTTTCAGTAAACAAAAATAACTATGTAAATTATAATAAACACGTTTCACATAATCCAGATGAATATAGGTAATCAGGTACGCATCCTAACACCCATGACTACAACTAATCCCCCTTGTACACCGATTGCGATTCGCAAGCGTATAGGTCCTTCAGGTATGACTGTACATCCTCTTTGTATGCCCTATTGATGGAGAAAGAGGGGCCAAGTCTTCCGCATGTCTTACTTTTCCCATATCGAACTACAGTTCTATCTTCTAACCACCCCAGGTGGTGATGAGGATAACTTAGAGATTAACCATGGATATTTCCTAGTGAAAAAGTCGTTTAAAGAGTTGTATGACCATCATTTACAGGCATTTATGGTTATTCTGGTGTTAGTAACTCTTGGAAATCATTGTTTTTAGGCGCCGATAAACGAACGACACACATAAATTAGTCTTGGCAAGAATACCTCCTACGATACACTGTAGTTCCTGATAACATGCGCACGAAAGAGTTGTATACCATGATAATATAGTGGACAGGGAAAAAATACGTAAAACAATAAATTTTGAGAGGGAAAGAGGGGGGTTGATTATTTTTTCGTGGTTAATTTTGTGGTAAATTATAAAGGTTCATTATGCAAATAATAAACCAACTGGTTCTTCTGGTACTTCTTAAAATAAATCTCTTAGGTTGGGAAGATCAAAAATGTGATTGATGAATAACTAAATTAAGTTGGTGGGACTCTGTAAATACCCACATTGGTAGAAAATACAAAAACTATTATTGTTTATTAACTAATAAAACTATAGGTACCTACCTAACACTTCAGATTCAATTGTTTTTTTAATTTTCAGAATTTGGCCTGGTCTCTAAATAGGTACCTACTGTGGGCCAGTTCAATAGCTTCCTAGCAATAAATATCTTTGTCAAACATCAATTTTCATCAGGATTTTGCTAGGAAGAAGAAATGCGGAGGGGGTGATCGATCATTTGGGGATTCACTTATAAATTGATACTGCCTGAGAGGTTTCTATGATCAGTTCACGAAAACACTTCGGACACAACCCTACGAAATAGTCAAATTCGTCACGTGTGAAACGTGTGAGTAGAAGGGAGAAAATATCACAAATCATTTCGATTGAATTGATGCTCCATCGATATGAGCCCTATCAAACTGTGGTGATATGGAGAACGTATGCGATACGTTCACGGGGGTTTCAGAGGCATGCGAACTGTTGGACGGGACGCGCCAGCACCGAGCGCCCACCAGGGAGAAAAGCGGCAAATTAGATACCACCAGTCGAGACCCGAAGTGAGGGAAAACTCCGGGAAAACCCTCATCTCGATTTGAATAACAACGGGGGCCCTCACGCGTCCCGCTGGATGGGGACATGCTGCCACTGTAATGACTGGACAATAAAATAAGTTTGTCGTACTCCTCCTCCTCCTTTTCATCCTTCTCTCCTTTCCCCATGTTTCACACATTCATGCAAAGTTGTTCAACTGCGGTAGGAACATCATAATGGAGTTTTTACTGGTGAGTTGTAATTGAGGGACCAGTGAATTCTATAAGTCGTTCGAAATATTTATTATATTCTTTCCTAACTAACTTTGAAGTTTTCAAAACCAAATTAATTGTTACAGGAGAGACAGTCGACAGAAAATTAATTGAATTTTCCAACTCAATTCCGTTGAATTCCCCACTGAAGTCTTAACAATTTGATACACACCAATTGGCAAATCGGATCAGGTAACGTAAGGGGAATTCAAAACAACGTTTCCTGATGATTCGTGGATTTTTTTCGGAACCTATCGGATCTATTTTGATTATTTTTTTTCTCATTATTTCAAATAACCAGAAGTTTCAGGATGGACAGAAGCTGCTATATCGATCCGACAGAGCTGAAATCGATAGAGGATCATACCAACCGGCACAATCCCTGAAGATTTCATCTAAAACAAATTATAACAGTGGAAGTTATACGTATTGTATCGAAGGGTCTGAAATATAGGTACTTACCCATTTTAATGCGAGTGAAAATTTCGATTCTGAAGGAAAGAAAATTATCACAGTGACATATTGAAGGTGGAAACAAAGCAAGGTAGACTCGGAAGCAAAAGCCCTCCACAGGGACAAGACATTCCTCAAGACGGACTAAATGGGATTTTTCCATCCAGTAACTGTTCACGGCAAAAAGTATACCTTTCGGGGGCTCAAAAGGTCGAAAAAAGGTTCCAAGGCCTATTTTTTAAGGGTAGTTGGGAACAAGATCTCATAGTGGTGTCCTGTGAATTCCACTCTCCCACGTCAACCTTTCTCTTCCTTTATCTGATCATTTCCAGCCAAAACGGTTAAGTTCCTGAAATCGACTCGCGAGAGACGGCGAATCTAAAATAGGAGGAATCCAAATCGGAAAAGAAAAATCTCACTAAGAAGACTTTCAACTGAACGAATGCCGGGAAAACGGTAAAGTGATCAGGCGAAGTAAGCAATCATGGCCTTTTGTAGACTTTGCTCATCTCGCATGCATCGGCGGCGGACGAGCTAAATGCTTCTCCTTTGTCCCTTTCAACCGCTGATACAGATTTATTCTTCTTCACCCTTCTTATTCTCCTCCGCTTTTTCTTTTACTTCAGGATTAACCAATCTATTCTCTCTTCCCTGCGATAAAGTCGGCTTTAGGAGATGTTTTCAGGGTCTTAATCAAAGTGAATGAACAGAAAATTAAGATGGAACGGGTTTCTAAAGAGCAACGGAATCACCATTTCACTCAAATTAGTGCGTTGCTAATGTATTGTTGCTTAACCTAAATTTAGGTACAAATTCTCAGAACATTCTCCGAAATTTCGAGTTCCGAACCTAATGAGGTGGTTTTGGACAACTTCTGCATTGATAGACTTTTATGGGACTATAACTTATTAGTTATAGTCATCAGTTGGTTTCTACTGCGCACATCGACATACGTCATACGTCACGAAACTGTGATGTGATCCTTGAATAGGAGTGGATAACTTTAACTAGGGCATTAGTCTTACAGAACCTCAACCTTTATGGATGTAAAGCCGTTACATAACACTAGTTTAATAAACTATTCCGGGTAAAAACTTTGTGATGCTCTCACAGAATATCCCCCCCCCCCTCCCAAACATGAACATGAATTTTGAACACAATATACCTATTACGAAGTGGGTGAATCAGCTAATTGTTGAAAATGTATTCAATAACATTCTCTCTGTATTCGGAGATAAATTCTGGTTAAACATCCTTAAAATTAATATTATTTAATACGTACTTTTCAATTCAAGTCACTTAAATTATGTTTTACTGTATTCAAATTAAAGATAAATATCGTCGCTTAAGAAGCAACACGCCCTATGAACCAAATCCAAATTTTTCAGGAGGAAAAAACTTAATTCGGTTTTTGATCACCTGTCCCTTTGTTTCCCGTTATTCAGTCACTTCTTGCCTTCCGGTTGTCGTCAATACTGAAAAATAGTATTAATGAAAGAAAATAGAAAATTTTGGTTGATGCGGGGTGTTGTCCTAATAGGTAATTGAGGTATTGAGGTCGATGGGGGTGTTATGTTTTTCGAGTATTTCTCGATTTTGTAGTCTAGTTGAAGCAATTTTGAGCTAACCAGTGGCTGCAACGTGAGAAGTCAAATAAGAATCAGTCAAAACCTAATTTTCATGAAAATGGTCGACAGGGCGTGTTGCTTCTTGAGCGACGATATTTATGTCTCATTCCTTATGTTTTAAATTTAGAAGAATTTCAATCCATCTGTAAATTACCAACCTATTCAAAGTCCATAATTTGTCACAATAGATCAACTGCGGTGTATAGTCTAAGTGACTCCCAAGTGGGTCCCAAAATAATTGACTTTGAACACCCTAAGAAGGTAGCCAAAAATTTGAGAGAAGTCAATATGCTATTTCGATAAGGTAGGTACATAAAGGCAACAACACATCAAAGTAGGATGGATTCATACTCGATGGATGGCTCAATGAATTGAGTTCTATTGAGGTTCTATTCACTGAAGGTTACGTTGCTTTGCTCATGAACAGGTTGTTTTCTTGGATTTTGTAGATTGGTTCGAGGGTCAGATATCGTGAGGAGTGACACATACATACATACATACAAATATACATATAAAACATGTTAAAATCCAGGAATCGGTTTAGAATGGTCTGAAACGGATTTTCATGGAGAAAGGTTTTGAAATTTCGCATTATAAAAATTTTGAAGCCATTGCAATAATTCGCTAAAATCCACTGTTATCTTCCTAATTCTCAAAAGTCCTCCTCACAAAACTTTTCTTCTTCCTTACGAAATGTCGTTCTTACCGGTAGTTACGTTCTGGACGAGGGTGAAGGGCAGACAAATGACGTTGACCAACAAGTCTGCACAGGCCAAATTCACTATGAAAAGGTTGGTGGGAGAGCGCATGCGTGGACTCCTGTAGACGACGGAAACGACGAAACAGTTTCCAGTGACTCCGATGAGGAAGACGGACGTGTAGGCGACGCAGAAGAAGACCGTGACGGGGAACGAGTAGCGGAACTCAGAGCCGAGGGCGTCAGTCAGGTTGCCCGAGTAGCTCTCGTTGATGAAATCAAAGCTCCTGCAACAAATCAAAACAAATGTTGGGTTTGTTCCAACAAACTTTTTGGAGCTACCCTCAGAGTTACCCCAGAGTTTGTAAGAGGTTACGGCCCTTTAAATCTTGTTGGAACGTGTTTGGTAGCTTGAAAACGCGATCGTCGATCCTATAGGTACTACTTAGTTGATATTCTGACAGAAATCTATCATCGGAAATGATGAAATGTGAATTGAGCAATGGATTTTATAGGTCACCTTCGTCCTCTTCAACTCCTTTATAATTTATTTCATTATCCACTACGGGTTTCGGTGATCATTTTCCCTGTCAAATTTCCCGAACTTTTTTCCAACGTTTGAACTGAAAGATCTAGAGTTAAATAAGGAACCAGAATTCATGAAATGGATCAATGAAATCAGTAAAGGACCTGATCAAAAGGTCTCACCCCGTCACATGCATTTTGAAAGTCAGAAAAACAATTCCACGCATTCTGGAAAAGGGGGAGAAGAAATCAACATACAGTTTTTGACCTTGGATAAAGTAGACAAAAAACAAAGCAGGAGGTTACGCGACACAATACGGGATACCTACCTGTGGAAATGAAATGTTTACATAGTAATTATGCGTGGATTCCAAAGCCCCTGCTCAGAACCTGAGAAAAAGGAGCACTCTAGCTTGATTTCGATATTATGGAGATCGACCTAGATGAACAAGTATGTCGGACCGAATGGGAATGGGGTCCACAGAAAAACAACGCCGAGTTTTCGTGAAATGTATTCCCATCATCAGGGCTGGAAGGTAAGCCTGGAGTGTGACCATCACACCACTGTCAACATCCATGAAGAACAAGAGGACTGGTAAGTACGTATCCCTAGTAAAAGTGAAAATAAAATTAAAATATTGCAGAGCCTTGACGATGTGAATAGATTTCACGAAAGCTCGGCGAAGAATGTTGTTTTTGTGTGGACCCCATTCCTAATCAGATCCCCCCATCCATTAGATTGTTGGAACGCGATTATATTATGAGCTCTGGCGATCTCCAAGCTCGTCCTGGGCTCCTTCTATGAGTTTGAAGGAACAGCCCTATTTGAAGCAAGAATCAGGACCAATGGAGTGGTGAACAAAAAAGAGGGGAAAATCTTCAAATTATTTATTACACAAAGATTAGTTGTTTTCCCGTATAATATATAATCCTCATGTTATGTAGTACGTCACCGTTCATCTATTCCTAGGTAACAAAACACATTTTGATTTTTTATTTTGATTTTCACTACTCCCATACATAATTTGCTGATTAACGCACTTTGGTCCCTAATGGACATTTTGTTGACAAATAATAACGATGCTCTCTTTTCTTGTCACACAATTTGATCCGATCTTGTTCCTATACCTAACCTTAAATAACAGAGCAACATCATGGGCAAACAAGAAAATTCACGTTTCTTACCACTGGAACCGCCAAAAACTTTGTTATATTTAAACAAAATGAAACTTGTCAAATCATGTTTCTAAAGTTTAGTGTTTTCACTATCGTGTTACTGACTACTGTTGAAAGTTTAATTACAACATAAAGCAGAATCGCTATAATTTTCTCACCCTTTGATTAATTTCCAAAATCAAATCAAATCAATTTCCAAATTGATCCAAATTCAAAATTACCGCACGGTAGGTAGGTACTACAGGGCGATGACAATTTTAATTGGATCGTCTATGCCCTTGAGGGGGGCTCAAAAAATTCTCATGGTGCTGGGGGGGCATGGCCGAGGAAAGGTTAAGAACCACTGACCTAGACCCTGAAGGTATTTTATGCCATCCCTCGTAATAGGTTTTGGCGATAACATAAATATACAAAACAGCCTAAACATGAACGAATTCGGTCAATGAGATGGTGTAGGCATTAGAAAGAAATTTATGGAGGATTTCTTTCGAGTGGTGTAGGTACAACAAACCCCCTACTGAATCACCTGACTGAGCACTTTTCCCGATTGGTTGGGCTTCTAGAAGGGAAGCCGTCCCGCTTCAAATATTAGCGGGAGGGAATGCAAGCCGAATAAAAAGGCGGGGATAACGAGAATCGGAGAAGCTCCTTCTCAAGCAAACAACTTCCGTCCATAGCTTTGCGAGGGTCTTATGCTGAGTTGGGCTGAGAAAATTGAAAGGAACAATCTTCGAGACAAACCGCCAGATGAGGATCCCTCGTAAGGTGGAGACTTGTATGCTCAAGAGTTGGTGAGAAGATCATGAAATGCTGATTATTTTCTGGACTGCTTTCTGGATCTGCCGTGCAAGATAATAATACCATCACCCTCATAAGAGTACCTGATTTGTATCATTAGTGGGTATACAATTGTATACTCTTAGAAGAAAGGGGGAATATAATTCAGTTTTTCCCATTTTGTCAGCCAATTTTTGGCCGATTTTTAAGTGGTTTGTGGCATTTTTCTTGTCATTCAATTCTCAAGGTTGTCCTGCTTTCTATGATTTTAAGGTCCTAATTTTGAATTTTTCAAGTTATTTCAAAAAACGCAAATTGGCTTAATATTAAGAAAATATTAATTGAAAAAATGAAAGTATCTTTGAGCCCACACAAAAAGTGGGAGCACTGCTTATTTGCACTTCCTCTTCTATTCCTTCACTCTTCTGCGAACTTCCGTCGATATTCCCTTTCATCACTTACGACCAGATCCGCAAGATGATTCTCATCAACGGCGAAGGGAGATGGAACTGTTATCCCGATAAGAGTTGATGGTGGGAAGCCTGATTGAAACCTCCAGCTTCCCAGGCTTTGAAAGAGGAAATTCTGAGGGACGTGAGGTTTTCGAATTAAAAGCAAAACAATATCAGCTACCTCCTTTTCTTCTTCACCTCCCAGGTTCCTCCGGCGGCCTCATTTTCGGCGTAACATTTTTCAGGACTTATTCTTTCTCCCACCTCAGACTTTGTAACAGCCCAGGAGTAATTAAAATGGAGCTTGAATCAGAATATTATTCTCTTTCGGAATGAAAAACTAGAGTCTAGGCAAAAATCCCAACGGAACTCCTCAGTGTCGGCGTATTCCTAAAGGTTATATACAAAAGAACCTTTCCTTTTCTGATTTGGTTCAACATGCTTCTTGTTGATTCTTACTTGAAAAATAATGATGAGTTCTGGAGAGTGAGCGAAGAAATCTTTGGGGTGACCTCCCATGGAAATAAGGAATTATTGATAGACGTAACACAACATGATTGATGAAAAGTAAGCAATAACAGCAAATGTATCCAAAGATTGGTGGGCAGCATACAACGACGAGTACAACAGCAACGAGTCCCGGAGTTATGTCTAAGACAGAAAATTTCAAGTTTGCGCATGAGCAGTAGCTATCACTGATCCAAATTGGTCATTGCACAAATACCCCTCGAGTTCAAGCAAAATCGGTCCATTAGAAACTCAGATACCGTTGTTTCAGGAAATTCACGTTCGCGCACACGCCACCATTTGTCCGACGGCAACAAAATTCACATGGTACCGTCTAGGGCCAATCCAAGAATAATCCCTGGAAATTGTAATGACATTCTCATGGAAACGTTTTGGTGTTACTATTGTAGAAACTTGAAGGAAATATGACCATTTGGAAGAGAGAACCTGTAGTTTTAGACAATTCACTAGGTCGTGGCCTAACGGCGATGCTATCGATAGAGGACTGTCTAGTCTCTAACCTGCACTGTCCCTGATAAGTTATTCGAAATGGACCATTATTTCGTATATTTTTCCCTGGGACAAGGAATTACTGACCACAGACAGTCAGACAGACCTCCTTTTCTGTCATCCCTTCGGTAGTTCAAGCAAACTGAATACATTGAGCAAACCTCACCGAACTACGGACAGTCACAAACAGAGATAGCCACAGCGTTGAGGAATACAGGATCTGTTGATCATTGTGAAAACCCATTACTATAATAAAATATAGTAGAAGACTAGTTTTCCATCCTCAAGTAAATGTATCCTATAAGTATATCTGCTTTATGGTTAGGTAATAATTTGACGTTGTACTTCATACCATTTTTAGGTTTGTACAATAAAAACTATGATTGGTCGATTGATTGACCTAAATCTATAGGCAGAATAATCTAATGGTCAATCCTGTCGTTCAATTCGACTTAAAGAAGTAAAACGCTCCGCTCCAATGAGGGAGTTTGAGGATTGGATGATGAACTCACGTAGATAATTAATAAGACAAGCCTTTCAAAAGTCTTCAAAGTTGCTTTCGATCAAGTGAGCCCAAAAGAAAGGCCCGTCTTTGTGGCCGCGCCGACCTCCACTTCGTCCTAAATAAGAAAAACCTCTTTGCTTCTATACTCCCTGCAGAAATTGGAACTAGTTCCCCGGGTAGAGCAAGATTAAACTCGACTTCAATCAACACTGATAAACTTTCTGGTTACTCTCTGTATTGATCAGTAGTGTATAGCTTCCGCTAATCCACGTTTATATTCTTCCGTAAAATCTGGGGAAATTATAAACATAGAGAAATCATTGAAAGGGACGTAATTTCGATACATTGTACTCACACAAAAATCGACAATCTTATGTATGTATTACAAAGAACAATCACACTACTTGGGGCACTCACACTGATGAGGTAGGTATTAAAGAAAATAACTAAGAAAATGCCGGTTTTTGTGGACGAACGCTCTTGGTAGTAGTACCCTTACAAAACCTATCAAAGGATTATGCAGAACCAACATTGGAGCTTCTGGGTCTTGGCTGTTCTATTTTTCCAGACGCTACTTCCCAGCCGTCTTTCATTTACCCTATTAACATAAATAAAGATTTACATCAGAGTCCAAAAAGTGATAATAAAGTCGTGAGAAGAGCCGGAGAGGATGGAACATTGTAGATGAAATCTGTGAAACGAACGTCGGAGAGGCATTCTGCAGATCATGTCCTTTTAGGTTTACGCGTGGATTTTCCACACTCCTCCGAGGAGCCACTTTCCCTGATCAATGGCCCCTCCAATCCAAAATTATAAGTTGAATGAATCGATTTTGAATGTCGTCAGTAGATAAGATGGTCGACTTCGCGTTCAAAGTGTCAAGGTAGAGAGGGGGTGAAATCTGATGGTAGGTACGTAATAATTTCCCCCTCCCCTTGCTGCATGGAAGGTAGGTTACGGTACGTTATTGTCAACCTGGTCTAGCTGTTGTGTAATAATTGGCCAGACGGTGACAGCTCTTGTATGGACTCACCATCCCAGGAGCAGCCATAGAATCGGCCGCAAAAAGAACATAGTGGGAACTGGATCACGAGCGACCCAGGCGCTACCTGCGTTGAGAGCTCGGACGTACCGTCACAAAATGAAGACCCGGAATCTCCAATATAGGTTCCGTCTTGATCATTATTTGGTAGGTTCTGTAAGAGTACTAGTACAAAGAGCGCTCGCCCACAAAAACAGACCTATTAACTATCACCATTGACAAACAATGTACTCATTAACAAACAAGTTCTTGAGTGTCACCAATATTCATGTTGACCCAAATGTCCAAAAATATTATCGTACAACATTCATATTGACGGCCAATTGTGTTGTGTTCTTTGAACACGGGGAAGCTATGTGCCACCGACATATGACAGATTTCTTCGTGTTCGGTACAAAGTCAGTGTCGCCATATTCATGTTTTATTACATGATCTTTACTATGAATATTGTCATGTGAGTCTGTCTCTTTGTCTCTATATGACTCAACTCCACATGAACGCCATCGCCGATGTTGATGAAGTTTTTCGCAAAATGACGGTCAAGTTCCTGGCAAGGCTACACTCTTATGTCGTACAACCACTTCCTGAAGTCGACCATCCTATCGACTGACGTTAATTTTACCTAATAATTACGTTGGTAAGTAGGTAATGAATGGTCTTGCAATTTCACCACTTATCGAACTGAGTATAGGAGTTTGAGACGATTTCAACTTATACCAGAACCATTTCTGTGAGTTGAGCCGTTCTAATTTCATTCATCGGAAAAGATCATTGAAATTTAAAAGCGGCTTTTAAGCGGCATTGTTCTTAACAAGAACAATGATTTCCCAGTTGATAGTCAGGTACATCGGTTGATGGTTACGATCATGTGTTCGCATTGTTGGAGTTGGAAATTGATAAGAAACGGCCAAGCTTTGGTTGACTAATATTCATAGGTACCCTGCGGGGCCCTTTAATGAGGTTAAAAGGAAATTAGATCACCTGGATGAGCGTTAAAGCTGTCTTCTCTTTTGTGCATCGTATGTACTACAATGAAATTTGGTTACAGGATCAACATTCTTCTAAACTGTTTTTCTTTTTCTTCTTTCTGTGAGCTTTCTTTGTGCGTTTACTATATAAACATGTTCTTTCTTGGATGATGACATTTGGACCCGTTAGTTATTTCAATAATTTTGTGTTTTCTCCTCCTAGTACCTAGGTAGATACTCATTTTCAATGTTCTTTCTTTCCATTTCAGAAATAACGGTCTTCGGTCACCTTATTTATCACCTACGAAGATTCACGTCAAACTCCACTAGGTGGTAAGAAATCCGAGTCAGAGAGGGTAGAAAATTGGAGATGAAATCTGAGGAACTTGGCTGGAGGGGCTAAGAAAATCTGCTGATGGTGTCTGCAAGTTGTAGGCAGGGACAGGTAGTTTGTTGCCCTTTCAGCCCACGCGCTTTTCACTTTTACACGGCTGACCCTCTGAAGGGACCACACTCTCCCCGACCCTTAATATCCCGCCCTCGCAAAACTCCATCGCCCCTTCGTGACCCCCTTTCCGCGCTCTACTCTTCATAAACAATGTATGGCGACCGTTATTAATTTAACACCTGTGCGCTTAGCATTCAGTTGTGCACCGCCCACTTTCAATGGGCCGGCAAGGGTGGTCCACTGAGAGACCCATGAAAACTTCCAACAAAGAGATCGTTGTTGAGCCCATTCGTATTCAAACTACCAGGTTGAATCCTGATGATGATAAGCCTACGCCTGTGGTCATTTGAAAGTCTGCCCAAGCAACTCTCCACTTTGAGGGTGAATTATTGAGAAGGGCTTTTGTACTAAATTGGAGTGTGAAATCATCAATAAAATGTTTGCATACGTAACAAGCTTCGGTATGTCTGCTTTGTTTGCGAGTCTTATTTTTTGAGATGTTACATACCTACTTATTCTTGATTCATACTTCAGGTGATTGCAGGTAGCTTCGGTGTTGGCCATCAACTAATATTCATCATCTCAGCGAAATGTCTAGTCAAATTTGTTCTGTCATTAAGTGCAACTTATAATCAGTTCATTTTATATTCTTGAATTCAAACTAACATTCATTACTGGAGAGAAAAAAATACACTCCCACACATAGTTTAGGGTATCTCAAAACGTATAGGTATAAAGTTTGAAGACAAACGTCTGATTAATAATTGTATCTAACAGTAAATAGATGTTTAATTGGACCTCATTCCTATCAGCGAAAACATGAGAAACTAAGGGATAGCAAAATATAGTAACTGCAAAATAACTGCACCCACGAGCAAAACCTGACTTGACCGTAAGCTCGAGCTGAGTAGAACAGTAGCAGAATAAACGCTCATCACTCTATCATCACTAAGTGAAAAACGCTGCAAATTGTTACACAACTATTTATTATTT
>JAEMON010000008.1:18256549-18271097 GCA_030264115.1 Lygus lineolaris | reverse complement strand
TCCAAAGGTTCATTATTGAAAATAATAAACCAAAATTACGTTAAGCACACACATACAGAAAACACCCCTCCTAGACTCCCCAGTACTCCTCAAGACCCGAAGTAGACTCTCGAAGATTCTTCCTCGGGGTGTGATTAATAAATATTTCAAATAACTTCTCCCCATATTTTTAGGTGAATATCAAATCCAAAATCAACGATTCGGAAAAAATGTTGAATTTTGACACTAGATAAGTACCAAAGTTTGTTTTGGTTTATTATTTTTCCAAAAGGAATTTTAATATTGAGCATTGAGCAAGTAAACGAGCGTGAAATGATTGTCTCGCCCTCTCAGAATTTGATTTTTTACATTCCAAGATATGTATAGGTAACTATTTACGTAAAACCAAAAAAATCGAATTCTCGATAATCCGTTAATCCGCCATTCCGCGCCGTTTTTCATGTATCTTTGATGAATTTGATCAATCCATGGATTCATAATGGTAATTAATTTTAGCGTATACAGCTAATCCGGTATATTTTTCACGACCATAATGGGGAATTCCGGTGCGTCGGAATTTTGCATTTTCGACTTCAAATTCGGCACCTTGAAAACCCCATAGTTCCCATTTTCAACTCAAAATGTTTGTAAGGTGAGATACACCGAAAAAACGCTGTGAAACGGGTGAGAAGATCACGCGTGACGTCGCGGGATGGGTGACGTCATCTGTTTCTTTTTTAACGGCACTCACTTCCGATCGTAGGATACCCCTTATTATAGCAACTTTTTGGGAAGCTCTCACTGAAATCTTTCAGTGTAACGAATGAAATGGAACAGCCGGAATTGCCCATTATTATGATTCTTACAAGGAACGCTAGTTTCTGGAACTGATTCGGTCTAGTTGAGTCGTACATATTAACGGTAAACTTACTCTAAACGAAATAGGTACCTCGTGAACGTGCAATTGCACTTAGTAGCAAACTGTACGGATATGATCAATAAGGTTGAAAGAATAGAATCCCTGGGTTCATCACGATGATACAATTGGAATTCAGTTCATATTGGCACGACCTACGAGTATAAGATGCTTTAGACTGACAGGTGGAAGATAAGCTGGATTGAAGTCTCTGGAATTGATGTTTGAAAGGATTCGGGCCGGCCGACGCTGCATCTGAAGTTGATTGATAGGCTGAGGGGGAACCCCAGGGTCAGTGAGGGATGTGCGCAAGATACCTAACCTGCACAACCTGATTAGCGTCTGTTCCAAGAGCGAGGTTCCATTTGTCGCCAACTGTCCCCCGTCTCGCTGTCTCGGATCCTCTGCCCCTCTGTCCCACCAAGCCGATCGTCTTATTGTTCAACCATTAATCACCTCCGAGACGGAAAGGTAGACATGGGAGGGATCAGAGTTTCTCGCTATTTTGAGCGGTTCTTTCGCAATCCGTTGGTATTTCGAGAGAATGAAGCAGTTGGTCGTTATCTACTTAATGCGTCTTGTCCATCAATCTGCAAAGAATGAATGATGGGTTGAGTGAAATACAGTTGACCAGATGTGGCTCCAGTAGAATATACGATGGGCGATACACCATCAGGCCCAATATTTGCTTCCTCCATTAGTTTGTTGAGTGATAGATTGATCAGCTAAAAGTTGGGCTTCCGTCTGTCATTCTCGTATCATTCAGCCATTGAATCAATGTTGTACATTTTAAAAATAATACCTAATATTACTTCTGACGTTTCAAATTCAGTAGGTAGCTAGGGAAACAAACGTGTTGTTTTTATTTCATGACACCTCATTCCTTTCAGAAACACCACCCCGAAGCCTTGAGACCATGGAGATAAGCCGCCTTTTGTTTAAGCCGTTTGAGAGCACCTTAGCCTGAGGAACGTTGATGAGTGTTGGGTGCTCGCATAAAGCCAAACGTCGCAGGCGTTCTACGCTTTTGGTGCTCCTCAATGACGCATGTTGAGGGTAGCCATCAAACACCACAGCTACATTTTCATTACCCACCGCTATCACCACAACCATCAACCGACGACGTCTCTCCCGAGGTGAGTCATACTACCAACAGCCTGGTCACTCCTCTAGGAAGAGTCTCGAGAAGAGTGGAGTTGTGATATATAAGTGTGATAACATAAATGTGAATGTTGATTTATTTAATATTGTGAATGCTTATTCATGTGTCTACTTTATAAAATAGAAATTAGGATTAATTACCTATTTTACTACTCGACTGTACTACTTTTTCATCACTTTTCCAAGAAATCTAATTAATCCTAGAAAGAATATAAAATTCCTACAATTGTGTGGTATGAGTATAGTATTTTATATTCATATATTTACAACGACAAGTACCCACGTGTAGGTACTAGTATACGTTATGCACAGGTCACGTTATTCTCAGGTAGGCAACCGGTACCTATCAGTTCATCACCATTCTCACGCTTTTGTCTTAAATTAGTTTTCTCCAATTTGGATCATTGGGGTTCGTTATCGGGGTATGGTTTGCTGCCTATTTGTTGGTTTTACGGGAAACAAAGAGACCTGGAGGCACCGTTTGGGTTTCAAATTGAAGCTAATTAAGTTATACACTAATTCCTCTCCCATCCCTTCTTTCTAGAGCCATCAGTTCCTAGGAAAATTACCAACACAACCAATTTTCTCTTATTGGAAAAAAGGCCAATTTTGGAGAAGCTGTATCTCCACAACCGTTTGGACCTACAGAGCTCGGTTTGGGCTTAAATTATAGACAAATTATTTCATCTTGTTTGAGAAAAGTAGTTTTTTTTTTTTTTTTTTTTTTAGCACGGCGAGAGTAGCACAGAGTTTTAAGGGTGTGAAACTTGGGTATATAAACTAGCCTCAGGGGTCCTAACAACCAATAAAAATACACTGACAAGGACATGCCACAGAAGCTTTCTCTTGGCCTCCACAGTATGTCATCATTAAATTTTCAGAAATCTAGAAATGACCGAGTCGCAATGCTCATGACGATATGATGCTGGCAACCAAAAATTATAAAATCCTTATTTTTGGGCAATACGAAGCACGGGGCAAAAAATCTAACATTTAAATTTCATAATAGATTTGAACCCGCCATTTTCCTTCATGCAACGGATAAAATTCGCCGGAAAAAACGGCGTTTCTCTAGTTTCTACTTTTAGGCCTGATTGAAAGCGTGACTTATTCAAAAATAGATTCTACAAACATACAGGTCATACAGGTCATACAGTCATACGGTCATACATACAAACATACAGGTCATACAGGTCATAGAACATCAAATGTAAGGGTGGGTTTCTCAATTTATTCTTCCTGCTCGAAATAAAAACCTCTGCCAAAAGGTGGGCAGTATAGCTACATTACTTTTGTAACATGGACGAATAGAATCGGAGTTATCACTATGACAACAAATTTAAAGTTTGTGATTGCGCAGTAGCTATCACTTATCCAACCGTGATGAAATTTATACATCTCGAGTCAGCCCCCAACTAAACTCCTATAGTTTGAGCGAAATCGGTCCATTAGGAACTGAGATATCGTAGTTTCAGAAAATTCACGTTTGTGCATGCGCACAGGCTACTAGTAGTCTGATGGTGATGAAATTCATGGGGGACCCTCTATGGTCTAACTCGCTCAATCCCTGAAAATTGTATCTAAATTGTTCGAGTAGTTCCGTCGGCTACGCCCATGACAATAAATTTCAAGTTTCCGCTTGCGCAGTAGCTATTACTGATCCAATCGTTACGAAATTCATAGGTGATTATCTTGAAGTAAGCCCCCCGCTACCCTCCAAATTTGAGCGAAATAGGTCAATTAGGAATACTGAGGTACCGGGGTTTCAGGAAATGTAATTGATAGATGGCCGTCACGGGCCTAACCCGCACAATCCCTGAGAGTTTGATTGAAATCGAATCAAAGTTGTGGAAGTTATGGTTGTGGCAAGGAAAAGTGGACAGACATACGGACTGACAAACAGACACGAAACCAAATGGGCTCAGGAGGTTCTGAAACGCAAAATTCAAGTGGAAATTTTGATTTTGGAGCACATAAATCATTTTCATTTCAAAAGTGAAAACAAAGCTTTTGCTTTGCAGACTCGGAAGCAAAATCAGAGAATACATGCACGTTTGCAATGTTTGATGTAGAATTCGACTGGCCTATTTAGGTTGCCATTATTCGTTAGAAAAGATAATTATTATTACTGATAAGAACTCTTAGAAGTGTTTTTGGAAAAAACTTTGAATTTGCGCGTTCGCAACTTCACGACTCACATCATGCGAGGCTGACCCAATGGGAAAGAAAGATTCCTCCTAAAGAATGTCTTTCGAGATTGAATTCTGAATAAATTGCTAGATTATTTTCTGAGTAATCACCATTCTCCAGAGAAGAACCAAACCAACATTTATATTACTTACCCATACCGTACTTTTTCGATAACGCATCAACTTCCCCGGTAATCGACTACATCCGCAGAAAAAGGAGCAGGCTAGAGTCGATTTATGTAATGCCGGAAGGGACTCTGAGAAGAAGGGGAAAAAGCCGTTTTTTAAATTCAACCCATTCGACTCAGGTGATTCAGAACCCGCAAGGATATGAAGCGATCCATTCTCAGTAGAAAACCCTCTGGAAAAAGGAGGGAGAGGATAACATCTTGTCAGAGCCGGAGATCCTCAGACCGGGGTTTCTTCATATTTTTATCCCGACTTAGCATTTGGAGCCCGGTAAAGCTGACATCCATCAGCGGCCACCAGCCCCTTTGCCTGGCTCAAAGCGGTGTCGTGTATCATCTTGATCGCTTTCTTCCCTCCTCAGACGACCGTTTTTGTTCGTTTGACTCCTCGCCTGACGGGAAACCGGCATGCGGTCGAGGTACATTGGGTCTGCAAGGTTGTTTTTTTTCGGGGAGTTTCCATGAAGATTAAAACGTCTGTTACCTTGAGTTTCTTCAATTTTAGTGTGACATAGGCCTTCCTCAGGCCTCCACCACACCAAGCAAGTAGTAGACAACAGGGCGCGTCAAGTGTTCAAGATCGTTGTGAACGTCCTCGCATTCTGAATAATAAGTTTTCATCTGAAAATTCTTGGATGTTTCCAATTTCTCACCTCTGCATCTCCACTGCCTTCTCTTTCTCTATGTCAACGAGAATCGGGGATAGGGTCCACTAAAAGTACTTTACCTTCTTCGCCGAGCTTTCGATATTTTATAATACTTATAGAATAAGTTAGTAGAAATTTCACCGTAATTCATCGAGTAGTTATTATCTTTATGACAACAAAAATTTCAAGTTTCGTAGGGAATCGTTCTGGGGTCATCCCCCATCTACCTTCAAAAATTTCAAAAATCCGTAGGGGAATTTCGAGGATTCGTAGGGGAAAAAATTTCCAGAATTTCAACAATTCGTGGGGAAAATTTCATGAATTCGTAGGGAATCGTACTGGTGTCAGCTCCCAACTACCCTCCAAGTATGAGTGAAATCGGTCCTCGAGAAAATTCACGTAGCGCATGTGCACACACTACTAGTATTCCTAAGGGCGATTAACCTAGTAGAAGAGCTTCTAGGAGCTACCCCGCACAATCCCTGCTAATTTCATAAAAGTCGGACCACAATTTCGTAAAGTTTCGGTGGGACAAGGAATTGACCACAGACAGACAGGAACAGAACAAAAATTGTCCAGAAAGCTTTGAAACTCTGAAAGCAAGAGTGGAGATTTGGATTTTGGGGGACAACAATGTTTTTTAAGTACTTCTTGCACGAATACCACAGCTTCCCACCTTATGTATTGAGGAAGCAGAATAGCTTCCAATCTTCGGTAGTAAGGAAGCAAAATAATCTGTGGTCCACTCAACGTGGTTAGTTGGATGGAATTCCACAAAATACTTGGTGTCACATTGTAAACTCCTTCATCACGCCAAGTGATTGTGAAAGAGTGTGGCCAGGGATATTTCCCCACAACGGTCTCTCGGGGGTCGTAAATGATGAGGCTGAGTCCAAATTATTATGGAGGACACTCCTTTCGCACAAAATTGTGGGAATGAAAAACGGGCTGCGACATTGAACGAAGACTGATGGGCAGCGGCTGCGTTCCACTCTCCGTCATCATGTTGCAAACCCAACTTTTCTATACCTCCGTAGGACCTGCTATGAGTTGAGGATGAAATAACTTATTCTTCAGGAAATTCATGTGTGAAAGGTGATAATTAATGAATTTAAATTTGAATGTAAATGAAATGAATGGAGAAACCGATGTTATTTTATCCGACCTGTTCCATCATTTCTGAACGACTTCAAGAAAGCAAGGAATAATTTATATTCAAGTTGGATAAAAATACTTACGACTATTTCGATCTTTTTGCAGTGTGTTCTTCCGATACGTATGGTGATTCCTTCCAACTCGATTTCATTTTACTGAATTTAAAGCGGAAAACAATTGTAAAAATAAGAAGTATCCGATCTCTAGAAAACGGGCAGTTCAAAAGGTGTTTTCCTCCTTTCAAATATTGACAGCAACGTTTGAGGGGTAATTTGTTTATATTCAAATGAAATACATCAACGGGACTATAAAATTGGATTATGAGGGGTTACCGATTGTCAGCTGAGTGCTACATGTAATAGAGTGGGGGTAGAATTAGTGGAAATACCTGCACAAACCTCCGCTCGTCCGTAATGATGAGAAAAATGTGGTGCCTTTGGGGTTAACTAAATTGCCATCGCAATATTTTTCTTCAAATATTTCGTGAGGGTCTTGATGAAATTTTGGATTTTATTCATGTAAATATGTAAATAATAAGGTAGGTACTGCGATAATCAAGGTGTTTTTATAAATTTGTTGATGGAAAAACTTATTCACTCAGGTGGTCATAGCGTCCTCTTTCACCAACAAACTCGTTCTTGCGAGGTGTAAATATCGTTATCAACGACGACACAGCTTGTTTGCGTTCCTCGCACTAACTTCATTCGCGTAATTAGTTTATCTCCTCTTTCAAACAAGAAATTCCCACCGACTAAACCCCTTTTCCGGGAATGAAGGAGAAAAGCGTAAGGAGCTGTGAACAACAATCTGTGCATAGTAGAACGGTGAATAGTGAGAACTAACGGCTGGCTGAAAGGGGCAGAGCCCCCAAGACAACCGGGCCGTACATCAAGCGGATTAGTGGCGAACCGCACTGGGCATGGGCACGTTACCACTAGAGGCTGAGTCGGGATTAGGGAGGTTTTCATGAAGGTTTCAAATCTCTGAAAAGAGTATAATCATTGTAAAGCCATAGGTAAATCTTTGGAATGAGAAAATCCAGATAGGTAGGTAACTCCTGGAAGGAATTAATATCGTACAAAGTTGTTTCATCAAAAACCAGAAAATTCAACAACAAAAATCAACTGATTGTCATGTCGTACCGGGGTGGGAAAAGAAGACTAGTTACTCTTATTTTTCAAATATTACTTAGGTGCGTGTACTCTTTTTTATTATTATTATTGTTATTTTTATTTATTTTTTTCATGATAAAATAATAAGAGATTGTGGTTATTTCTCATTATATTGGATGTAGGGTACTGCACGACTTGTATGACTGGATCGAGAACGAAAAATCGAAGGGAAATCTCCAGACGAGGAAATTGCCAATAAAGAATGAGGTTTCTCCTACTACTTATTATATTACCACCCTACAGCCCCAAGATTTGACGACGTTGTAGTTGATATAATAGTGTGTTCAGTTTCTGAGGATGGCGACAACATTCCCGATGAAACGCAAAAGAAAGATTTAAGAATTCAAGAGTACTTACGAATATGTTAGTTTTTTAATCATACTGCTTGATTGATTCATCATTTGTTACGTTTTTGGTCGTTTGCCAAAGAGAAAGGGTGCCAGTTTAGCCTGATGACAAAATAATTTCATGAGTGAAATTTGCGATTCTGGACACCTCATTCACACTGATGCACGCCCTGCAATGACTAGATAAATATGACAGAAGGGTGGAAGAGGAAGATAACAGTGGTGCATGAATGGTAGAGGTGTCCTAGGTCAAATTTCAAAACTCTCGTGTGGTGATGAGCACCCCAAAGCCCATTACAGAGATTGAACAAACAGTCTTAGCCATCGTAATCAATAAGCTTCAAATAATCAGTTGGTGGGCCGAACGAGGCCCATTTTCAAAGACACAAGAATCAATAGAATATTGATTCTAGTGTCTTCACCCATGTTCTAAACATCATAGTGAAGTGAAACTATGCAAGGGTTGAAGAATTTCAAGTACCCATTACATTGGTAATAGAAATAAAGCATGTATTTTGGTGCCTTTCGCCACGGTTTATCTAACTGCCTGCCATACTTGTTCTGGCAATAGCTAAACACGTCGCTTACAAGCTCTCTGTGGTGGTTATAGGTAACCAGAAGACCACAGATGGTCTGTAGACAGATGTATCTGGCATATTAGAGGCTAACTAGGTTTTCGCTAAGATTTAAAACCCTCGAAAACAGTTATAAAGTGTAAAACATCCTTCCTGCCGGAGGAGCAACTCCTTGGTTGCTAACTCAATTATTTGACCTCCCAAAGAAATTAATTACCACCTCTTTATTAACTTCAGTGCGGACCGGGCGGTTTCGTTTTCGTTTTTCTCCTCGTTTATCATTTCGCGGTTTGCAGAGCGAAAATAGTCGGCAAACAAGGTCGGAGATTTCTCCCGGTTGAAATGCTAATGAAATACCTCCAGCTCATCCCGATCCACGAAATTATTAGTCGTTATACACGCATGATTGTAATTTAAATGTGGATCGTTGGGTGGGAACGAATGTACTATATAGGTAACTGTATGAAGAGAACTAGATAACGTGTGAGTTATATGATGCATTTTCACTAGGTAACTACGTACACAGACTTTCATACATTTATAACTCTGTGACTACATAATTATATTATTTTTGCCAGGGTAAGCTAGACACACAGGGTGGTTCACGGGAATAGATTCACCACGTGTTCGCCTACGATGCGTTTGTTAAAAACAATGAATCGGTACATTCAGGATTCACGTCAGACATCATGGTCCTGTTCCCACTTGGAAAACAATAATTTATTTGATTTATTTATATTTATTTATTTATTATTCAAAACAGGCAAGCCCAATACGCATTTTACCACTTAGAATATGAATATACAGGACGATGTAAGTGAAATATTACGCATTATAGAAATAAGATAAATATGAAATATATGGGATAAGTTACGACAATTCAACATAAATATCCGAGTGTGCATAACGAAAAAGGAACATTGGTTTGAAAAGTTAATAATAATAAGATACTTCTGATATCGATATAGGTGTCACTGTTGATTTTGGGATGGCTGTCTTAATACATGCGTCAACATTAGGAGACTGACCACGGCTGGGGACTGGTTGAAAAAGTCAATCTCAAGACACTTGAGGAGGTTGGCATCTCAAGGTAATCTCAATAGTGGGCACTGATAAAGGTAGTTGGTCGCTGAGAATGGTATCCAAAATAGTTGGTAGAACGTGAACTAATTCGGGGGACCAACATAGTGACCTGGGACATCAGGAGAGATTGGGAATCAACAATTCCTACCACCAGTATATGGAAGAAGGTCCTAAAGGTTCAGAGTCCGACAATGCTCGCTCATAGTGGTATAATACACATACCAATCCACATACATAATACATAATACACATACACAATCCGGGGGTATATGGAGCTTGTACTCCACGTACCGGAGGAACCTGTGATAGACTCTTTCCAATTGGCTGGTATTACATTTGTAATGGGGGCTTCAAACGACCGAGGCCCACTCAAGAACTGGTAGAACCAGTGTCTTGTAGAGTGCCACAATCGCAGGCATCACGTGATCAAACTCCCTGGTGCTGCGCATCACAAACCCAAGCAATCTCATGCATTGATAATGCGATGGGTCACTGCTTTTTGAACAACAGGAAACTGTGGGAAGAAAAACCATCAGGCTTGCCAAAGATGATAACAACAACATACAACGTAGAGGGGGTAAAGGCAGCTGTTCTCCAGACTCCTGAAAGTTCCCTTCCCAGCGCCAACAAGCTCCATGCCCTGCAAGTTAATAGCAGTTCAGTTCGACGAATCATCAAAAAGGAGTTGAAATTCCATCCCTATAATGTTGGCAGTTTTTCAATCGTTAAAATGTGATGATTAAATGTGGGGCGCCTCCTTACACCTCCACTGCCACTATGGCCGTTGTACTGCTCGTAAGACGTTTTCCCACGAATTAGAAAAATACGAATGTGAATAGGAAATTTTCCCAAGTAGGCCGAATCCCCGTTCAAATATCAGCTGATGAAATGCAGCTTTCTTTCAATTTCACCAAACCAAGTATCTTGCTCTGAAAAGCTTCCTCAGTTCCTGAAATTTCGTTATGAATGAATGTGACAACTCTCGGATAATGATAATTACAAAGTAGATAGGTACTGAAATGTTTATAAGAAAAACTAGTATTTCAAGCGAATATAGAAAAGTAATTAAGGAACGATAAATGAATGTATTAATTGAAAACTCATTCGCAACTAAAATTTTGTTGTTGCTTCTTGTTTTGTTGTTGCAAAAAATTTGTTGCTGCTCATAAACAAACATTACAAACTGTTGTTGTGCCGTCAGCCACAACTCAGGTGGCTACTCATTGTCCCCGGAAAATGATTGTGAACTTCGCGATACCAATAGGATCTTTGTAGATGGGTCATCTATACAGAAAATAATAAACCGTTGTGTAATAATTTGCAGCGTTTTTAAAAGTATTTTCGACTACAATCACCGTCAAGCCGGACAGTGGACCTAATGGGGTCAGTTCTATTTTTTAGTACTGTCGTACATAAAAAACATATTCAGCTAAATCACAAGCAACGTTATTCTACCAAAGAAGTGAGGTTACTCCAGGCACCAACTCAATTCGTCAATAATAATCTCGGGGTCAACGGGGATCAATAATTTCGGGGTTCACATAGAAAGTTTGCATGATGACTAATAATCTTACGAGATAATAATTTATTCTTTTATGTACTCCCTCGTCACTTAAAGACCTCCTTCCTCGTGAACGATCCTATTTAATTTTCTTAGATGACACATCACCCTATAATTCCGAGTAATTAATGTTTTCAAGCCGTTATTACGAGGGAACACACGCCTGAAATTTTCCAACCAGCAGACCTGGCTTTACGTCTCTGAACGGAGACTGGGAGGGCAAAGCAAGTTATCTTAATTAATGACTTTATCGAAGGAGGACGGAAGGGGGGTTTGCGAAAGGGCGACGAAGATTTCTTCAATATCATTAGTGGTCGCTTTTCCAACAGAATTTGCAGAGTTTCTCCACCGCACTGGCAGTGTTTTCGGATTCAATGAACGAGGTGGTGACGGTCGATCGTTTGATCGATCTCATTCTTGATTTAGGAACAAACCTTCCCGAAGGTACAGCTTTGATAGTACTGGAAGTGATCTGGTCAACTCTAGAACCCTTCAAACAATACCTTTGATCACTTGGGACGGTAGTGACCTAATATACGGTTTTTTGTTAGCACGTAGCGAATCTTACAGAATGGAAGCAAAATGGTGTTCCCAGGCAGAAACTATTTGCAGGACGATCCTTGTAGTGACTTCTACGAAGATTCCGGATGCCCCCCCATATGCTCCTGAAAAGCTAATTAGCTTCTTAAATTGCAAAAAAACTTTATGCATTTTCCCCATTAGGTATAGGGGTTTATCAAAAACATTTTAATCCCGCAGAAAAGTTTGAGACAATTAAATTTTGAGTCGATTGAGTACCTATTTCGAGTATGTTGATCTGACGTAAGTGGGTTTATTCAGGTAAACTTTAATTTTCCAATTAAAGACCAATCTATTCGGGCAACTGATGGATTCCTTTACCGTTGAAAATCTGATCGATTGGGGTAGTATGGTTTTAATTAAAAAATGGTCCTCACCATACGGTTCAGCGTGGAAAAATACCCCAACATCATGTATTCATACTTGATCGTTTTTCGAATTCTTAAAACACAGGTAGTTACTTAGTCATCTTAGTTTTCTTCAATTTTTCCGTTGTTCAAGATATTTTTGATAACTTTTTACAGTGGGGAAATTCAAAAATATGCACAAAAACATTATTTTGCATGGTTTTTTGCGATTATGGAGGCTAATTCGCTATTTTAGGTATAGAAACATGGGGTATATTCGGAATCAGCGCAAAATGTCTTATAAGAATCATCCTGAACACAGCTAGAAAAAACTAATTTCGGCCTCACCGTTAAAAGTGTTACAGTCCAAATACCTATCATCTGGCAGTGTGTGGCGATAGCTTACTGCCAAGATGTTGAGCACTGTCCTGTTCGAAACGCAGCTGGAAGGGGAGGGTTCCCATCTCACTACCATGGTTTTATTGTTCACCACAGTGGCGGCATGAGTCATGATGGAGGACATTCACGAGAGAAAGAAAGGAAACGGCCGGAAATGTTTTCAATGTTAATTTACATGAACATTTCAAAAAAGTAAAAAAACAAAATTGTTCAGTTTTCCGGTCAAAATGGTGTTGTCCAATGGGAATTGGGGACATGTTGGCTGGCAGAAAGAAATGACTGGCAGTCAATGGCGATAGCAACTAGGTACTCACTTCTCTGTTGTAACTGTTGATCATCCAAACAGAAACTTATAGCATCGTATGAGCTCGACAACGCTGTCACACGCACACACCCACCCAAACTATCTGAAACACTGGAGAAAGGATAATAAACCAAGAGTTGGAGCTATTCCGAAATATTTCTTCCGACACACTCCCATATATTATTGTCTCCAAAGAAATGAAGCCTGTTGCTCTCCCCGTTTCTCTCCTAATATTCGGTGATATTCGCGTCGACTTTCGACCTTCCGCTTCCATTTCCTATCCCTCCCATTTCCTTCTCTCTCTTCTTACGTTCTCGTTTCTTCCGATGGGTTTATTTTCCCTCGCTTCCTCCCGAATTCTTTCCTTATGTTATGACAATGATGTTTTCTCTATATTATGACATTCCCGTTCCTATCCGTTGGGATAGAAAAGTCAAATTTACAATAATAATAATGATAAGGTAGCTTTTAGTACCTACTTTCTGATAAATCGTGGTTGTCCAACATGGCTGTTTTATATTAATAAAATCCTGAGCCACAAGCCGAATAATTACTGATCAAAATAAATAATTTATTAACTACAATAAGTTATTAATTATAATTATATGAAATTATTAAAATTATTGATTAAAATGAAATTACTGTGTTTTTATTCGTACCAGGCCGTTTGAGGACGATTAAGCGCCATCGTATCAATTTTTCTCTGTCTGTCTGTTAGTTCCGTTTTCACTGCCACTCACAGTGGTCATCTGATGATAATTATGGAGGAATATGTTTGAATGAGTCTCATACTAGGGTTTTAGAAATATTCTAAATATTAGAAGGAATATTTATCTAGGGAAGGAATACCACACTAGACACAAAATATTAGGTACTTCATCCTCAACTGTTTGAAAACAAGAAAATATTTCTAAATTGAAACGAAACTAAATTTGAACTATTGAGAACGTCAAAAAAATTTGAGCCAGGATAGGAGTTCTGAAGGAGGGGAGTGGGGAAATTGTTTGTTTTTGTCTGTTGTTTTTCTCTATTTTTGCATCGTACATTATTCAAAATCTAGAAAAAATACATTTTACAGGGGACATCTTGTAGAGGAAGGTGTCCTTAAGTGGACCCCTAGCATAAATGTTATTGGTGGGTGCTGCCACCAAGCATTGGGGCCGCCAATTGTTACTTCAGGAGTAGGGGGAGTAGAAGGTAAGTGATAGTTGACTACCCCAACGATGGTTGCAGCACTTACCCATAACATTTATGTTGAGATAATCTACACTTTCGAGACAACAAGGGACAATACACCATCGTCCGTCATCTTATTATGATTGTGTTAAGGACACTGGAATACAGTTCTGGTATTCTAGAATAAATATAGTGTATTCTAGTGTATTTATGTATTGTGATTACCATTGAATTGAATTTAATTAAATAGCTACCTGCCTAATTTATTATCGTGGGTATTATGTCTTCTATTTATTAACTGTGGGGCTTACAAGAATGGCGAGAGTGGCGATTGGTGTGTGTTTCACAAGTGACTGTGTCCAATAGGTATACAAAAATATCGAAGGACCACCCTTATGAAAGGGGAAAAATAGGGGTTGGAAAAATTAAAATATAATATGCGGAATAGTTTCCACTAACCTCTATGTACTTATGAAGCCGCGGGACTTACTATAATGAAGTTCGAAGAATCATGTTGCTTGATGCAGGGAGGTTTCGGTCGTGGTAGGGAAAGGGTAGGAATTGTTTGGCAGGACCCCTATGAGCAACTGTATGTAGGGATATGTACTGATTCGTCGCGTAAGAGGATTCAACAACTAATTTTGAAACAACATAACTCCGATTATCACCTCAACGGCACTCAATGATACGGCGACATGAATTGATATACAAATTAATATTAGAAGTCTCATTCATAAAGCATGAGTTGATGAGCGAATTTTCAAAGAATC
>JAEMON010000008.1:18201839-18212513 GCA_030264115.1 Lygus lineolaris | reverse complement strand
TAGTTAGTCCAAGGCTAAAACACATTCTGTGTTAAAACCTGTGACTAATGAAAATGGTCAGTTCGTGTTCTACCGTCATTCCATTGTCTTATACTTTCTCACTATTTTCTTGAGTAAATGGACATTCCTTACAATAAACACGATTTCACTTCTTATACAAAGAATAAATTAACAAAAGAAGTAGCTACTACTTGAAACTGCATGACGATTTAACGTGTTTTTATAGAAACAGAATTCCTAATCTTAGCAGACTAGCGTTCTACGTGAGGCAGCGGATGGCATTTATATGACAATCTACACGTATTCCCACTCTTTTTCCACCTCACCAATTTGTCGTGGAACGAGGCGAGCAAAATGGCAACGTGCCGCCTTCTCTACCCGTTTAAATCCACCTACGAAATAACCCCGTACAAACAGCCAACAACCGACTCCATGCTTCGACCCCTGCCCTTATCTTATAAGGCAAAATATTTCAATAACCGTACGGCAATAACCCTTTTTATCCCGCGTGAATCGATAAAAACGAATAAGGGTCGTAAAGGAAGACCGATCTTTCGCGGAGGTACATAAAACGTTATGTCCTTCATTATCTAGGATGTGGCCGAATACGTCAAAAAGTCTTTCCTGGCGCCCGAGCTCAGTTAATATGCCATATTCTAGAGCCATCAGGTATGGGTTTATAAAATATGACGAAATAAGTTTCACTTCGTGGGAGATATGGGTAAGTAAATATTATACCTACTCGGATAGGGAATGCTCGATTATCACGTAAAATTATCCATCGGTACCTAACCGATGTTTGAGAGAAAAATAACAACCTGAAATTCAACAGGCGTAAATCGCCTGATATATTCATAACTTTACTGACAACCTCGCACGTTTACCAAATCTTCTGGAGAACCATAAAAAAACTGAACTACGGCCTGAATTCCCACAATTTTCGGTAGGTAGGTTTTAGAGTCCTTGGAAATCCATAAAGCCATTTTGAACAGAGTCCTGGAGTTTAACACTTTTATTATGTTGTATACCTGTGTCGTTCCAGAGGATATCAAACCCTATGAACAAAACTGTCTAAAAAATCAAAAAAAAAACTCAGATTGTCAAAGAAGTAATTTGGAAAAAAAAGTTGAGTTCGTTGGCCAGTGTTTACTTATATGAAGCATTCCTGGGAATCAAATTTTAAATTTTGAGGGCCAAAAGTTGCTCTGAGTTTTTTTTAGGGGAAATTTACATTATCGTACAAGTAATCGGAATCAGCGTAAGATTTTCTATAGTAATGATACAACAGAATATCGAAATCTTCCAAATCCCCTAAGAATTGGGTTTTTAAAAAAATCAAAAGAAAGAGGCTAGAAAAGAGCGATTTTTCAAAAGTCACTCGGAACTTCGACAATAATATTTTCATCTTAAAAAAAATGTCAATATGCCTGTACCAAGTCAATGATGTCGTCACACATCATTACTCGTATCACCAGGCGAAGCAGAATATTAGCCTCCTGGACTGGGCTTCTCCCATAAGCCCTACCCCATGTTGATGATTATCGGGGAAACAAATAATACAATTTATTATACGTGCATTTCATAGAGAGAATTATGAGTATATGACTAATTACTCACTAATTATTTATGTATTTACCACTTATGTTGACAAATAATATTTAATTTCATTTCAAATCATTCGAAAGTGGCTGCAGTGAGTAGAAGGTCGTTTCTCCCTACCTTAGATTTCAATATTACTGACAGACATCCAATATCCAATGGGGTTCCCATTTTTCAATGATCGCTTAGTCACGATCACGGAACTTCGGAGTGATAGGTAAGTGACCTGGTACCCGAGGAAGTAAAATCGAAATTTGTATTTGGAAACGGCGCTATAATACCTACCTAATATTTTTCAATTATTTCTTCGAGGAGATTATGCAAATTCAGAGCTCGACAGAGGCACCTATGGAAGAATCCCGGAGTGGTTCCCTACATCGGGCGATGCCACTGAGTCTGAAAGGAAGATGTTTTGGGGATTTTTTTGTTATCTGGAATTGAATAAAAGAAATGTAAAAAGATTTAAAAACGAGTCTGCAACACATTGGGACATTTTATGTCAATATTAATAATGTTCCCAGTTTCCCATACGACCAAATTTGTTTGGATGCAGTATTATTTCAATGAGCTCCATATTCGACTCAGCTGATCTGGGAGCTCCATTGTCGACTCAGCTGATCTGAGAGCTCCATTTTCGACTATGCTGCTCTGAGAGCTCCGTATTCGACTCAGCTGATCTGGGAGCTCCATTTTCGACTCAGCTGATCTGGGAGCTCCATTTTCTACTAAGCTGCTCTGAGAGCTCTGTATTCGACTCAGCTGATCTGGGAGCTCCATTTTCGACTCAGCTGATCTGGGAGCTCCATTTTCAACTTAGCTGAGAGAGTAGAACCTCAAAACATTGCTGTAGTACCTCATTGATTTCTACCTAGCCTTCACTTTTCGAGTCAATAATAATCTAAAGTGCCGGAGCGTGAGCAATTTTTCGTGACTTTTTTTTAGTTTATGTGCCAAAGCAAAGACATAAAATGTCAATAAAAAAATAAAATCGAGGCTCTGAAAATGTGCCGGGTCCATAGCTAACGAGCAGACATCAACACGATTTAAAAAAATGTCTCCCTCATTATGTTGAGGACTTTGTTGTAAACCCTCCAAGTATGAGTGGAATCGCTACCATTAGATTGATAGCTATGATCTTCAAGGGCCAGATGTAACATTTTTCACGCTCGGCTCTAATGATTCATTATTGACAATAATAGACCAACATTAGGATGAGAGATGGTAATTTTGAGTACCTTACCCGCTCTAAAAAAAAAAAAAAAAAAAAAAAAAAATTGCTCTCGAAATGGCATTTGCAAATAAACGATTGAAGGACTAAAAGGATCCCTAAACAGCAAACGAAAATGCTAAGTGAGCACGAACGGTTTCCCTCCGATAGGTCGCAGGACTTTAATCCTCTCAGCTCGGCCCCTCACGATGTCTGGGAATTCCGATAAGAAGATTCATGGGGGAACCACTGAAGGAAATATACCACCAATGAGCTCCACCGATGAGTATAAATCGCATTCGAACATGCGGAGTGTCAGATTACCACAGCTTTCAATGGAGATTTCCTCACAACTGGTGACAACTGATAAATCAACATGTCTGTATTCCCGGGTGAACTTCGAACCGCTCAACCGTTTTTCTGCCCTCCCCCGTTATGAGTTTGGTTTCAGTATTTGATGACATTCGCTTTTCCGGATGACATTTTAGTCCGGAGTGAATCTTGGCGTCGTTTAATCACAAAAACAAATTTTAAAAAAAAATCTTGAAAATTTTCGTCATAATTTATTGTATGAAATGAATGTACATACATGAGACCGTTACTCAAGGCTTTAAACATTTAGAGAAAAATTAAATGTTTTTCCAAGTTTTCTGGCGTGTAACTTCTCCGGTTTTCGTCTATTGTCCGACGATATCCACTGAACGAACGCTCCACATCCACAGTTGTTATTGGTGCACGTAAGAAGGATGCAATCTCACTAGGTGTATATCAAATATCCTTACTTGGTGAAATTTGTTTGGCGTCTGGCTGTCCTTTACCGACAATTTCAGTTATGGTTGACCAATCTGGCGACCTTTGTAGTACTGACTGAAGTTTTTCAGCATACATGGTGAGTAAGGGTGAAGAAAAACACATTGGCGTTTCAGTTAAGTGCCACTTATACCCTTCGTGCTCTAAGCCCCTCATTTAAGGTTGGGAATCCCGAATGACGAACTCCCTGGCAAAGTTTTCTGAACCTTATCTACTTGTACGTCCTTATTTTTTAGGATTGCACACCAACAAAGATCGGAAACAGCAAAAAAGATCCAAAAAGTTCTTATAGGATTTGGTGTGCGTGATCTACACACTTTGATCGGTGAAGATCAGTAGAAATTTTTCGTTCCCCTTGAAAGGAAAAAAAAGGATAAATCCTGAAGATTCGGACCTTATTCATAATGATCTCAATAAAAACCACATATAGTTAGGCACATAAATTGATAATTTATGTGCTTTATCTATGATACTACTGACGTTAAAATTGATGATGGCTGATCGTCTGATCATAACAAGATATTATCGGTTATATCTCAATTCAATTTGTACAAGAGGTAGTTTAGAGCTTTGGCCACGCCACTCCAAAAGTTGCTGTTTCTGAAACTGCATGCCTAATTCGGAGTTAATCATTTCAGATGCTTCGAACATTTCCGATTCTCATCATCCTGTTCGCTCAATCAAGTAATTCTTCTGCTGATGCCAGCTCGAAAGAAGTGTGTCATATCAACGCCTGCGAACTCTCCGAAAAACTGATGGGGTCGGAGCCTAACGACATCGAGCCGGAGTATTTGTTGAAGCAATTGGACTACTTGTCAAGGCGAATCAGATCCCTTGAACAGACCAGTGAGTATGAGTGATTTCTACCAAAAAAAAAAAAAAAATCTGATTTTTCTGAAATCAAAGCCCTTGCTGATGAGTTTCAACATTATTATTATTTTTTTGTTTTTTGTTTTATCATTTTATTTGAGCTGATGTAATGTTGTACAAAAAACCTACTAATTTTCGCGCTGACTTTTTGATTTCTCAATTTGTTCCATCAAAATTTGATTTGGCGTTCTTCAGTTTATGGAGGACGGACGTGTTTCGGTGAAAAAAATTATTTCAAAGGATTAAATTTTAATCCTAATCCTAAACTTTTTGAAAAACAATTACAAAATAATTTTTTTCACATGAAGGAATCAAAAAAATTTGTTCAAAAAATTTGAAAATTTGAAATTGATCAAAATTTGAAAACTTGGGACTGGATGTACTTTTGAGGCGATTGCAGCGCCATCTCTTATCACAGACTCTCAATAGAGCCCCGTCCACATTATATTCATTATTCATGTTTAACCCATAGCGCGACACGCACATCAGGTGAGTGCCCAGAGATATATTTCATAAATTTGTTTTGGCAGCCCTGCACCCTCATTCAAATGGTGGCACCTGTGTATTTTCACCATCAGTTTGTCTTTGAACGGGATCGCTAGTAGTTACTTAGTTACTAGTAGTGCACCCTTCCAAACAACGTGATTAACCCAATTACAGCTCCAATCACATGAAAGTTTTTTGTGATCTGTGAGTATCAGGTACCCAACGAGTCCCAAAGTCGTCATAAAATCAGCCCCAATTACATGAATTGCTGTGACAATCAATCAATCAATAGGTACCTATTCAATTTGCCGTCACAAAACGATTGCATAGCAATGGTCAGGTACATAGGTAACAGGTAGATACGTAATAAATTATCGTCGCTTAAGAAGCAACACGCCCTATCGACCATTTTCACGAAAATTAGGTTTTGACTGATTCTTATTCGACTTCTCACGTTACATCGACTGTTTAGCTCCAAATTGCTTCAACTAGACTACAAAATCGAGAAATACTCAAAAAACATAACACTCCCATCGACTTCAATAGGTACCTCAATAACCTATTAGGACAACACCCCATATCAACCTAAATTTCCCGTTTCTTTAATTAATAATATTTTTCAGTATTGACGACAACCGGAGGGCAAGAAGTGACTGAATAACGGGAAACGAAGGGACAGGTGATCAAAAACTGGATTCAGCGACGATATATTATACTATGGATAATATATACATAAAAACTATACTGAGTGGGTATCTGGTACCCAACGTGTCACAAGATAGTGACATACCCACGTGCCACCAAGTTGCCAACAAATTAATGTGTCTCGCTATGGGTCAACTTCATTTTTTTGGGAAATAAGCTTGAAACATTGGCCATCTCTTTATATCTGAAATGTTATAGCATGAGTTCAATATTGATGTAACATAAACCAATCTATAAAGAGAATCACTCTCACTGAGGGAATATAAAAAACACTCACTTTGCAGGTTTCAGATATAATTTATGGTCGTTCATTAGTTCATCCGGTTTCCATAATCCATTAAAGGATCAGTTATAGCTTCCCAGCGGTAACGAAAAATTCTCGAAGTAACGGACGAAACCGGATCGATTTCTGGACCCAGCCTACCTCCATTACGCAAACGATTGGTCGCTGCTTCTAATCTGATCGGATTGATCGTAATCTGGCCCATGTTAGCATTGCATTTGATTAACAGCCCCCGCGGTGTCAAGACTGGAGAAAGGCCTTGTTTATTTTGGGCCACTGGGGTAACGTGGAATCCTTGGGTGTTTGAATGTCTTTATCACGGACTTCGGGTTTCGGCGAACACGCCTCAGCTTTCGAACTATTATTATTTTTTTAAAGGTTATTCTACTCACATTGAACTTAATATACCTATTGTCACCGTGAAAACTACTGTTATAACGACATTGGTCGCACAAAACTTCTGTTTGGTTTTTTTTTTTTTTTTTTTTTTTTTTTAATCTCGAGTTGTACACTGGGTTGGATGAGCAGTGAAATATGAGTCTTGTTATTAATTCCGTTAATAATGTGCACACAGGATGGATGCTAACTGAAAGTGATGACCGATGGAATCTCTGCGCCACCGGGCCTTGTCGCTGTATGCCAGAAACGAAGTCCCTCAACTGTTGGAAACAAGGAATCGGTGTCATACCGTGGCGACAGCATGTGCCCATTGATGTTAGACTAATGTAAGAACAATTTTGAATTGCACGACTTCCTATTTTTTTAAAGCAATGGGATAGGATTCGGTCAAATGTTTATATAACCACTTCAGTTAACTAGTGCCGTTACATATAGAGAACAACCATGAACTCCCATCTAATCTGACCGGTCGGTATAATTTATTGTCATAATCATAGCCTTCTCAGTTCATATCATGTTAATTCCATAGATAATATACCTACTACATAAATAACATATATATCATCATAGTAAGATTAGGTTTATATCTACGTGTACATGGAAATGAGTTCACACCTCATGCTGGTGGGACCCTGTTATCCACGTTCTCCATGTTTTGACAAAAAATCATGTAAGTATGTGTATGGACACGATTGCAGCCCCTACGAAGGAGATAATAAATTTCCATTTAGAAGCTTCGTACCTAACCTGTATGATGGTGAACCAGCAAGAATTTCAGCCCTCCAGGTAAATTTTTGGGGGGAAACTAACCTGAATAGATCTTGAAAACGTCGTTTATAGCACATATTGATTTTTCCCAAACATCTTCTCAAGGACTTTGATGAAATTTGCAGGATTTACTTTTTTGATAATTTTTAATAATTTGCACTAAGTCTTATCTCCCCCCAAAAAAAAATATATATCCAGAGGCCCGAAATCAGCGTCAAAACTCACAAGAATAGTAATTTTTCGATTAACGGGTGATGAGAGTTGTGTGAAGCCTCGCGCCAGATTTGTCTCTCATAGGACTCATTATCAAGGAAGTTCATCATAAAGTTGAGATCTTACATACTGTTGTAATTATACTGGTTGGCTATTGGTACGGAAATGTTATTTTAAATTCATGAAAGGTCTAATTTCATCGCATTGTTATGCGAACTGGAGGTCTTTGTCTGATTCATGGAGGATTTCTGTATGACGTCCTACCAAGGTTAATAAAAAATATTGTGGCTGGGAAAGCGGTTTATGTGTTTGTCCACTCGAGAAAATCTGGTTAGACGACGAGGTGGGTACACATAGTACTAATCTAGTTGCCGGTCTCGGAGCTGCTTTATCCCTTATAAAGCAGAGCCGATTGGAATTAGCTACGCCTGGCTGGGTTTATTAACGTGCATTAAGTCCGCTCGGCGGACCTCCTCGATCGCGAATTAGCTTCAAGTAGTATTTCAAGTTGGAGTCTGGGTCTGCCCTTAATTTCATGGGCCGGCTGCTGGAGCAGATAACGAGGAACGCTGAAAAATCAATACCGACGTAAATCATAAACATTGCGGAAATTCGAGCTGATTCTCGTGCGAACTGGGTGCTTACGTGAAGATGGAATGACGTACCTAGGGTAAAGCAAACGTGACATGAAGTCCCTTACTCTATATATTTTTTATTTCATCTCTAAATCGAAACAAAAATCAAAAATAAGCAAGGCAAGTGGCCGTTAAATTCCAAAATGTTGTCAGGAAATGTTTCTGTGGAACGATTTCTGTTTTTAATGCCAACTAGTCACACAATCAGTAATAACAACAAGTAGTTTCAAAATGTTTACAATTTACTTGTTAGTTCAATTTAAGTACCCATTTTTCCCTCTCGAGTCCTCAAAGGCAAAAGAAGCCTTGAAAGGAAGATCTTGAATGTCTGTGTGCATGTCGTGCTTCTGAACGCCTGTGCCTTGGGTACCTTTTCCTTTATTTGTCGACCAGCCGTCAAGGAGTCCACAGCCCCTATCCAGGCCAGTAAAGCCCTTCTTTCCTCAAATATCTTAGACAGTTCAGAGTCTCCTTGGACCCCACATACCCTGTGTTTTTTATTCAGGTTGTTTATATTATATTTTCTCTTCTTATTAGGAAATCAACACATGAGTACTGCCTGATCTCAATTTTTGGCCAAAAGCAAAAGGTAGAGGAGCGCCGAAGGTGTAGACGTATAGTTTTGGGTTCCTACGATGGTAGGAGGTAACCCTGCATCATTCGCTATTCGTTCTTCCTCCATGTCTGTACGTTATGAATAATTCTCTTATTTTTTCGTTACACTACAGCTATTGATAATTTATTAGATCTAGTTACTGATCAAAAACAGCTCAATCGCGGAAAATGAGGTGGGGTCCGAAAAGACTCCAAAGTACTCTTCATTTCAGGGTGAACCACCGTACCTTCGGAGGTTTAATAATAATCGATTCACACTCAACAATAAATTCATATAAAATTATGTGTTTCCGTGAAGATAGATAGGTACATGGAAAAATGAAATATAAGAGGTAATGCAGACATCAAAGATACTTGATACTTGAAACTAGCCCACAAGGAACAGTCAAATATACAAGAAAAATTCATTTTGATCTGCTGATTTAGTTCAAATTTTCAAGGATTTAGCGGGTTATTGATCCCCTATTGATACCTAGATGGTTCATTGCTGTCGAATCAAAACTAACACCTGCGCATGCACATTGTGCGAACATTATGTTGTAATAAAAATGTTGGCAATCAAAAATATCTACAGAATCATACCAATAACAGATATCTATGCGGAAGGGTGAACTTTTTTAAAAACAATTTGCAGTTTCTTCAAACTTAAAATGCAATGAAGCTCCATTAATAGCTGTCCGATCTATCTAAAAATTTGCCAACCTCATTTTATGGACCAACTACACCATTTAGGGGGGTTGGGAGCGATCGCATTCAAACTTTGATTTTTTATTGCCACAAATAACTAAATGCACAAATACTATGAAATCCTCCTAATACAGATTTGGCACCTGATGATTGTCCGATAATAGCTTCGGTTGACTAGCGTATACTGACTAGCTATGATTCATAACTAATGTGCCATATCTGCTGGATAAACTTTCATTTTTTCAAAGAAATTTGCGGTGTACGAACATGAAATGTCGTGTCTATTTGCCAATGTTTTCGACTAATGCCGCACGATTCTCAGTAGGGACCTATCTTACCTACAATCGGTTCAACATCATTTTTCGATATCAGTTCGACATCATTATAATATTAGGTTGAGGCGAAGTTTGAAGAAAAAAAAAACAACCAAAAACATAAAAGAATTTAGGGAGTCGGACTTTATCCACAACGCCTGCACAGACAGAAATGAAAATAGGGGCCCACAGTATATAACTCGTTGGTTGAGTCGACACGGTTTTAAATCGGGAAAGCTGATAGAAAAAGATGAGGTTGGGCTGCAAAAACAGAAAAGGGCTTCTTCAAGGGGCTTAGCTGTAATGTTTACGCCTTCCGCATTTTCCAAATGACAAGACCACCGAAACACTCTCGCTCATATATAGGTGTTAGCGACTCCCATAATAGATTTTCAGACCTTTTGGACATCAATTTCCCGGAAGATGGACCTAGGGCGATGCATAATCAGAGTATGTTATATACTAAGATAAGTTATGTGTGAACTCATGGAATATAAGGGTAATTGTGGCTTGTAATCAAATTTTAACTTGAAGTCTTCGGTTTTACCTCTAGAAAACAAGTTCACCTGCGTTCTGAGACTTTGTAGATGTTTTTCAACTTCGTAACAATCGCAAAGACGGTATGATGATGCATTATTCGACTAGTTTTAATATTAAAATGTATCTACGTGTAACCCGTCAAGGAAACACCATTAATTTTGTATTTCAATAATTAATAAATGATACAAAAGAAGAAGGAAAAAATACAAAACAAGAAATATGTTAAATGTGAACTAAATTCATGAAGTTAGATGAGAATTAAATATTCATTTATTTTATTTATTTATTGGTACGGGCGAACCCAATTACATAATTATAGAAATATTGCAACATTTTCCAAGCGAGGTTAAGTAGGAGGGATCCAAAATAGGACAGAAAGATAGTTATTAAAATGAACAATTAAAAACATGATTATGGATTATGAAACTTTGGAAAAAATAGGGAGCAATGAGATCAGAGCAGAGGAGATTGAAAGAAAAAACGAAACAATTGTGAGCCATTATATCATGGAAGATGAGCTATGTGCGTAGGCAGATGAAACTT